>VXBR01003868.1:198-96508 GCA_013400215.1 Cisticola juncidis
GTGCCCTGGTGGCCAAGAAGGCCAAGGGCATCCTGGCCTGGATCAGGAATGGTGTGTCCAGCAGGAGCAGGGAGGTCATTCTTCCCCTGTATTGGTACTGGTGAGGCCACACCTCAACTGCTGTGTCCAGTTCTGGCCCTTCAGTTCAGGAAGGACCTTGAGACACTTGGGCATTTCCAGAGCTGGGCAGTGAGGCTGGTGTGGGGCTGTGAAGAATGACTGAGGAAGGTGGGGGTGTTTAGCCTGGAGAAAACGAGACTCAGAGGTGACCTTATCACTCTCTGTAACTCCCTGAAAGGTGGCTGTAGTGAGGTGGGGTTTGTCTCTTTCTCCAGGCAGCAAATGAGAAAACGAGAGTACACAGTCTTGAAGTGCACCAAGAGAAATACAGGTTGGAATTAGGAAAAGGTTTTTTACAAAAAAGAAAGAGTGATGAAGTACTGGAATTGTCTGCCTGGGGAGGTGGTGGAGTCACCATCCCTGGATGTGTTAAAAAAAGACTGGATGTGGCACTTGGTGCCATAGTTTTGTTGAGGTGTTAGGGCATGGATTTGACTCGATTATCTTGAAGGTCTCTTCCAGTAGAATCTTCCTTCATGTAGAATGTACTGCTTAATGAAGTCACTGGGTATTAGTAGAAAACTAAGCTTGGGCACCATGAAGCAAGGTCTACAAGCACAGGGAATCTCTTTTGTCAGGGGAATTGACGTGTATATAGCTTTGGACTGTACAAGCTAATGGGAGAGAAACCCACTGAGGTTATCAGGTACTTGGAGGCCTTGTGTGGCTTAGCCCAGAACACAAATGGACAGAATAGATATTCACACCCTTCTCATTCTCATTTCTGCTTTGGGACAGCATTGGGGGAGGGTACTTGCCTGAAGGCATATCAGCCATATGTAGCTATTCTGGTGTTGTTTAGTGTAGGAGAAGGGAATACGGGTGGCCTTGTCCCTGATCAGTAACAGATGTGTTAATTACCCAGTACAGCCTTTCCCCCTGATGAGTTAGAGCTGTATCCAATAAAGATAAGTGTGATAAAAGGGAGTGGGGTTGGCTAGTCAGGGGAGGACCTTGAGGAAGAAGAAAGATCCTGAGGAAGGAGACAGTGAAGGAACGATACAGAAGTGAATCGTTAAAAACCAATATGATCACAGACAAAGACCCTCTAACTCATTTAAGTTAGAAAGTGGCTGGGTTTATTCACTGGCGAGTGGCATGGAGTCATCTCTGAAAGGTGTGACCACCCTGAGCAAGGTCCTTTTCCCTCTCTTTATTTCCCAAGACCTTACATACAATTCCTATCCATAACCCCAGCACCTCCCATCCCCATTCAGTACTAAAATGAGGCCATTAGTCCTTCATGTGTGCACAGTCCTTCTCTTGAATTGGGTCAGTGGTCTCAAAGGATGAAGTCAAGAGAGTCTTCATCAGGTCTCTGTGACCCTCTGGCATGATCCAAGCCCCCCTGCTTTGTGACTGATATGAAGTCTGGGTGCTGGCCATTGTTCTCACTGGTTTTAATCTGTTCTTATAGCAGTTCACTTACTCCACTTTCTTCTATAAACAAGCTCATAATAGCAAGCAATATAACAATTAACTCTAGCTTAAGCATCTAATAATCATTAACCTGCCATTTGCATATCTAACTTACATCTTGATCAATATAAATTGCTTCTAATCCTTCGCTACAATCTTGACTCTTTAAAATCATGATTCAGAAGGACTGGGCAAAACAGGAGACAGAATCACTGCTGTGAGGTCAGTCTGGGTCTGCAGTCAGAGCCTGTTGCTGGAACCTGCAGTCACAGTCTAGCTAGGTAAAAGCCTGCAGTCAGAGTCTGCAAACAATACATGCAGTCATAGTTTAGCAGGAAATAACCAGCAGTCAGAGGCTGCAAGGGAAACCTACAGCAGGAGCTTGCTGCAGCCAGAGCCAGAGAATAGTTGGAGTCAGGATGGCTCAGCTCTAAAGAGGAATAAACCAGGATCCATTTCATGCCATACTAAATGTGAAGTCTGTGCCTCAGCTCATTTCTACCCTCTAACAAGAGGGCTGCTGCAACAGTTTAGGTGTCCTGAAATTCCTTCCTAGTGATCCTGATACTCAAATCCTGTGGTATTCTGTTCTGTTATGGTCACTCAATTTGGACCCCATTAGAATCAATAATGAACAGGAGGCTTAGCATGAAAACCACATTCTGTATGTAACAACATAATCTGACAGAAAAAAAAATTACTTAGTCTTGTTATTTGTGCCACTGAGCCAGTTTTGGATGCAGATGTCAAACTGTGCTGATGCTATGACTGCTTTCATTGTTTGATGACCCTTTTCACATGGCTTATGACATTAATTTTCCTAAGGAGATTTATACTCTATTTATTTCATGATTTCATCCCAGGAACTATGCCAAAGAGAGGTCTTGATGTGGCAGCTTGTGAAGTTTTCCGTTTCTACAAACTGATTCCAACTAAAAGCCTTATTGAGCCCATCTCCATGATTGTGCCTCGACGGGTAAGTCAACCTCAGGTCATGTTCATATCCAAGGCAAATACCAGTGGAAAAATGAGGGGACTGCCTCCTCTCTGTGACTCTTGGGGGCAGAAGAATAGGTAGAACAAGAGATTTTCTCTCTCCTGGCATGTGAGACATAGCTGACCAGTTTCTGGGGAGCACTGCCAACAAACCCTATGTGGGTAACTCAAGAGTTACTCAGGAGTTGGGTCTCTGTTTAATGTCTGACTTCCAGGACATGCTGCCAGGTCTGCTGGCTATCTGTAAACTTTCCCAATAGAATCTGTTTGACATAATGACAAAGAGGGAGAGGGGCTGGAGCTGATGTTGGGTGGCATAAAATTCTCCTTGTGGAAGGAAGAAGAATCACCCTCGTAAAAGAGGAACTATGAATTAATGGGTCTATATCCCTCAAGTAGAGTCGTGTTACAGACTGTTGTTCTGCAGCATGTAAGGCATGACCTGTTGCACTAAGGGTGATACAGGAGAAAGTCTCAGAGATGGTGTTATTAAAGAAAGAAACAGGCCTTGAATCTGTAGCTAGCCAAGGTAGCTTCCATGTGACTGTGTGAGCATAGGTACATGGGAAATGTCAGTAATGTGCTTTCTGCTTCCAGAAAGTAGAATATGAAAAGAAGGTATGAGTTCTTTGAATCCAGAGACACAGGAGAACTAATGCTCATTGGTACTCCCAATCAGGTGCGTTCCTCCAGCTTTATCTCATTGGCCAGTCAGTCAGTTGATGATCAGCTGATGGTTTGTGACTTGTCCGTCCTTTGTGTCCACGTATTCATCCCTAGGAACATGATTTCATGGGAGCTGAGTTAGCCTATGTCAGCCTCCTTCAGTCTGAAGACCTTACTGACATGATTTAAATTAGGCCTTCAGATGCAATTGTTCTGAGTTGATGTGAGGAGCAGAGAGGTTCATAGCGGGTGAAAAGACTTTATTTCTGAGCTGGTGGGTGCTCATGACACATCCTGTGCCGAAGGGAATAAATTACTTTCTCCACCACAATCCAGCATGATCTCTTTAAGCCAAGATCTCACTGACATAGTTACTCTGGACTTCTGTTTTCTTCCAGTCGGAATCATACCAGGAAGATATCTACCCCTTGACTGCAGCAGCCCATCCAGCACTGACAGCACAAGAATGGCTCAGCGGAATTAACAAAGGTCAGCACATGGAGAGCTCCCCAGCCCTTCAGCTCCCCAGGGCTTGGGTAAGCTGCTGCCAGCTCTCTGGCCTATTACCTGCCAGAGAAAAAGGAAAGAAGGAAAAGGAGAGACATAGTAAATATGGCTGAAAGCTAAAATAACTTGGTGGCTGTAAATTCTGGAAGCTGCTCTGGTCAGGTTCCTACATGTTCATCTCTGAATGAATTGCTTACTGTTGATTTCTCGTTGTGGTTTGTGAGTGTTTACTTGTCTCCTCCCTCCCTAGGGCCTCTCTTGGTATCCTTAAGACCAGGCTCTGAAGCTGTGAACTCTGTACCACAGTTTCTTGAGCCAGAGCCACTCATCAAAGCTACTGACTTGAGCCAGCAACAGGGAGGGGGAGGAAGGTTGTCACTGGAGGACAAGCAGAAGCCAAGAGAGAATGAAGATGGCAGAAAAAGGCTGAAAGTGGAGGAGAAACTGCCAAAAAATGAGCAAATGTGCCTCTCCAATGGCTTTGGCATATTTGAGTGTCCACCACCAAAAACTGAAAATGAGGTATGAATGTCTGGGGTGAAGTGTTGGGGCCACAGGGGAAGCCCTAAGCCAGATGATAAAAAGATGCCATTCACATTGTGACAATTCAGGGAGGGTTTATTTTGCAGACTGGTATTAGTACAAGCTCTTTGTTTTTTCTGGTGCCAAAAGCTCTGCCTGCCCTGAGTGCCACATGGGTAGCAGAAACATGGCCCAGCAGCATCCCAGCTGAGGGGGTCTGGAAAGGAGGGGACAGTCAGCGTTCTTGCTTCCTGTGGCATTCTTGTAGCACAGACCTGCCTGGTGGCTGGCTGGGGACAGGGAGGTCCTTGTGGCTTCCAGGTTCTGGAGAAGAGAAGGGAGTTTATGCAGGATAACCCTTTGATGAGAACTGCAGTCAGCAAGCCTGTTGAGGCAGCAGGGATTTTTGTGAAAGGAGTGGGTGTAGCCGTGGTGCATCCATGTAGTCTTGACTTCCTGACTGTGTTGTGGACCCTGACACAAGAATGAGTCTGCCTCTGCAGCTCACTGCTGAGGGGCAGATTGTTAGTACAGTGCTATTGAGGTTAGCTGCTGGCTGCAGCATGCACTTGGGAAAGGTCTAGAAAAGATCCTGGCAGCTCCATGATCTATCTTTAGTCATAGAAACCCAGCTCTCTGTACAGTAATCAATGCTGGCACTGTGGTGATTTGGTGATACATCTCTGCTAGTGATTTGTCAGCCTCCCAGTGTTGGCAGCTCAGGGACATTTTCAACTACATGCAGTGTGTTTGCTTTTGGGAACTCAAATGATTTCCCACTGTGGGAGCTCAGGAACTCTGAAGGACAGAACCAGTATGATTTCAGCAGAAGCCCTTTATTGTTTACATTACTCTATATTTATAGGTTCTAAAACTACTGGTCACACACTTCTTGATTGATTCCTCCTTCTTGTCCACGTGTCCAACACTCACCCTCCAGGAAATATGACTGGTCCCAGGTTATCGTTCTGTGGGCCTTCTTTATCTAGGTCTTACATTCTTGGTATTCTGTTTCTCAGGCTCTTCTTTTCTTTTTTTAGCCCTGTTTTAGCCCTGTTTTAGCCCTGTTTTTCTCTTGATGAATTCCCGAGGGTTCCGATAACAATAATTGCAGGTGGTTTGGCTGGGGTGTTCTGGCCCAAGCTGTTCAAATACGTTGCAACATTCTACCTATACCCGTACTGAGGTCCCCTTTCATCTCTGCAATAATTTAGCATGTGCACCTTGATAGGGCAGGAAATTCTGCATCTGAATTTCCCTTTGGTGTGAAAAAGGGTATTTTTCCACATATTTCTGAGCTGGCACAAGGTTACAGAAGCAGCCTTTGCAGAGCTGGATACTCTGCTGCATGCATAGTGAAAGACTCTCCTAGTCCCAACTGGAAGAGAAAAAGGACTTGCCCAAGGTCAGAGAAGGAGATGTGGCAGAAGCAGGAATTTAGACTCCAAATACTTCCTGGGAAACACATGCAGTCATAGCCCAATCTAGTGGACAACAGGAGCACTGCTGATGTTGTCCGCTGGTCGAAGGCCTCCTCCTTAGATGTTTCTCTCAGAAGAGATGTGACAGCTCTGGAGGCATTGTCAGGTTAAGCCTTTGTTTCCTTAGTGTAAAGTAAGTAAGATGTGTGTTTTCTTACAGCTTTTACAGATGTATTACCGGCAACAGGAAGAAATCCGTCGACTACGTGAGTTGGTAATCCAGAGAGATGTCCAAATTAAACAGCTGGAGCTGGAGCTCAGAAACCTCAGCATGAACACAGGCAATTACTGAGTTTGCTGGCTTTTGTACTCCTGGACACAGGGAGTGACTCCAGTTCCTGCAGATTACTCCTCCTGGGTTTTTTACTGGGGGTAAAATTGATATTTCAGGCAGCATGGACTTCCCTGGCTTGTGGTGGTCACATTTCCCTAATCATCACCAGACAGTTTTTGATGGATTTGCTGCGCTTCTTCAGGCTCCCCTTGCTTGCCTGCTCACCGATGTCAGAAGCTTGTGTGTTAATGCTAGTGAGAGACTTTGGGAAATCTTGCTCTTCTGGTCCTGGAGAAGCTACATGTTAATCTCTAGGAACAACCTGTTTTGCTGCCCCTCCACACGACAGGAGAATGGGAGACTGAAAGCAGCTGCCAGCTTCTTTTCTCACCTTAGGGCCCAGCAATGTGGCTCCTGTGGCTGCCATCCCCTTGCCCAGGGAGTCCATCCTGCTGAGCTTCAGAGGCACCTCCAGCTCCACAGTGATCCCCATGCACGGCTCTCCCCTCACAGCTTGGCCCTGCCCCTGGGGGGTTCAGGAAAGCCGTGGCTGCCCTGACCTGGTGCTGGGGATAGTCCTGCTCCGAGTGGGAGGCTGCACTGGGGGTGCCAAGGGCTGGCACTTTCGTGATAGGAAAAGGAGAGTCGGTGTTGGAGGTCCTACTTTGAAAAGCTGGTGGTGTGGGCTAGTTCTCACCAGAGAAGCTGAGGCGTCTCTGTGTCCTGTGAGTCAGTGGCCTTCTTTCCCTCCTTCTGCCAAAGACCAGCTGCAGTCAGCTGGTGGTCATCAGAGGTATGAGGAAGGACAACATTTAAAGCTGCACAGTGTTGGCAATGGGGGAATTTGCCAAGCGAGATTAAAAGGATGAGTGGGTAGTTGGACCCCCAGCCCACTGCAGGCATTTCAGCAATGGTGCTAGAAGTGTTGTGTCAACCACAGTAAGATCACAGGGCTGTGGCCAGCCATGAACAGCCCTCCAGGGTTGCTGGAGTGTCACTTGTCCTTAGTGCCTGCAGCTGCTGCTTCCTTAGCTCCCAGGTGCCAGCACCTTGTCCTATTCCTGCAGCCATCTACAGCTGCAGGTTCCCTCTTGCCAGCCATGTTGTCCAGCCCCCTGCATCCTCCTAGGCTGCTCAGCCTTCCTCAGCCCTGTGGCCACACTGACCTGTGCCCTTCAGCACCAGCTCTCTGGCTTGATGCTGGACCTTATGGAGATGTGTTAAACCCAGGCAGAGCATGCAAGCACTGTTTAACCTGTAACTGTGCACCTCTATTGTGGCACGTAGAAATCACAGAATCAACTAGGTCTAGGGGATATGTCTAGGACACATCCTTGTCACCAGATGTGTTTTATTGGCTGCATTTTTTTTGCTTATTTTTTTCATACAAAATAAATTATTTAAATTATTTCCAAAGTAAAGTAATTTTTCCTGGGGATTTTTACATCCTCTTGAAGACTGTTTCTTTGTTATTCTTTGACTTACTAGCATAGAGAATGGTTGGCCGCTATGGTTCTTATCCTAGGGTTGTGTTGATTTCAGCATTTATGGAAAAGAAGGTGCTTTCATTTAGGCTGTGGTGAGACGATTTAATCAAAAGCTCTTTTTTAGACAGTATGCCTGTAAAAGCGTGGACTCTGAAATGTATTTAAATTTGGAGCTTAACTGCAACCACTAATCTTTCACATGGAAAAAACCTTGAGGAAATGGAATTATGCGTTCATGATCTGTGCCTAAATAGTTTTGAGTGATCATTTTAACAGTTTCTAAAACTCCTAAAAGCTTTGTAAAAAAACTGTTGAACATGGGGATAAAAACCAAATCTGTGCAATGAAAAGCAAATATAACTGAATAATAAATATATTTAGAGCTTTACTTTTCAATACATGCAAGATTGTTGTTTTATTATTGTACTGTTGAAGTGACTGAATCTTAAGCTGAATCAAGATCTGAAGGGAGTGTCACCTACTGTCTCTTTTGCTTGTGTCAAGCTGTGGCCTTACTTTAGTAGGTGGGTTGTACACAGTGTTATGCAGATGGCCCTGTCTTTTTATATCTTTCTCAGTTGCCCTTGATGCTATAAAGGGGCTGCTGTTTCATGCTGTTCTGAGTTGTTGTGTGTGTTGCCTTGAGTAAACTCAGTCCTGCTGGAGATGCATTCTGTGTGGTAAGGTGGTTGCTGCTGTCTTGCAGTCCTGGCTCTTCTCTTGGACAGTACACTCTGACTAGGCTCTTTTAGATATTCCACATGAAGAGGGTTTAATGTGTTATTACTAAATTTACTTATTTGTAGATGGGATTTGGATTTAGCAGGCTGAAGTAGCATGGACAATACAAGCACAATATAGCAGCTGCAACCTCCAGCTAGATCACAATACGAACGAAATCCCCATTATGCTTACTGTCATGATGCTGGATATCTCCAATCATGGGGAAAAAATATGTGGGCTGAAGCCAGCTCAAGTCTGTAGCTCTCTTTAAAGCTCATTTTGTTGTTTTTGTTTTGCTCTGATTCCCATGGTAGCTATGGTGAAAATCTGGACAACCATTGCCTGTGCTCATGTCCTTGGAGCTGTCCTTCACAGTCGTGGTTTGTTGTTGGATCCATTACAGCTTTGGTCATGGAAATTGTTCGTGGCTACATTCGAGGTGTAATTTTAAATGTTTTTGTAGAATATTCTAGGCCAGTGTAAGGAGGAAAAATGGTGGAAATTGCTGGAGGAGGACTGTGCTGGGAAATTCGTGCACCTGCCACATCCTCAGGACTCTGACCTTCTGGCCGTCTGGTCTTGTAAGGAACCTTGTGCTGGTGAGAGTGTGTGGGCGAGCACTGTGTCCCTCCTCAGGGGCCGATACAGTCTCCCTGCTCTGAGCAAAGCCTAGAAAAAGGCAGCAGCAGGCAGATTGGTGTGGGAGGCAGAAGAAGAGCCTGCAGCGCCTTTGCAACTCTGGTATTATGGCTGCTTAACCTCAAAGAGAGAGTAAAGCACAGCCCTGCAGTGTTGGCTTGCCTGCTGGATTTAGAGCCGCACTTAACATCTTCATGCTCTACTCCAGGTCAGCTGCCAACTGCAGAATAAAATCTAGACAATAGCTGTCTTTCTCATTTTATTTCTCATCTTTGAAGGCTGTATCCTTGATGTGCTCAAGGAGCTGCAAGCAGAGGAGAGCATGGAGATGATGCCCCCTCATTTGCCCTGCAGTGGGAAGCAGCAGATGACTCTTGATCTTAGGCTGGGTAGCATCCCTCTCTAGCATAGGGTGCTGTGAGCTGTGGGGGGCACTGAAGTGAAGCTGCAGTATCAAGAATTGCTTCTTGGACATGCTACAGCACCATTTCAGAGCAGGATCTCTGAGCTTGTGCTGGAGCCACTGCAGTCTGTCTACAACTTGTCTGTGCTGGGTAGCCCAGGACTGGACTTGCCACTTCTCACATGGCCATACCAGCACTGAGGGTAGAGGAAGGACAAATTCCCTTGAGCTGCTCTTAATGTACTTCTAAATACAGCTGAGGAGAGGGTTGATCATTTTTGCAGGAAGCCAGTGCTGCTGGTTCAAACTCAGCTTACTGACCAGCAGGACCTCACAGAACTTCTCTGCAAAACTGCCTGTCAGCCTCACAAGTCCCCAGCATGTCCCAGTGCATGGAGCTACTCCTCAACTGCAGGATGGTGCAATTACCGCTGCTGTGCTTTATCACATCCCTCCCTGCCCAGCTGCTTTATCACATCCCTCCCTGCCCAGCTATGCATTTCTCCTTTTGAGGTTCCCCCAAAGTGCAGTAGAGCTGACTGTTGTACCTTTCACCCCTTCCACTTTTATATGCTCTCTAAACTTGTTTGAGTCTGCACTGTCCCATCGTGCACGTACTACGGGAGATGTTCAACAGCTTTGTATTTGTTTTGTAAACAGTTTTTGGTTTTCTGCTTAGAAATCCAGGCTGACTTCTCCTGAGCACCTTCTGATTCTTCATGCTTTTGAAAATGTTCTCCAGGAAGATTTTCTCCAATATGTTCCAAAGGATTGCAAGAGGCTGTAGTTTATTCATCTTATTCCTCACACAATTAGAAGGCAGGGCTAAGAGTCAGTCATTTGCAACTTTTCCCACTCACCTTCACCTTTCAAAGATTACTGAGAGTGACCTTCCAATGCCACTGGGCTTTACCTGCCTCATCACACTTGGGTCAAACCCATCTGGCTCCACAAACCCGTGTACCTACAGGGTGTTGAAGTATACCTTAACCTGGTTCTCCTTATTTTGACCCTCCCTAATCTGGAATACAGCAGGTATTTACTTATCTACCTCAACAATATCTATTTTTCTCTGCCACCTTTCCCTCTCTTTAGAACCTGGTTGTGTTCTTTGGATTGTCACCATGGCTGGTGTGCTTGTGGAGATCGGAAGTCTGCTGTGAACATCAGCTGTGCATCCAGTGGTTCATGCACAGTTTTTGCTGAACCTTCTTTGGGCACAATGGAGAAAGTCACTTGGGTGTCTGTGCTCCTCAGCAGTGTCCCTCAAGCCTGCTAGTTACACGTGATGATCCTCAGGTCACCCCTGGTGGTGTCTTTGGTACACACATGAAAAGCCACCACTGTGTAGTAGAAAGGTAGATAAATAAGCCTAGGTAGCCTCTGCACAATATTCTCAATGAGAACCCCACACAAGCAGCAAACCTCCCTAAATGATAAATCTGATCAGCAGATACAGGGCTTCTGACCCTTGGAGTGGATAGCAGAGTCCTCTGTCACTTGTCACTTCCTTCTAGTTGTTTTAAGTGGCTCACATGCACTTAGGAAACCCTTTTCAGTTGGTCATCAAAAGACTGGGACTGAGACTACATTCTTAGAGCTACCACGCTTAAAATTCTGCACCTCTGAGCTACTGGCAATTGCTGCTTCTGTCACAAGGTAATCTCTTCTGAGCAAGACCTTTGTGCAGAATTAGAGGGAAAAGGCTTCTGAGTTAGTTTTCTGTGTCACAACATGGCAAATATAAAGCCCAGTTCTCTCCAAATCCTTGTCTGTGAAAAAATGGTGCAAAAAATAATCTGTTTAAGGAAGTTCTTAAAAAGAATGCATACATAAATGAAGATTGTTTCATTTGATTTTCTCTCATCTAGTTTTTGCATGTTTTATTTTCAGTAGAAATTGGCACATCAAATAACTCTCATCCAACCAAAAACACCCCTAGTGATTCTCAGGGAAAGGGGCTTAATAGCAGAAATTTATCTGTGTTTTTTGTCTTTTCCAGTGCTTAGCCATACGATATAGATAGCATATGTGAGGGACATTAGAAGTGGATAGAGGCAGCATGATTTTATTTCCTTTAGCAGTTGAGAGCTTGGGCCTTCATCTGCTTTGAATGTTGCCTCATATTCTTCCCTCTGTATTAGGACTTCTGATGACAAAGCTCATCTGCTTTGTGTTGGATTTGATGCTTTATGTTTTCACCATCTTGACTCATGTGGGTATATTTGATTAGACCTTGAAAGATCTATGGAAAATACCATAAATACCTTACCTCAGCTTCAGGTCTGTGTGTTTTACATGCTAAAGTTAAATCTTTGCACTGATTCCATATCTCTGCAGGACTTGATATGGACAAATTTGAGCAAGGAACAAAAAATTCTGGTGAGTAAACCTGAGGGGTAGTCTGTACGATAGAATCACCTAAAAGTGAAGGTAGTGTGTTTTGAATCAAACCTTACTTCCTACTGATATCCTTTACAGAACACATCAGCTTTTTTGACTTAATGCAATCTGGAAAGCTTAATTTCCAGGTCAGTTATCAGTGTATCTGATTGTGATGCAAAATGTTTAGGTACAATTTTTATTTTTTTTTGTCAGGGCCTGGCAAATGGATTCTTCAATTTTCACGAAGACGTTCCTACAGATTTTTTTCATGTGAGTTGATCTGAGCCTTTTACAAAAAGTATGTTTAATATGTCCATTGTGATTTATTTGTGAGGCAGCTTCTTTGTGAAGATTTAAAGGAAGTTCTGCTCAAGTACTATTTTCATGAACAAGGGCGCAAGATGTTTTGACCCAGCTGGAAAAGTGGTAGAATTAGCAGCATTTACAGCAAGGTGCAAAATAAGGAACTGATTTTACTTTCTATTGCTGCTGAAAGTAAATAGATTCAAGGGAGGTAAGTGTGTTCCTAAGGCTCAGACACTGTAATTTGAAGTGTGTCACATATTTTTCTACACCCATAAATTTTGTCTGCTCATAAACCCACAATTGCTTTTGCTGGTGGTAAAGTTAAAAGTGCAATCGTATTCAAGCCAAATACATGTTTAGGGAAGGGAAGCACATTGAAAAAGTGAGAGGCGGATGAGAATTCTTGCCTTTTGTCTGAGAGGAGTGGTGAAAAAGTATATAGTTGGTATATCACAAAATATTTTGAGTTGAAAGGCACTCACAAGGATCTCTGAGTCCAGCTCTTAAGTGTATGGCCTATCTGGGGACCCTTTTTTAGGGCCACAGAAGGGAATCATAGCAGTTCATACTCAGTTCTTACAGTGCTTTTGTCCCTTACCCTTGTGCCCAGAGGTTGTAACAATTCTTTAGCAAGCCTCTGGAACTAGAAAAAAAAAAAAGGCTTGAGAAAAAATTAGTTTTGGATCATCACAAAGACACAATGAAAATCAGATGCAGACAGTGGAAGTATCATATAGAACAAAAAAACCCTTAGTTTTAGTTCAAGTGATCACTAGAAGGGAGCAAATCACTGTGTACATAATTCATGAAAGCATGGTTCATCTTGTAGTGATGGAACAGGCGTCTGAGATCCTTTCATGAAAAGAACATACAAATAAACACCTGGCTCAAAACACGTGCTTCTCTCTGCATTGAAAGCAAATGTAGCAGGCTTGTTTGTCTACTCATTTGAATTCAATATTAGAAAGGAGCAGGTCAGTATACCAAATACTAAGCCCTTTCAACTACCTAAAGATGACTATGTTGCTAGAGAAGATGTTTCTCCCACAGGACCATTTTAGCTGCAGGCTCCTTTGTATGTGTGGAGAGAAGTTTTTATTATTTATTATCACAACAGCAAGTATTGGGTTACTAATTTTGGGAGTATGTGGCTCTTGAAACAGTATCTTTTAGACAATAGAGAAGAAAGGCCATCACCTGGTTCTCTGTCGAAGTTCACCAGGGGTTTTTTGCAGTCAATTGTGCAACCAAATGGGCACTGAAGAAATGGAAATTAAGTGTACCAGTCTTTTCTGCCTGTCTTAACTGTATGCCCAGGCTCTGGGCAAGTTTTCTAATCCAGCAGGACTACTTAATGTTCACAGACCTCTGAATAAAATTTCCTGATGGTTAACACAGACTGATCTTCTATATTACATCCCTAGAACTGGACTTGGGAGTTACAGCTTTCACACTCCCGACCTCCATGTGAGCCTCTGCACAGTCTCACCCCTTTCAGGGGTGTCTTGTTGCAAAGAGAGGGTGCTTTGAGCAACTTCTGTCCAGGGATATTTTGGTCAAGAGTAACAGTTGCCATGGTTCAAATACAGGTCCTGTCCTGCAGAGGCCATCAGATTTTTCCCCAGCTTCTCCTTGCCAGACAAGGCAAAAGTCATTGTAATCTGTGAAGCAAGGCTCGTAGTGTGAAATTTCTTGAAAGTGTTGTTCTGGAGAGTTTGGTACCCTTTGCTTGTAAGATTGACTCTGTAGCTGCTGTTTGTCTCCAGCTGCAGGTAGCCCAGAGTGCTTCACTCTTTATGTACTGGTACTTTGCTGCACTGGGCTGCTTTTCACACAAAAACCCTTGTGAGAGAACAAAAGTTAGTTTTAGGTGCTTGTGCCTCTTCAGAAATTTGCTTCCTAGTGCTTTGTTCAAGGTGGGAATGACAATTGGTGTCTTTGAAGGCAAAGTTTTGTTCTGTGAATCTGGCGCCTTGAGTTTTTTTGCCTTACTTCCTCTATCAATTGTCTTGTCTTTCAATGGGTGGTTACTTTTTAAAAATTTAGTATGTAGCTGATCTTTGGTTATGTAATCGATGCTCTGGTCCAAAAGCGCAAGACCTTGAATTAAAGACTTGTTTCAAATAAATTCCTCCTTCCAGATCAGTGACTTGTACCACTTTTTTTGAAAACCCTGAGAGTTTGGGAATCAATGCATTCCAGAGAATTTATGTTTCACTATCAAGATGGTGACAGATCCTTACTTACATCTGTTGCAGCTATCAGTGCCTTCAGCTAAAATTGAATGCAAAGCCTCACAATCCAATACTTCATTGATTTCTACACCTCTCTTTCTTATGTGCTTGACTTCTTTGTGTACAGACTCTAGGGCTTTTTGTGTTATTGTAAGGTTGTTCAATTTGGGAACAAAACCCACACCTTCAGTAAACATTAACTGGAATTCTATTCTGCAGAGGTTTCTCTGCCGTAAATGTAGCATTACCTCAGTCCAGAAGAGGGAACTATTGTTTCATGAATAGTAAGTCGAAGCAAACAGTTCAGAACATATTCTAATGTCAAGATGAAAAGATGAAAATGGTCTTCTCCAGCGACAATAAACGATGAGGTGTGAAAATTGAGATATTTAGAGATTTTTAACCAATCAACAAAATATCAGAGCATATGAATGCCATCTATCTTTGTTTTTAGAGTATTCTTACAATGGTGATTTGTATAAAAATGTGTAAGTATAATTGAACTGTTTACCACAGAATAGGAGCACCTGAGATCACACTCATTTTCTGACATGTGAAATAAATTATATTAATTGAATTATTTTGGTAATGTACTTGGGTTTAATTTGATTTTATGTTAAGTGCATGAGCCTTTCTGGGGAACAATAAATACCCTATTAAAAATGGATCTCTTCATTTGCAGCTTTCTGCTATAAGCCATTGCCAGAAATCAGAAAGGAGGAGTGTTTTCCTTCCCACAAGAGTTTACTTAAGTCAGCACTCTGGCGCTTCAAGCTTAGATGTTGCAAATGCCTCAGTTTCTTTAAGAATCGCTTATTGAGAGTAATGCCATAGTTTTAGTTGTATTATTCAGTTCTTGTAAGTACATGCTGAGATAATTTAACAGCCACGACCTTGTAGCTAATGTTTGTCTTCGGAGAAGGGGCTTCTTTCTTACATCTGCTCAGTGATGATGGTATGTTTCAGTTTTTAGCTATATTGTTTTTAGCCTATATGCACAACATCAAATAAAGCATTTGTATCCCAACACATTGTATGTGTTCCTGTTATTGTGCATAAAATCATGCAAATGAGTGTCAAGTAACAAGCGAAGGCACAACACAAAGTCATGGAACTGCTATCAACTTACTTGGGCCCAGGACTTGATGTATAATTAGGACTGAGAATCATACCTTAGTGTTGGAGTCCATGTTTCCATGGATCCTCCACAGAGAGTGAGAAGTACAGAGATGGAATTAGAGCCTTTAGAAAAATTAGAATGTATAAAGCTTTAGATGCATAAAGTAGAAATCTAACCCTCAGCTTTAAGTTTTACTTGCCCTAAGTCCTAGTTGTCAGTGTAGAAGGACACAGATTCAGGCCTAGTGATAGAGTTTAGACACAACAAAAATAGAGTTGAGTACTGTTTATAATTTTTAATATGAATTTCATGCCCAACGAGATAGAACTTTATGCTAGTAAGATAGAGTTTTACGTTAATAGATATGCTATGTGCGTAAGTTTTGATGCTGTTTTTTGTAGTTTTACGAACTTTAGAATTGTACCTAGATTGGTTAGTGTGTAGATAAAATATATGAATATGCATTTTGTAATTTGGTATAAAAAAGCCTCTGGGTTGGAAGTGAGGGTATCGGTATCGGTCGGTCGATCGGTCAATTGATCACCCGGTCGGTTGATCGGTCAATTGATCACCCGGTCTATCGATCCAACCTCCACCTTGTGCAGCCTGAGGAAGGAGCTGAATGGGATTTTAAAGGTACCATCTATTGCCTGGGACCTGGGGCCTGGGGTCCCGTCCTTTCCCCCTGCGAGGGTTCGGGATCCCAGGACCCCTCCTTGCTCCTGCGATCCCGTCCCTTCCCTTTCTCGCTCCGGCGGTTGCCCCGGAACTCTGTTCGGGGCTGCTGGGGAATCTGTGAGGGTTCGGGACCCCGGGACCTCCTTCCTGTCTCTACAACCAGGAACTGTGTGGGTTCGGGACCCTGGGGCCCCATTGCCAACGAGACTCCCTGGTCGGGAATTCTGTGCGGCTCGGGACCCCCTTCCTGTTCCTGCAATCCCAGTGACCGGGAACGCTGTGTGGATTTGGGACCCCGGGACCACTCCTTGCCCCTGCAATCCCGTCCCTTCCCTTTTCTCCCGTGGACGAGAACTCTGCAGTTCGGGATCCCTCACTGTCATCGTGACCCTGTGATCAGGGACTCTGTGTGGGTTTTGGACCTCAGGACCCTTCTCTGTTATTGTGACCCCACAGTTGGAAATGATGCTTGGGGTCAGGAGCCTGGATAGCTCACTCGGTAAGGCATCAGACTTAAAATTCGAGGGTTCTCGGGTTCAAGTCCCTGTGGCCGGGACCCCTGCCTGGGAACTGTGATCTCGTGATACCTTTCTGTTAGTGTAACCCTCCGGTTGGAAAACCCTGCTTGGGGTCAGGAGAAGGGAGGCTGCAGTGTCAGATTTATGCTTGCTTATAGTCTTGCTAGAGTTTTCCTTGTTAGGAATTGTATGCTTTGCTTGCTGTTTCATTAGAACTTTGTGTGTTAAGATTTCTATGTTTTGGTTATTGTTTTATTTAGACTTTGCTCGCTTATGTTTATAATTGGTTGTATTGTAAGGCTCCTCTTAGAACTCTCGCACCTTCAGATACATGCTTTTGTATAACAAACTACTCTGTTTAGATACTAAAATGTTGTAAGACCTTAAGAGACTTTTACCCATACCATGACCTCGGCACCTTAGCTGTTGTCAGGACAATGTGTGGACAACTTGTATAGGTGTGCTCTCCCTAGTGCTAGTACCAAGTACACAGAATTAAGTCTGCAGAACTGTCAGCACTGATGCTAGCTAGCCTCTGTGATTAAGTTTGAATAGAAACTGCAGGGCTACCATAAGCTGCCAATTAATGGTTTGTCAGTGGAACTACAGCAGTATTCTCACTGCTACTACTAAACAAGGGAATGTATGCAGATCAAATCAGCCCTGTGGCTTTGTCTTAGTCCTGCTGATGTGTTTCCTAATGCTGGCAGCTATTTTTATATGACTTTCTCTGCTCTCTTACATAGCCATCGCCAGTTCTTCTTGCTGACAAAGGGCAAAATCGATGAAACATCTTTAAGTATAGCTATGTGGGAGATGACTTCGTAGAATGACTTGTGGTTACCACCATGAGTAGTTAGGCTAAATGCATTTCTTAAGTGAATCCACATAAAATCAGCAGGACGGAGTTTCATATGTTGTGTGTCAACGCTGCACTTTGCAGTAGAGCTAAACCAGTTTTTAGTCTGAATCTGGGAGGAAATATGTTTTGCCAGTTACAGTGAGTTTGTTCTCACTGTTTCTATGTTACCATGAGGGTTTTCCTAGCTGCCTGAGCGTTCATATTTAGAGAAGAAGACTCTACCTTCTCACGCTCTGTTAATGTAAACAGTAGCTATGTTTATGGAACATAGCCATGGCTTTGCATTCCATGCTGGGACAAACAAGACTGAGTGACAGTCCCCTTGACGAATGTGGTTGGAAGGTAGGAACTCCATCTTCCAATCCACAGGCTTCCTTGCACCGGTATAAAGGTGCCCCCTTTGGTAAATAAAGGGGCTTCCTGCCCTGATCTCGATGGAACCCACATCTGTGTCCATGTCTCATCTTTCCCTGGGAGCCCCACATGGTGATATTTCTGCATTTCTTAAGTGATGGAATGTATTTTGCATTAGTTTAGTTCATCTCCTTCTTCATCAGTTCTTGTATCCTCCCACTGATTTTTTAAATTTTCCTTAGGAATAGTGACATAGTGGCAAGACAAGTATGTTAGTTTGTCCTATAAACCATAAAAAAACCTCCACATTAAAATTTCAACTCTTGAATCTTAATGATTGAAAATGTGTCACGATCCAAAAGAACAGTTGTGATGGTTTGTTTTGATTTCAGAGTGCAAAAAGAGGCAATGAGAACTTAATTCAAGTAAAATCAATTGTATCTTTATTGATACCCACAATTTATGCGATAGAAAAGAAGGGAAAGAAAGAGGGAGAAGAGAGGAAAGATAGGGCTACAGCTACCGACTGACAGACGTGAGTCCTCGTGATGCTGGAGCCAATAGACCTTCGCAGTCCTCGTGGCACTGTCAATGGATCCGTCGTCCGCCGGGGAGGCCTCAGAGTGTGAGTCACAGGGGAAGCTTTTATAGTCATCTCAGAAGCAGGGGGCACCCGGCCAGTGCAGGCAGAAGTGGGGGGCACCTGGCCAGTGTGGGGGGAGCACCCAGGAGTCATTGTGAGGAGCTCTGTTGCTCTGGGAATCAGGTGCAACCATTCAGATCAGGCAGGTTTGGGACGAGCAGGTCTGGGCTCTGCAGCAGGTACAGCACAGTCAGTGAGAGCAAACACGGCCTCTGCAAACACAGCCAGGAACCGTGACAGTGTCCATTGTTCCTGCACGGGGATCTGAGTCTTGGTCCAGTGGGTGCACCTGCAGGGAGAAACTTGGGTCCTGCTTCAATCAGGCCAGAACTCCTGTGCTGCAGCCCAGGGTCCGTGGGGGTCTCAGCCTCTGACAGTCGTGAGGCAGATGAGGGATTTTCAGACAGAATGTTACAAAATGATATTCCAAACTGTAAGAATACAGCTTAATTTGCAGTTAAGGTCACAAGACATTTCAATGACAATTTAGAGTAGCTCAACTTTTGTCAATAACCTAAATAGATAGGACTCCAGATGATACCTTGGGGCTATACTATAATATTTCGCCACATAGTACTTATTTTGCATTTACAGCTGTATTTTGTTGTCATGTGAAATGCTTTAAAGTTTTCTGTACAAAAGGTTTTGCCATACAAACATACAAATGTACTCAAGCAAATATGATCTGGAACTCACTGGGGAGACTACGTGTGGCTGACTCCAGTGTTTCCTGCTTTTTAGGTGAGTTTTGATTCCAGTTATGTATAGACCAGAGCTGAAAGGACTACAGACCATGTCTCTGCCTGAGACAGGATTAAGTGCACTCACCCCATTCTGGTAGGTGTTTGTGTGGCCTATTAAAACCTCCAGTGATGGAGATGTGTGTCTTCAGGTAATCTGTGCCAATTCTTTTCCTCCTTTACCCTCAACAAGATTTACACTAATGTCTTGTTTGGATTTTCATTTCTGTACATTAAGGTTGTTACTTTTTGTCCTATTCTGTGGAACTCTAGACTACACTATCAATTTTTATTCTGCGACAGCACTTTGCCTTTCTGGAGACTAAGTCCCTCAGTGAAATTACCCTTAGTTCATTCTCTTCTTTCTCATTGGATTAATCTCACTGATCCTCTGGGTTATTTTAAGCAGTTCTGTTCAAATCTTGTGATGCAACACTGTACACAGGCTCCCAGAAGACAAGGGTGCATTCAAAGGTTATCTTGGCTGTAGCCATGTTTCTGAGTGCCTGTATGATTCTTTTTTATCTATAGAAATGAGTAGCATCATGCTCAGTATATTCACTGTAAGCCTAGCCTCCCTTTTTCTATAGAGCTGCTGTTTTCTCCTCATATTTTTTAGATTATGTTTCTTGTTTATGTGTACTATTTCACACATCTCTGTAAACGTATTTTATGAACACCTTGAAATAAAAATGTGCCTGAGGAGCAATGGGAGGTCAAACTTCAAAATTTTGCCATTAAGAGCTAGTAGGTGATTTTTTTTTTTCCTGGAGGTTGCAGTGCTATGTTGAATTACAATGGGAAATTCACCTGTCTTAATTACTGAAATCAGTGAACAGTTGTCCAGCTATTTTTGTTCAGCCATTCATGAAGTGAGTGCCTACCTGGCTCAAATTTTACTTTAATTTGTTCTTCTTACCCTGTTTATAAAATGACTAGATGCCTTGATATCTTGTTCTCTGGAAGAGAGTATAAGGATGATGTGAGAACAGAGCACCATAGTATGGGTTCTCTTCCTCATCATGAGGCCTCTTTCTTGAATTTTCAGTATTGGCAGAAAGTCTTGTATTCCTCTGCTACACATAGGCTTCCTGAAATACACATAATTGCATAAAACAAAAAAGATTAAGCACATGCTACAAATGTTAAAAAATGCTGGAGAAAAATCATTAGGTGCTGATAGAAAGTGAAGGTAAAAAGGAGCAGGATGGAGGTAAGTCTTCCCTTCCAGTTCTAAAAACTGACACCTGAAAGACACTATCACAGAAAGGCTGTGGTGAATTCTTTGACCTGTGACATCCTTGGGTTATGAAAGATTACTTATTGGACAAAATTGGTTTTTTCAGTCCTAAATTTTTAGGCAAAATTTTAGCCAAATATGAGCCACTGTGTCCTTTGCAAAAATGCCTGGGTGAGGTTTGTCTGGATTGGGTCATGTGGAAGATTAGAACAGACAATTTAAAAGTCCCTTCAGCCTTAAAATCATTGAGTGAGCAAAGGATCAGTGAGAATAGTGTTAATAATATCAAGGGCAGGTAATGTGGAAGGGGAGCTAAAAAGGAGCATAGAAGATGAGAGAAATTCAGTACTAATAGGCAATATGGCTTCTAAAGAGGAGAGAATGAATAACAAAACAGAGGCTCAATTTCATCTGCTGGAATCTGATGGAAGATTGATGCAGATTTCAAAGGTCTGTGGACTGAGGTCCTAAAGTGTCCATATCTCATATGTAAATGTAAGTATATACACCAATACAAGCATGCACACACAGACACACTTTAGTATTTGGAGTGTTTGTTTTGTTATACGTAATTTTGAAGGTTTATTTGGGAGAACTTGAAAATGAAATTTTGTTCACCCATGAGAAAAAGACACTACTATTACTAACACAGCGTCAAGTGTCAATAATAGTTGGCTATTTTCTGTACATGTGGCTTTCTTAAAGATTAAATTAAGTAGCATCTCCTAAAAAAATAAACACTATGTCATCATGTTTCAGAGAATAGATAGATCTTAGATTTGGGACAGAGAAATCAGAAAATGTGTACTCCATCACAAAAAGAACTTACATACTTTCTGGGAAGGGTGTGTGAATAATTTCACTTGTGTACTTCCTGTTAATAGGCAGAAGCATCCTTTCTATTGCATAGAACAGAATATTTCACCTGAGCTGTCAAAAGAAAACACAAATGTCTCTTCCTAAAATGAGGAAAATGAGACAGGTTTCATAGAGCTTGATTTTACTTCTGACCTTTAACTTGGGGATGGGGAGAAAAAGAATGGAAGGGAATGATTTTGGTGGCAATACTCCTCTATTAAACACATTCAGTGTTCTGGGTCAAAAGGGGCATCCATCAATATTGCAAAGTACTCAGTGGAGCAGCTGTGGTGGTCCAGCCTGGGCAGGTTACAAACCATTGCTACGTATTAGCCACCTGGGAACAATTGGAAACGCCTGCCATAATCTGCCAGGGGCAGCAATTTGTAGGCGCTATGGTGCATCATGATGGATTAGCTCTGCATCTGAAGGTGTCATGACCCATTTCTCTGCATCTTCTTTGGGATAACGTTGAAAAGCAAAGGCTTTTATTGTTGCAGTTTCAGGGTAAGGAATCTAATTTGTAATGATGCTGTAGGGCAGAAGAAAAGAAAGTCTTAAATAGCCACCATGCCTGTGAACAAAACATGCACTTCATTTCAACACTTGGCTGCCTTCAAGGTTACCTACTTGAGGGAATTCCTCATTCAGGAATTATTTACATACTTTCATGGACATTGGAGCTGAGCCATTAACACCATTCTGGGGCTAGTTTGCCAGGATGCCTCTTCAAGGATTGATGATCTGCCCTCTCATTCCTACCTCTCCATCTCCAACTCACTATCCTCTGGCTGACCTTTACCACTCCCATCAGCCGTAGGCTGCTCTGATAGTCCTTGACAGCCCAGCTCCTTGCAGTTCCTGCATCAGGGAAGGCACTGAGTCTGTGGTATTCCTCTGTGTGACACTGCCATGGACACTTGTAGGGAGTATGAGGCCCCATTGTCTTCAGCCTTGTCATGAGAGCCCTTCTGAACAATCTCTCTGTCCCTCTTATAAATGCAGCTGATGAGGTAGTTAACCTCATCTCATCTCACTGATCTTGTGCAATGGGTAACTAAACTATAAAAATGCAGGCATACAGACATATTTTACTCTCATGACACTCACATGCGCATGCACTACCACACACCTCTGCTGCTGATGTGTATGTAGATACTCTCGTAGTAGACTTCTTTCAGTGTGAAGCTGATCATATTGACATTGTTTCTGAAGCAGGTACCAACAGGAAATTTTGCACTGGTTTTTTTTTGTCAAAAGAGCCTGGAAGCTTTGCATTTTAATAGACTTTTTTAAAAGCAGAATGGCATCTTGTTGTGTGAATCCCCAATCCCCACTACCCTTTACTTCTAACCACTGCTCTGACCACTGTCCAGACCTGTTTCCCTAGACCTTAAAGGGAAAATAAAATACCATATTTGCTGGGCTAACTACTTAGACTGTTGCTGGCTGTTGGCTGATCTCCCAAATCAAGAAAACGACTACAGCCTAACCTTTGATTTAAAGTCTTTCAAGAAGCCTTAATTATGTTTCAGGAGGAACAAAGTGATCTAAAATGTCAAGCAGGAGTTCCTACACTTCTGTCCTTATTTTTGGCCAGGTGAGTGAGGGCTTTGTAGAGAAATGCAGGACATTTGTGAGGAAAAGGTGAATACTTTCTTAATGTCAGAAACTCCTACATCTTCTGGTAGATTTTATCTTTGTCCCAACAAGCAGAGAAAATGTAATTTATACTTTCTGGGATCAGATCTGGAATTTGAATGCTGAACCTAAGCGGCAGTTAGTGTGCATTATCTTGCACTAGAGCAAAACAAATTCTTGTCTGAATTAAGTTGTAGCACCTATGCTCTCTCATGTTGATATAGCATTAGTAAGAGCATGTCTTCAGCCCTCACTGATTTCCTCTGGAGTGATGGATATCTAGTAATGTGCAAGAATGATAGCAGCAGCAAGACAAGAGTTGTTTTGATGGGGACAGGGCTGGCATGAGGACCTTCTGTCCAGATGATTCTGTAATATTCCATATGACATTCTTTCCTCTGTAAGACACAATAAACAGTCTTAAATTGCTTGTGATAAGAAGATAGATGTTATGTGGACTTTTTCTTTGAAATCTGAAGCATTATCTACTCCTGCAACAATATTTATCCATTCCTATTCACTTGTTAAACTTACAGTACTCTTTCACAAGCCCGATGAGAAAATGGCCATCAAAAGAAAAATACAAAATGCAGTATAGATACCAGAACCTTTATTTGTTACTGCTTACTGCTTCACAAGTAAGTGAAGTTGTAAGGTTGGGATGGGTGGTAAAGTGCGATATGAGGTACCCCAGTCATATTATGCAGGGGCTGGGAGACGAATATTGTGCTGGTGACATGAAGGGATGAGTTACAGAGCAAGTACACAGGATATAGGAGAAGACATGCAGTGAAAAGAGGTAGATCTGGTTATTACCTGCCTTACTGCACACTGCCCTGTGGAAATATGCTGTTTGTGTAAGCCGGTGGCCAGTAGCCACAGGCAGATGGAGTTAGCGAATAGCTGGGGAAAGCCAACCCTTCTGTGGCCTTTTCTTCATGCTGAAAGGGTTTGTGCCTGTAGCTGGATTGTTTGACAAACTTCTGGTGTTTCCTCTACCACAGTTTTGGCTACATATAGTGAAGAAAAGTGTGATTAAAAGAAGCACATCAACTAGATTTATATTTCAGTGTAAGTGCATGTACAGAACACTGAAGGGAATGTTAGCTGCCCTTGCTTTAAGCCAAGAAACTTTTTGTTGCTAACCTTTTGGTTACAAATTGTGGATGCTGACAGCCTGGCTAAAGAGAATTTTTTAGGTATCAGGCAGCAGCAGAGCCTGTGGGAAAGCAAGTTGGGCAGACTTTCCCAGGCATTGCTCTGGAGGAGCTGGGGGAAGGCATTCCAAACAATTTCTAGTCTTTGCACCTGCTGTTTTTCCATCCTGTTTATTGCAAAGATGTTTATGAAGAGATGTTGGTTTGAATGGCCAATCATGTCCAGTTGTGCCAGAACAGTGTATAAAAAGGGTGTACCTTTTAATAAACCTTGCTATATGCCCTCCAAGAAGATTTGGAGTTATATCATTATTGCACTGCCCCTAATACATAACGATAAGAAATGAGAGGAGAAAACACATCATTGTTGTTATATATCAGTTGTAATCACTCTTCTGTCTTGTATACACAATAGCCACTGTGCTCAGAGGAAATAATGGCACTTTTACTGAGAGCTCCTAATGGACTAGCAGAGCAACTTTTTTTCTGAAGTTCCATGAGAAAAATGCAGAAGAGGTTACCTGTCAGGGTCTTGCCACACAAGATAATGGTGGATTGTATACTTACTCTTGAAGATGTGCCTCGTATGTCACAACCATCAATGCAAGCTTGGAAACTGCAAGTGTAAAGCAGAGAAAATAATGAAAGAAAAAGGAAGGAATAATCTTAAGTGTGAAAAGCAAAAAATATGCTGAAAGTGTTCCTTTGGAAAGCACAGAATTCCTAACAGGTCTGCAGGGAAAGTGTCAAGGGATGAGGCAGAAGATGGTACAGGCAGCTCCTGTTTTTGCTGTGAAGGAGCACTGGGGTGGGGACTGAATGCCAACATTCACATTGCAGCCAGGGCAGAAGTGAGTGGACTCAGGGAGGGCCTGTGAGCATTCTTTCCTTGGCATCTGTAAATAGACAGCACCTAAACAAGCTTGGTCCTATTTAGGAATGGCTGTGGCACTGGTATTTCTCAAGCTGCTGCGGAGATGATGACACCATAGACATGAAAAGGAAAACCCAATCTGTGTGCCAGAATAGAAAATAGTGCTTGTGACTGCAAACAGGTGGATGAGGTATGCATGGTAACTGTCAGGCTCAGAACATTTAAGAAGGCACAGGAGCATTTAATGTATCAGTGCCTAGAAAATTAGCTAAACATTTCTTAGAAAAAATGTTAATCTTCCACCTGTGGGGAGAGACCTTACATGCCTCTCCTGCAGGTTTTATTCTCAAAAATTGGCAATGTGTTTGCTGAGGAGAAATGACAGTGAATAAAAAGATAGGATCATGCCATATCACTGCTCTCTACTCTGTTGTCCCAATAGATGTGTGCTCTTGGGCCAGCATCTGGTAAAGGGTTTCATCCTGTTTAGCTGGAGGCACGTGGTGTGCATACATTTGGCTCCAGACCAGACACACCAACTATGCAGTGAGTGGAAGAGCAGCTGGCTTCTAAGGAAGGAGGATTTTGTCTTGGGTAGGAAAAGGTGGTTTTTCAAAATGGTGAAATCTGTGCATGGTGTGAGGACCCTGAACATGGTGTCATAGTGATCCTAAGGGATTCACCAAAGCAGTCACTTAGAGAGATAGATCGTTCTTGGCCCTAATCTTTCTGGAGTTTTAAAACTGGAGAAATTTTCTTTCCAAAGGAGGTTATTGAGGACAAAGACACTGTTGATGCTCAGCTGGCACAGTAAGGCACTGTAGGTACTTCAGGTTCGCAAAACCCTGTGAGAAGATACATGCAGCACTAATTGGCTTTTGTTATTTTCTTAGAGCACCTTCTGGGGCATTCATTCCTGTGGCCTCATTTCAGCTGCATGGCAGGTATTCATCATTAGTGCTTCTTTGCCTGCTATATGAGATTTTTTCTCAGTACTTTGAAAAGGCCTAATTTATTGTCGTAGGGATGCCTTTGGAGAAGCTGTGGCAATTCTTGCAAGAGCTGTGTAAGATATAGTGACCCTTGACTATCAGCAGCAGTTGCAGAGGTAGGGGAATAGCCAGTTTTCCACCTGCTTGCCCAGGGTCAGGGACAGGTAGATTAGAGTAAATTGAAACAAAGTGACAATGAATGATCCCAGCCTGAACACTGCAGATCTCAAACACAGATAGATCAGGGTTTTGGGTTTCTGGGTTATATTTGCTATTAAGTCCTTTTCATATCCTTCTGAAGATCAAAAATGGTAGCTACATTTTTCTTTTTCTTTCTCCACAAAGGATAGCCTTATACATCTTCCTGCTTCCAGCTACAAACTTTCAGGGACAAATACATGCAGAAAATCATTTTATAAGACTATTATTGCAAAAAAATTTCTCTTCACATAGACTTGGAATACTTCATTATTTCAGCCATGCTGATGAGTTTATCAGTGCATCATCATGTCACTTGATAACAACATAAAACTGTAATAGGATACACATACCCCACAAGCTAGTGTGTTAGTGAGCAGAGATGCAGAAAATTTTCTTCACTGCAAAGGCTACAAAAATGGTCATGGTGAGTTAGACCAAAAGTCCATCTGAGGCAGGATTCCTTTTTCAGTCTTAATCAAAACCAGGTGTGTAGAGGAAATTAGGACCAGGGAAAACATATGTGAAATTTTCCCCCAGGGTCCAATTATTTTCAGCTTGTTTAGAACTGGGATCAGTGTATTCTTCCAGCTTACTAAATATTCCACAACCAGGCACAGGAGAGTAGTGGATGATAAACTAGTGGAAAAGCTTTAAGCATGTCCTACTGTGAGGACAATACTTTAAGAAATCATTGAAAAATACTACCACAATGATGAGGGAGTTTAGAAAGCCCAGTCATATATGTAATTCTGTAGTTAACATGTTTTGCAATGGAAAGTGTGATTACTGGGTAAAATAGAACATAGTTTGCAGTCACTAAAATGGCCAAGAATGTGATTTCTAAGCATCTTTCTCTGTAGCTCAATGACTGTCAAAAAGACTTATGTTTACTTTCTTATGTACGAGCCACTCCCTGTGCTTCTAATCACAAACTGTTTGCTCCAAGAACCCCTCCAGCAAGTTCAAATAAACAAAGCAACTGGTAAAGTGGTAGCTGCATGTGAGTGCCTAGGGAGAGGGATGTTATAAAGGCTGACAATAGATGGGCTCAATATATTGTTTGAGAAAGTTGTAGCTGGTTGCCTCATTCATCATAGTGACAGCAATACTGACAGCTCTCTGCAGTGCTTCATCTGTGAAATGATGGATCAGCAATGAGGGCTGGCTGGCAGGAGGCACTTGAAACATCCAGGGCTTTCAAAGTCTACTTTCTCTGAAATGCTTTATTTGTGCTGCATAATGGACAAGCACAGGCAGTGTGCTGAATTATAGGCTTGAGCCTTGAGATCCAGTCTGAGGATAATTTTCCTAAATCTGCACAATTCTCTCCTTTTCAGATGCATGCAATAGCAAAACCAAAGTGGCAGAAGTGGGGAGGGTGAGACCTCTTCAAGGCCTGGCTATTCAGAGCTGTTTGAAGTCAGTACAGAGATGCAGAGCAGTTACTTAGGACAGTGGAAGAGGCCAGACTTATCTGTGATTTGCATTTGAAATAGAACTGGCCTGATGTAGACACTGATAATCAGAGATTATTTAAAGCTATAAATCAGTCTATGAGCTGTATGCAGAGAGGCAAATTAATGATGACATCTATCTAATGGCTGGTGTAGCTCAAAGAGTAAGCGAAGTTACAGTGCCATGACAACAGCAGATGTATTCAGAGAGGATGTGAAATAGAGTTTAATATTTGGCAAAGACAGGTTGAATAAAAGTAGTATGTGCAGGACATGAGTGAAATGCTCCCTGACAGCACCATCATACTTGGCTTTTTCTTCTTTATTGCTGTGAAGCTGATAGGAGACTTGTTAAGGCAGAGCAGTAGCAGCATCTAAAGCTGTATTTTAGTTAAGGGTCACTGTCAGTGCTTTCATTATAAAACTTGTTTCTCCAGATAATACGATACTGCAATGAAAACATTCACTCTGGCCTGAAAGGTGCTATATGACAGTTTGGTTCAGGAGCACAAACAGAGCAGTGAAACAGCCCAACTGGAAGTCTGCTGAAGTCAAGGGTAAGGCTTTTGTTTGCTTTCTGATCAGGTTCTGTGCAAGCTGAGTGGCTGTGAGATGAATTTGCAATGCTGAATATCCAGTGTCAGCGGAGCATGAACAGTGAAAGCACATGTTTCCCTACAGGGACTATTGTCTGAGCACACTAGCTTTATAAGATGCACACTAAGTGAGCACATTGCCAAAACATGACACAGTCAGTTAATAATTTCACCTTCCCCTTCCCTTAAAACACATACCTATGGTGTGAGCAGAGGCACAGCTTGCAGAGATGGCACAGATCAGACCATTGCTTGTCCATCACTCCTGACACTGGGAAAGGGGTCAAAATATCCAAATTAGGACTGAAGTATTTGTTTATTAGCTCTGAAATCAGTCCAAAGAGGGAGACAATTTCAAAGGTGAGCTGTGATATGGAAGTGTATGGTTACAAATTTATTATGTCTGTCCAATGGCTGAAATGAAGTAGGGTTACAGAGGAATTGCTAGTAAGGCTCTAAACACGCATTATCCTGCCAAGGGTCTTCCCAGGACATGGTCCACCATGTCTTCTTACAAGGGAATCCAGCTGGAATAGGTCCTGGTACTCTGTGGGGGAAGCTTTCTTCATGTTTTTTGAGGCGTAAGTGGCTGAGTTGTGGTTCAGCATATGGTTGGCAGAAGAGATATTTACAACTTCACAACTGTGAAAGATCCTCCATCTGAAAGGGAGATTCCTGTGGTATAAGACATGGAAAATGGAGATTTTTCAGCCAATCAAGTCTTCCTCATGAAGTACAATCAGGGCAATAAAAGCACCGTTTTTCAGTCTCCTTTTGTTGTCAGACTCCTAAGTATAGGGAGATTGAAGATGCAGACAACAGTATACTGAATTTAAGACAACAAATATAGGCCTGTTTCTCTTAATTACCTTTTTCTTCAGGTGTGCTTAGTCTGCAGGTCTTATAGAATGTGCAGACCATACTGAGAAAATAAGCTCCTTGAAATGGTATTCTAAAAGGAATGCATTTTTCTCATATGTCCTTATTTCTGATTTACTTTGAAGTTTAATCAAACTGAAGTAAATGTCAGAATTTAAACTCCACATGACCCAGCAAGGTGTACTTGCAGCTCAGAACACCAGACAAATCCTGGGCTGCAACAAAAAAGGATGGCCAGGAGGTCAAGGGGAGATTCTCCCCTCTGCTCTGTCCTTGTGAGATCCCCCCTGAAGTGCTGTGTCTAGCCCTGGGGCCCTCAGCACAAGGAAGATGTGGATCTGTTCCAGGGAGTCACAAGGAGGGAGACAAAAATTATAAGAGGAATGGAACACCTCTCCTGTGTGGACAGGCTGAGAGAGTTGGGCTTGTTCAGCCTGGAAAAGAGAAGGCTTTTCCCTCTCTTTTTAGGGAGAGTTGATTACAGCCTTTCAGTAAACTCAAAGCAGGCTTATAGCAAAGACAGAGCCATACTTTGTAGCAGGGCCTGTAGTGGTAGGACAAGGGCTAATGGTGTTAAACTAAAAGAGGATGGATCCAGACTACATTTAGGGAAGAAACTTTTTATGATGAGGGTGATGAAACATTGGCATAGGTTGCCTAGAGAGGTGGTCCGTGGTCAATGCTGCAGCCTTGGAAGTGTTCAAGGCCAGGTGGGATGGGGCTCTGAACACCCTGATGTAGTTGAAAATGTCCCCTCCTTATTGCAGGGATTTTGTATTAGATGACCTTTAAAGGTCCCTTCCACCTCAAACCATTTTATGATTCTGTGATCAGCTCTCTCCCAAATAACTGAAGCATGCAAAGAGTTATCTGGCTGTGAACATCTGCATCGTCTTTGGTTTGGAGTCTAGTTTTGCTATTTTATGAGAGCAGAAATTTAGATGTGAGTGGTCCTGAGCAGTGTGGTGTGTACTCTGTCCTGGTGCTTGTACAGAAGAGCTGCTCCATGACCTCTTGTGTGGCTTATGCTGCTGAGCTGGTGACCTCAGCCAGAACTCTGCTACTGGAGAAGGGCTCCTCTCTTTGTGGTCTGATTTTAAGTCATTACTTCATCTGAAGTAAGTCAAACTAATAGCACTTTGAAAAAAACCTACTGGGGCTGGCTTTACTCACTGAAACTCCATAAGCTGAACTGACATGGAGCTCAAATTGTGATTGTCAGAGGAGGACAGTTGTGCCCAAGGGTGGGGCATGTTTGTAATGTGACCCCATGGGAAACTTTTTCATGCTTTAACATGTGTGAAGACTAGTTCTGTTTGTGATTTTATCATTTGTTTCTATGACAGTGAGTTTGGCAGCAGGGGTGCATTTTCATTAATCTGCAATTTTTAATTTGATTTGTGAGACATAAAGAGGAAAAAAGTTCACTGTGAGACATTATAATTTAGGGTAGTCAGGTTTCCAACTTGAAAACTTCTGTGAAACTACTTATTTGATCTACAATCCCATTTTCAACTTTGTGTCCTGGTATTTTCAGAGCAACTGATGATATGTGTATTCTAAGACAACTAATGCATTTTGTGGCACTGGATTTGTGTATTTCTGCTACCTCTTTGTTTTTATGAAAGAACAATTAATGCTATTTCGATCTTGCATTTTAATTTTTAGAGGATATGCATTTATTCAGATATTATTTAAGTATGGAGTTTGCTTACTGATTCATCATTCTAACAGGAATGGGAAAGAACAGCTGCAAAATTAATCCAGTTTATAATTTGTCCAATCTGGTCACCCACCAACCTGGTGAAGCCATATGACATTTTCTTAATTGTGTTTTTTTTTGTTTTAAGTATGTTCAGGATTGCTCCAATGTATAGAACTGCTGGGAGGGGGACAGATTGTCCCCCTGGGAAATCTTAATACCGTGCTTTACATTCCAGATACACATTATTCTGTGTTGGCATTATGCAGACCTATTTGCTGGGATCACAGTCCTACTGTCAACTCAACAGAAATGTGATAAGAAACAAAGAGAGGGATCTGACACAGGGCTGTGGATCTCTACACCTTCCACTAATCACTGTGGAGCTGAAATATGTCTTTTTCATCTCTACCTGAAATTTGTGAACCAGTGAGAGACAAAGCATACTATCTTTAAAAAGTACTGGTCTGGCACTACCTAAGAACTATGTATATGTTTGGTTTCAGTAAAATCCAAAATTCAAACATCATTTTAAAATAGCTTTTTGCTTTTTTCTCCTTTAAGATTTTAAGGTATATGAAGGTTTGCAATGCAATTAGTAAAGATTTTGGCAATATTATTTATTGTAGAGTTATTTTAAGTGTGGTCTCATAGCCATTCAATTCTTTTTTCTACTATGTCCTTATGACATAGTAAACAGCAGAGCATACATCAAAAACATGTTTATCACTGGTATAGCTGCTTACATCTTAACTTCTATTCATCATGTATGAAGTCACACAAGTTATAAATGTGACAGCAGTATATGATAATGCCAAATTTTTTTGTGTTGAAAGTGCCAGAGTTTCAGGAACAAAGAATTCAGAGAGATGAAAGAAATCAGAAACATGGGGACACGTGGAACTTAAATCCGTTATTTGTGAGTGTGCTTCTATCTTTAATCAGAGACCCACTAAACACTTGTAACTTCTTGGAGTCATTGAAGTATGAGAATAGTTAGCATCTTTGGGAGCAGTGCCTATCATAGACCATGAATTCTTCCTCATAACAAAACCTTAAGGCACAAGTTTTAACACTACAGTACATGGATGCAGGCCCTATGACTGAATCCTTAAAAAGGAAATCCCTTGAAGAGATGCATTTTGGTGTCAGAAACCTGATGTGTAGGGCATGATGCCATAAGTTTTAGCTTTCATATTTTCCAGATTCTGTACTGCATTAGTATATATCTCTGAACTTTATAAGAAGTTCTCCTCACAGTTCAGTTAGACAAAACAAATCCTTTTCCAGCCCGAAAACCAAGGACACCATTGCAGCTTCAGGCCCCAAAAATATAAACAACAGTGAATTGAGGAGAACAATCTGGGAGTCTGAAACTTCATAACCTAAAACTGTAATTAACCCCAATAGGTAAATGGACCAAAACTTTTAAAAGTGTGGAAAAATTGTGACCCATTATCCATCTTGGGTGCAGCCTCAGCCAGGCTCTTGCACTGCCCAAGGTGTATCCTTTGAAGGCCTTTTAATAAATACCTCCTTTATTCCTTTAACGCTGTCTAGCCTCAGTTCCAGGCAGCCTCTCAAGGCATCAGGCCCAGCTCTCTGGGAGCAGGATGATGGAGATGTGCCATGTGAGACCAGCACGACAGGACAGCAGATGGTGAAAGCAGATGTGGGCCATCTCTGCACAGCTTGCAGATTCTTTCCCACGCACTGTATTAGCATTGTATTAGGCTGTGGGGTCAGCAGGACTCACAATGCAGTACTGGGTAGTCACAAACTCTCAGTTCCTTGGGAAACAGTGAGCACTGAGTTTTACTGCAGGAGCTGAAGCCCTAGAAGAACTTTTGGTGAAACCGTATCACCCCTAGGGAATACCAGTGCCAGGACATTTCTTCCACGACGTCCTGTGGGGATTCCTATCATGCTTAGTGGAGGAGTGAGAGACAGTTGTCAACATTCTTGTTCACATCACACCTCTGAGGATACCTTAGATAACCCCAGCACTCCAGTAACTGGCACACACCCCCATACAACTTTTGGAAACATGCAGCTCATGGAATGAGGAATGTTTTAGATTATATGACAGTGTCTTTGCCATTATATCATTGGCAAAATCCACATAAAGTTACTTGGTTCCTACACACATATATTTTACATACTACAATACAGAGAGAGTAGTAGAATCAGATAGTAAGTTTATGACCAAATGATGTTTCTCTGATGAATACTATTTCATGTTAATGCAGGGAAGGAGAAAAGACCAGGAGATACTGCCTCTCAAGAGCAGTACAGTAAGACTTAATATATGATATACAGAGAATGTATTTATATCCCTCATCTATCTCATTCAGAGCTATCTGACATGAAAAATTCCGACAGAGTCCTCCATTTGGGACTTTTCCAAGCTTGGCCCATGTCCCAGTCAAAGACATGCATACTTGAATTGGAAAACATGAAAATCCAATTTAAAATAATGTATTTCTGTGTTTATAAGAAGATTCTGAGTAGTTGTTATTCAGCAGGGACAAAAATCCCTTTTCAAAACTGTGTATGCCACAGAATGGAATTGTTATCCAGAGGTCAGTTGTCCTCTATGCTTTTATTTACTTTTGGGTTGATTTTCAGTTACCATAGGCTCAAGCCCTTGGGATGTGAAAATTGTAATTAAAAGAGTGATTTTTTTCTGAGGAATGAGGGACAGTAAGTTGTACATCACAAAATGTCTGCACAAGGCAATGACATCTAAGCATGGCTACTCAAAGTATAATTCAAATTTTCTTTCCATTAAATAGGTCATGCTGAGACTCTAGAGGGCTTGCTAAGTTTCCAACAGGTTTGGGCTCAGTTTACTAGATTTCTATGCAGTTCCATCTCCATGAGTTTGGATTACAAACTTCATTGATAGCATCATATGGCTTCAGCCCACTGATGCTTGAAGATGAATGGAGCAGCAATAAGAAACTGAGTTCTGCAGTGTCCTCTGTCAGAGATTATTTTATGCATATGTCTCCATTTCTGCCTTTTAGAGAGGCTCCTTTTGACAGAAAGACTTACCATGTGGACTTAGCTTGGCTTACTGTTGTGGTGTGGGTTTTTGCTTTGAGTTTTCAGGCTAGCTTTCTATTTCAGTAGTGTGTTATGATTTAAATTATACAAGCTGTTAAGTGTCAATTCTCTGTATCCCTGCCTCTGTTTCTAGAACCTTCCTTGCCAATCTTCCCTTGCTTGATATATCATTTGGGGTTTTGTATCATTACATTGCTTCTCCTATTCCCACTGGATTGTGTTCTGTATTCCCTGCCTCAGACCCCTCCCTGAGCGCATTCTCATTGGTTGGTTGCTTTGAATTGCCTGTGCATAACACCCACGGCGGGACATTTCCTCCCTGTCTTTGGGGTCCAGCTTCAGTTGTTGTGCTTCAGTTGTACCCTTAAGAAATCTCCTCAGTTCACCCCAGACCCGTCCCGCCTCTGCTTCCCCTCTGCGCCCCAGACAGACTTTGCTGAGAGCATCGGAGTCCCTGTGGGGAGGTGAGAGCTCCCCAGGGCGAAGGTGCCGCACCCCTCGCTGCCCTGTGCCCTGGGACACATCAGAAGCACACAACTGCAAGGAGCAGCGTTTCATTTATAACTTTCCCTAAAAGAGATGCTGTTCTTTGAACTCCTTTAAATCAGAAGCTTCTGCAGCTGCATATTTCAGGGATGCAGAAGGCTGGTTGTGTTCTCAATATTTCCTTTGATGTTAGGCAACTCAGGATAAGATAAAATTGTGAACACTCCTTGGGTTATAACTTGAATTTACAGTCTTGACAGTTCTGTTCAGGCTCAGTGCCAAAAAGCTCTTGGTACATTTAAACAATGATAGGACAAAGTGATATTGTCTCCTAAGGGATAACAGGAAACAACTTGGCCTTTCAGAAATGTTACATTGATGTGTTTTCCTAGGAACATCAAGTCTAAGTATGATAATCTCCTGGTAAGGCATCTCCAGGGATCTTAATTGAAAGAAAGGTATGATATAATAAAACTGCTGTATGGAATGAAAATAAGGAAAAAATAATGAAAATGGGAAAGCAGTTTCCCATTAGATAAACTGTAAATCTGCAGGAATAATTTGTCTGTAGGAAAAGGATTTCTTTGTTCATTAAAGAGCCATTTGAAGGGATATTTCCATAGTAATTGTTGTGTAATATAAGTGCATGATGGACTCTCAGCATAATCTAGCACTTGTCATTGTCAGATAATACCAGTGAATTTGTCTCTCTTTATTTTTACAGCAGTCATTTCTGTTTCATCTTGGTCAAAATGAATATCAAAATCTAATCTTGTAAGTCATACCTCTGTGTCAACAGTGAAAGGCTAAACAAGGAAAATGTGGGCTAAATAAGGCAGTTTTTATCAGAAGAGGCATAGATAAAAATAGAGGTGCTCACTGCTGTCTTTTCATCACTCTTTGCTGGTGGACTCCCCAGAGACACAACATAAGGAGGATGAGAACAACCAGCTAGTGGAGGAAGGTTGAGTCAGGGATTGACTTGCACAGACTCAACCCCTACAAGGCTGTGGAACTCCAAAGGCTGCACCTAAGGCTGCTGAGAGAGCTGGCCAATGGCTGTATAAGGTCACCTTCAAGCATTTTTGAAAGGCTATGGAGAGACTGGGGAGAATCCCAGCAACTGAAGAAAGGCAAATATCAGATCTGTCCTCAAAAAAGGAGAGGAAAGATGATCTGGGGAACCTCAGGGCAGCCAAGTCTCAGTTTGCCTCCTGAGACAATCATGGTATGCATTCAGCTGGAGCACAGCCCTTGCTGCATGAAAGAGAAGGTGATTGGGACCACCAGCACCACTGACTAGGGGTGAATCAGGTCTGAGAGAGCTGGTTACCTTGTGTGATAAAGTGTTTGTGGACAAGGGAGGAACATGGAATATAACTTTGGCGAGGTTTCCAACAGCATCCCACAAGGTCCTTGAATCCACAATAGAGATTAAAGTCTGGGTGGCTAAACACCTGCTTGACTGCTCAAGATGGGAGGTGATGGTCACTGTGCCAAGTCTGCCTGGAGGCTCATGCTCCATGGAGTCTTTCAGGATCTTCTCTGGGACCTTTTCTGGTCACTGTTTCCAGTGGTGAACATGGGAAATCACCAGAGCACTCTGTCAGGTTTGTAGGTGTCACCAAGGCTGGCTGTTCATCTGGAGCCTCAGGGCACCCAGCAGCACCACAGTGCTGATGGAGAGGGGATCAACGAGATGGGGACAGGCTCCTTATAGCAGTTCTTGGCTGCATGCAAGAAACTACTTTTTCTTTCCAAAGATAACAGCCAAGCCCTGGAGGAGTCCCTGTGTGCCCTGTGCCCCTGTGTGCCCTGTGGTCTCCACTCTTGAAGACTGCAAACCTAGAGCTGAGCTACTTCTCTGTGCAGGTGATGAATAAGGGGCCCTCTGGGGCCCCCAGTTCCCACCAGTGCTCTGGGAAGTGTTCTGTGGCTTTATGAAGCAGGGAACTATAGAGCATTGTTTTTTAAACTGCAGTTGAAGGTTTCACATCAGCACAGCTGTGGTTATGCAGTAGAGGGAATGTTCGGTCTTCGTTATACTAAAACATTTTATCATTTTAGGCAGTAAATGGATGAATCAAATCCATGACCAAAATGCAATAGTGAAGACAAGGGAATCTTCTCCCTCTGGTCTGCATGTCAGGTGACATGGTGCCCTGGTTTAGGGCAAATTTGGGAGAAAACCTCTGAATAGTGTCCCTCTGGGAAGCAAACCCAAATTGCCACTCCCTCACCCGGTCCAGGAAAGAATTTCCTTGCAGAAAAGTGGAAAAACTATTTATTTATCAAACAAAGTGCCCACAAGCATAAATAATGAATAATATGAAACAATAAAACCTCTCATTGCTCTGAGATGAGATGGCAAATTCAGAAAATCCTTGCTGTGTGTAGCTCAGCTCACTCAGTCCTGGCACTGGAAAAATGCCCAGGTCCCAGACCCGGTGGGCTGCAGGTGTGATCTCCCAGTGTCTCTCTGGGTTTTTCAGTCTAGGACAGGTTTAAAGTGTCCCAAGAAAAAACAAAAACAAAAACCAAAAAAACCCCAAAACAGTCCAGGGAACTTCTTTGCCTCAGCTAGCTAAAGCTAACTAAAAGTAAAGACATCTCTGTCCAGCTGTCTGTCCATGCTTCCGACGAACACAGTCCAGGAGCAGAATGTGGAGGAGGGAGCACTGTCTCTCAAAACAAACTTGGCACTTCTTTTTTCCCCCATTTCACTCTCAGAACCAATCTTAAAGATACAGAACCCAATATACAGTATAAACAGGACAGACGATTGGGGATACGACCATCAAAAAGTCACCCCATGACACATGGTGTCTGCTTAAATGCATTTGCACCTTTGTAATGCCATTGTAAAACTTACTGTCCTCATTGCTCAGTCCTTTCAATCTACTTTGAGGGAGTGGAAATCAATACATAAAACTGCAGTACCATGTCTTTTCTCTGGCAACTGTGAAATTTTAGTAGTTTCTAGGAAAAAATAACCTGTTGGCATTTTTTTTTGCTTGCTCCAATCTGAAAGGAGTATGGGTAAATAAACTTTCAAAATGTCTTTCTGAAACTAGCCACTCCTCTCCTTTGAGACTTTGCCAAAGATGCAAGGGCTGTTGTTCTGATTTCTGAGTAATTTTCATGGCAATACTTTTTCATTCATATTTCAGTTTTGAACTATGAGTCTTGCTACATGTCTTATTATCCAACCTTATCTAGACAGAGACTTTTCATAGTGCAAAATCTATCTGTTTTGGCAACCCAGGAGATTTTAAAGTGGTAGCTATCATACTAGAGAAGCAAACAGAAGCCAGCAGATTGATTTGCTGTGGCAACAGAGTTGAGTCTGATAATGATAGGCCTAAGTGAGAGCTCATGCTTCACCCAGCAGGCTTCAGAAGGTTGCTTGTTATTTCATTTTTTGGCTTAGAATAATGTGATAAATGACCTCTTGTCTTGCTTTGTGGCTCTCCTTGCTTCATTTATTTGTTGTCATCATGCTCCCATGAATATTTCATCATTATTTCTACAAAACATTACCCAGCAGGTTACATGAACATTAGTGTTTGAGAAAACAGAAATTGTCAGTACCAAGCTTTTGAAGAGGCTTGCCGTTTATTCATAGCAGAAGGGTGGAGAGGGTCATAAGAAGATCACTGACTTAATGAAGAGATAAAGGAGGAGGGAGTGAAAGAAAATGGAGAGAACTTATCATCCTGCAAGCTGTTGTGGGCAATATAATATGTGCATGCACACTTTTTTTTCCTTGCTTACTGTAATTGTGACAGTGTGTTATATCTTTATAAAACACTTAGGAAAGACATTGCAGATTCATTGACTTCATTGCCCATGACAAAAAGAAAAAGATTATGGAAAGTAATAAGCAGCAGGCATTGTGCATACAGCTTATTCAAGGCAGCTGGAAGAACTGTGCATTGTGTGGCAGAGCAGTTCTGGAGAGAATGAAATACTGCAACAATAAAGGTATTGATGGGATCATGGCTGTGTTAGTCTAGGAGAGGTCACATGCACATACTTTTTACTTTATAGTGACTGACTGCAGAATTTGGCCCCTAACAATTCCCAGATATGCCATTTCCTAGCATTTATACACCTTAGGTGCTTTAGAGGCTGAACGTTAAAGTACATGACTAAGAGAAAATATATTGTGAGCTCAGTGCATGGGTTCTATGTTTCTCAAAAAATTAATTTTCTCTGTATGTCATGAACTGTGGAAATTCATATGTTCTGTAATTATAAACTGGTCAGCTAATGGAGAGAAATTCTCATATAAGGTGGGACAAAAAGAGGTGAGATTTTTATAAGAGGTAGGAAAAAGAAGAATTTGAGCTTTATTTAGACAAAAGAATTGAGAGGCAGCTGCAGTTCAGTGTAGTGCTTTCAAACAGTTGCTGGTTTTGAAACAGGTATATTACTTTTAATGTTGCAAGGGTCAAAAAATTGTTCCTCAACAGTAGAAGTTCCAATTGTGCTAAAGTATAGGAGTATTTTTATGCGCTCAGTTGGAATGAGGCATAATTCTTCCCAAGCCTGCTGTCAACATCCCATTGCTTATTCCTAATTCAGCAGCTGGATTCTCCACACACATTTATTGGATTAGCAACACACCTGGTGCCTAGAGCTCAGCCTCCCACTGTCTCTGTTAAATATATGGAGTATGCAACTACTCATGTTGCAAAGTATCTGTGGGGACACCTCTACAAGGGTTGCTGTACAAAGGTATATACAGGCTTTCAACCCTACCAGTCAATTGTGTCTAGACAAAGAGAACACAAAATTATTAGACCAACCCAAGCAGAAGGTGAGTTCACAGGATAGCTAGTGCCTCTCGTAGAAAAGCTTTGCACTCCTAATGCTCTGCCAGTTCTCTTCCTTCAAATACCAGTCAGAGCACAATACATGGCACCTGACATTTTAGAAGGGCTAGCTGGGCTTTAAGGCAAAGATCCTGAATGCAACTTGCAACTTGCCTGTGGCTGAGAGATGAAGGCTTTTCCTGCCAGATTTGCTCTACATATTGACAGGAAATACAGTTGACTCCAACCCAAGGCTGATGGCACTGAACATGTAAACAGCTTTTTATCTTTCTGCAGCAATTTGCAAGTCAAGACTGAATATATAAGGAAGAATAAACCTCAACAAAGCACAGTGGAAATACATAAATGTACTAAAATAATTGTTGGAAGGATGGAATTCCTGTGAATAGAACGGAACGGATAGAATGGATAAAATAGCTGTGCAGGTGGAAGATTCTGAATAACATATTCTAAAAAAAGAAAAGAAAAAGGGAAAAAGTGAAAAAAAAGAAAATAAGTATTAAAGAAAGAAAAAAGTAATAAAAAATAAATTAGGTGTAAAAATGGGGGGATAAATTCTCCACTGGTACAAAATATATCATCATTTGAATGCAAGAGACTTTCATCAAAAGCATGCTCTTACAAAACAGATATCTGTGCCACAAAATGCCCTGTTCTGTATCCTTCATGATTAATGAGTAATTCCTCACAGTGAATCCACAAGAACAGAAGAAAACCATTTTTGGTTCCTGTTTTCACAGAGCGTTGTCTTTCACCAACGACATAGTAGCAAAATACAGTCCTGATGCACTTTTTAAATTCTCCAATTTTCCCAGTTTAGAGACATTGATGGCATTTCTCCCTTCAGCTGTGATAAACAGAATGCTTTACTGATGCTGTGGAGGCCTACTATATTTATTTCTGTCCTCTGTCCAGTAACTTATTTGTTCTCTCTTGAAGACAAAAGCAGAATAATACTGAAAAGGTTCAGCTAATTTACTTCTTTATTTCTTTTCCACTGAAGAATCATTAATTCACTAGCAGCATATAAGTAGAAAGCAGAGTCTAAAGCTTCAGAGAAATGCAGCAAAGCATCAGGGATCTATAACTTCTGTTGGGGAAAGAGCTGAAATTTGTTGCTACATCCGTAACAGATCCATTTATGGATTAGGTATAGATAATAAGAGCAGCAGATTCAAATATCCATTCTTTAAGATCAAACCTATGACCAGGAGGTAATTTTGGTTTATTGCAGAGCAGTGGAAACTAGTTTCTGCAACCAGTAAACCAGACCCTCAAAGGGGTTAGTTCAGTACATCCCACTAAAATGTTTAAGTGTATATTTTAGATAGACTTTCACACAGTATTAATAACTGGTTGTGTTAAATGGAGCATTACAGAGAATGTCACATCACTGCTTCATCCCTTCTGTTAGAACTCACATTGCAAAAACCAAAAAATTGCAGCATCGCATATCGTTCAATTAGCCTCTTAAATTATTGTCATTTTTATATTTAACATTCCTTGGAAATCTATGTATGCTAATCTATCTCTGACCAGCTGCAGACCAAGGGTTAAAATTTGGCTTATAAAATATTCAAGTTCAAATAGATCATTTATATACATTTTATTTTTATACTTTTATATGAGTTATTGTGAAATTCATTGGGGGGGGTGGGGTGGTGAAGCTGTATCATTTTGTTTCTTTAGCAACTTCAGGCTTTCCGAAGAAGATGTAAAAGACCACATGAGACCACTCATTGCCTGCACCTTCTGGAGTAGCATAGCTTAAAGTATTGTGGAAAGCCTCCTTATCATAGGTTTTTTGCAAACCAAAAATCTAGGGATGCTGCAAGCTGTTAAAAAGGGTGGTGGTGGTGTTCTCCTCGCTCTCCAATCTTCCAGTCTGGAGACTACAGCTGTGTAGCTGAAAGAGAAGACAAATAAGACTTAATAAAAATAACAGAGGAAATGGTGCAAATGTTCTCTCTGCTCATGTTTCCCCTTCTTCTTATCTCAGAGAGAATCTGGACATATGGGATGTTCTGTAGTATTGAACACTATGTATTTGAAATTGAAGAGAAAAATAGTTTCTTTTGGAAAGATAACCAACAAATGAAAGCTTGTGAGTTCATAAACGTCTAAGTTCTTAGAAAAGTTAGACTTTTTTTGGTTGTTACATTGATAATCTTTGGCAACTTCTCTCTAGAAATTTCTGAAGTGTAGGAAGTGAGTTAAATTTAACTGGATGGGGTTAAAAGGCCTTTCCTTAGTGGCAAATTATTTTATCACAGTGTATGTTAGAAGTTTGTTTTTTAGTGTTCATCTGAAATCTACAGTATTGAGCAAGATACTGGTCTAAATATGCCTGAGGCCAAAGGCAGGACAACAACTTCTATAAAATTGTACTTTTGCTAAGTTGTCTTGAGACTGAAAGATGAGCATTTTCTCTTTTTAGCTGTTTCTTTTTTTCATTTCTGGATAAAATAATCTCTTTAGAAACTCACTTGCACAGTAAATTACATGCATTTTTCTTGTGGCTGTTCTCTACACTGCAGTTATGAAGGAAGAGGACCACATGACCCCTCCCCTTGGTGGGGAGCAGTAACACTGATAATTTTGTTCTAAGACAGAGGCATTGCACTTCTCAAGTCATCATAAAAATGCATCACAATAGCATGATGTCAGGAGTGTTTGATATTTTTGTAAGGCTAATGCTGATACTCCTTCAACAGTATTATTACCTATCTTTCTCAGGAAAAGAAGAAAGCCAGAGACACAGGTTGCAGATGTTATGGCACCAAGATTCACATGAAAATGTAATTGAGTCATGTTGAGACTGACGTGGCTTTTCTTGTTTCTCAGGTTCCCAGCTGAGTTAGACATCCCAGGTGGCAGATGTTGGTTTGAGCTTTGGCTGTAAATTAGCCACTATTCAAGCAGCATCTGAAGAGCATCCCTTGGCTCTGAACTAAAATATGTTTTAGAGTTGTAAGCTCATTTTTTTTCTCCACTTTCTACCAACCCTTTAGTTTTGGGACCTGTCTTTCATAGATGTGTGCTCTTGAACTCTGAATTGACAGGAGTGAGATAATTTTACAAAACAGAGGACATGATTATGGTTGGGTCCCTTTTATGGCCAGTTTGTTGGTCTTTGGGATGGCTTTGTTTCCTCTAAACTTAGTGTTTGAGTCCTGTTTGTATTCCAGGCCGTCCGTATGAACTTCAACATGCAATCCAGCAACTCCTTCTTACAGCTTTGCTAATGGACTCATTTATAGAAAAGCCAACCCGTAAACCCAGACCCCAAAGGCACACCAGCCAGAGTGTCCTGTCTGAAAAAACATGAGTTCAGTAGGAAGGAAAGAAGAGATTTATGCAGCTTGATTGATCTCTTCTTCTCTGAATTGCAGCACTACTGAATGTCTTTCATTATAGAGGTGTTTTGCAGAACACTAACAGGTTCAGACAAGACTTCAAAATGGCTTCTCTGCATGCCTCTCCGTACTATTTGTCTATTTTTGGGGAGGGAGTTACACTGGGACTAAAGTGAGTTGTTGGAGGGGGATTGGAAAAATAATGTCAGTGAAAAAGGTGAATTTGTTTATATGATTGTAAATCCTGAGGGAAGGCTACTAAAACGGAGGGCTAATAAATAATAATAACACTAACACTAATAATAACAACAACAACAACAACAATAATAATAACAATAACAATAACAATAATAATAATCTACTGGCAACTCTTGCATATAAATTCAGCAAAGTGCTGGATCCTCATGGATTTCAGCTGATTCTTTTGATGTATGAAACTTGTCCCTGAACCACCTCCTCAGCACGAGTCTGCAGGATGCTTTGAGTAGTGCCTGGGGCATTAAGTGTTCTTGTTTCCTGCAATATGCATGTTCACTAACTATTTGCAAAGCCCACTCAAGATGATGGAAAAATATCTGTCCACTGATGTAAGGGATTGTTGACCCAGTTTCCACTGCATAAATTACTAATTTCATCCTAGAGCTTGGCAGAGACACTGCATATTTTTCATGCACAGAATACACACTGCTTATTTCTTCTGAATTGTTTTTGTGCTTTAAATGGGTAATTGGTAGGGAAAAAGAAGAAGGAAATGAAAAGGAGCAAACTCAGAATTCCTGCCAGCCAATACAGAATGGGCACCTTTCCAGAGCAGTATGTTACCTGAAAAGCCATTGTCCCCACTGGTTCTGAAGAGACAGAGGGATTCAGGATCCAGAAAATAAAATTGTTATAGCTCCATAATTGCATCTTTCACAACTTTGGTATCATACTGAGTCTTGTGGACTTGGTGTCCAGCCTAGCAGCAGATGTCTTGCACTGCATTGACATATAGTATGATGAGACACAGGACAGAATCATAATTTTGCAGCAGGCACGTGAAATAATTTTTTCTGCGGTCACTCTCTACAGTCCTGAGGATTACATTTGGGAAGAAGGAACAGGGCTGCTTTGATGCCTGTGAGCCTAAATGACTTTAGATGAAGATCAGGGCTGGGTTGTAGCATCCTTTTGTTGTGCCAAAGATTCACAGGGAGGATCTTGGATGGGGTGATGGCTGATATATTGTCATAGCAGGCAACACAATTGTTTCAGGTAACGCCTTTCTGTTTTGGTTGGTGGTGGTGGTGTTGTGGTTTTTTTTTTTTTTTTTTTTTTTTTTTTTTTTTTTTTTTTTTTTTTTTTTTTTTTTTTTTTTTTTTTTTTTTTTTTTTTTTTTTTGTTGTTGTTGTTGTTGTTGTTGTTGTTGTTGTTTGGTTGGTTTTGGGTTTTGTTTTGCTCTGTTTTGTTTTTTGCATTGGAAATGTCTTTCTGATGATTATTAAGGACCAAGTCTTCACAAGTATGCATACTGATTTTCTTTACTGCTAGTGCTGCATTAAAACCTTGGACTCCTGTGTGACAGAATATTCTTGTGTACAGACATAAGGGCTACTGCACGGTGGGTACCCAGTGTGTTCATTGTGTTAGTAGGCATTCCATTTACTAGCTTATGCAAAGCCTGCATAATCAGTTCTCTCCTGTCATGAGCAGCTCTCCCCTGGACTGCAGTATTCTGCTCCTACAGACACTTTGTTTGTGCAGGAAGGAGAAACAGGTTTGCCTTGCTATGTTGCAGGCACACCAGGAAGGCAAGTCAGAATTCATGTTCCTTTGCATTAGAAAACTTGTCTCCTGACAAAGAAGCAGGATTTCCTGGCCACGGTCACAAACTTGCATTAACTGGTGCTGCCTTAGAAAACACAGTTTTGCCCTTGACTCCTTTTCCCTTCTCTCCTCTCTAACACCAGTAAAAGCAATTGTGTTTTTGCTTGGTGGATCTCCCCAGAGAAGTGAGGCAGATTAAATACTTCCTTGCTTTTGCCTCTTAGCTTTATATTGGGCTTGCTTCACTCTGAGGTTCAAAAGTCAGACATTCACAGAATCATATAATGTTAGACAGGGCCAGTGGAGGATGTTTAGTCCAACCTCTCTGCTCAAGCAGGGTTCCATAGAGCATGTTATTCAGGATTGTGTCCAGGCAGCTTTTGACTATCTCCAGAGAAGGAGACTCCACAAGATCTCCAGGCAGCCTGTTTCAGTACCCAATCATCCTCACCATAAAGTTCTTCCTCATGCTCAGGTGGAACATCCTGTGATGGTGAAATTCTGCCTGAGGTTCAGTCTTCAGTGCTCTCACAAATTGCATTACCTGTGACTGATAGCTTCCTTGATACAGGGATAGTGATATTTTCTCCTTTTTCTGTAAATTTTCAGTGTAATTTTGAGATGCTGAGGGTGGAGGCTGTTTCCTCTTAGGTATTTGTACACCATCCTGCAAAACAGAGCCCTGATCTAGGCTAGACGTTTTCAGGACTATTGCTCCTATAATGCCAAGACTAGAAGACAATGAAAAGTGGAGGATGGAAGTAGAGGAAGAGTTGTAATAGTACACAGCACAACTCTCTGCACTTTAACAGTGTTGGGGAAGGTCTGTGAAAGATCATTTTTGAAGGTACATTTTTGTTTTGGGGATTGTTTTCTCACTGTGCAGTCAGGAAGAAGAGTCATATGTCCCTTGTGTCCAAAGAAAATGTCATACTTCTAGGAAGTATCCAAAGAGAAGTGTCATGGCGAATCACTTCACACACTAAGTGCATTCAAGAGCACAGCCACTGGTTTGCTAACAGCTTGCACATGTATTGCAGAAACAGGCCATCATTAATTGGCTGTTTATTTCCAATATAAAGTAGCAGTTCCTAAAATTTTATGTGTGCCATGGGTAAGATGCAGAGTTCTTGCTTTTCTGGGGACAGGGTCATTGCATTCTTTAATACAATCTATAAGCAAACTTCTTCTCATCCTGAACTGTTTTATTATCCAATGTGAAAATACATCTAATATCACATCAGGTCTCATAAACGTTCATAAGGCAGTGAAAACAGCAAGAAAGGTGAGGAAGAGAGGAGCCCTTGGTAAGCATTTATTTATTTAATGTGATCATTCAGATCACCAGCAGGAGAAAGCAAGACTTATCTGTATTGCTATTGGAACAGAAGTAATAATGTTAATGACATAGTACTTGAGAATAATTGAGACCTCAAGGGAAAGAATGATGGAGAGATATGTGGTAGGTAAATACAGAGTGAAAAAAAAAATCTTAAATAAGTTTGACAAGCAATAACATTTAATAATTTTTATGGGAAAGGTAAGAAATTACTTTAATACCATTTTAAAAGGGGAAAAACCCAATCTGGTTTACACAATCTCTTCAGGCAGGAATTTTACCTGCTGAAAGGGGGATTTGAACTGGTGATTGTTGTGGCTTCCAGCAATAGTCTTATTTTGAAAAACCTAAATTAAAGTTCCTTCTTGGTTGTTAACTTGATTTTACTGCCACTGAGCTGGCAAAATGTTGCTCTGCTGTGTTCTCCACGAAACAGCTGTGTATCCGCCAGACAGAGAATTGTAAAAGCTGCTGATGTACAATGGGTGCTGAACTGGGGGCAGGTAGGTCTCACTGCACTTGAGTCAAGTCCTGCATGAGCTCCATGGGGCCCATAGGAATCTCAGGAGGTTTAACAGGGCCAAGTGCCAGGTGCTGCCCCTGGGTCAGGACAACCCCAGCACCAGCACAGGCTGGGGCTGTGCAGATGGAGAGCAGCTCTGTGAGAAGGATTTAGGGGTGCTGGGGGATGAGGTTGGACATGACCCAGCCATGGGCACTCCCAGCTCAGAAAGCCAAAGGTGTCCTGGCTGCATCCAAAGCAGGGGAGGGAGGGGATTCTGCCCCTCTGCTCTGCTCTGGGGAGACCCCATCTGGAACCCTGCATCCAGCCCTGGGGTCCCAGCACAGTGTGGGAGTCCAGAGGAGGAACACCAAGATGATTAGGAGGATGGAGCACCTCTCCTACAAGGAAAGGCTGAAAGAATTGCTTGTTGGTTTCTGAAGCAGCTGGTTTCCACCAGGATGGATGAGATGAAACTGCTGGTGGTAAACAAAGAATAGGGCAGACAATTGTGTGGTGCTGCTGAAGGAGACACTTCCATTCACCTCCAGGCTCAGAGAATAGAGAGCAGTATTTTGACTTGAGGCTTGTTTGTTTTGGACTGTCACAAAATATTTTTGATCTTTAACATAAAGGCAATACGCCTTCAGTGGACCAATGATACCAAAATACTTTTGTTTATAAGAAATAAATGCTGCGGTTTGGTCACTATCTTGTTCATCCCCAAATATTCACTTAACTCACATCTTCCCCTTGGCTATGCTGGCAGGGAAGCCTCAGGCTATGCATGGTATTCTTCAGCCAGAGTGCATAGAGAGGGGAGCCAGCTCCATTTCCGTCTCCTTTTTCACATGCTGTCCTTTGAGCTGGTGACATCTGGTGACTGGTGACACAAAGAAAAGAGCATTCTCAGGGCTGGAAAATAAATGTAAAAGAAAAAAATATACATCCAGATATCTACATGACTTAATAGGAATGAGTCCCTTCTTTCTCTGTTGCTTGATTCATTTTTCAGAGATGCACGTCAGTAGGACTACAGGGAATTGCTCCAGAAGGGAGGGGCTAGCAAGATGGAAGAAAGCACTTGAGAGACCTGTAAGTCATGCAACAACTTTCTTCACAGTGATAGCTGGTGAAGACATCACTGGAGAGGCAAATGAACCTGAAGGCAGGTTCTGAGCTGAGGAAGTCAACCCTGCAGATGGGATTGGATTTGAGTTTTTCATGGGCTGGAAGAAAAGGACTATGTGACAGGTAAGTCACATGAGTGATGGGCTGTTCTTGTGGTGCTGACTTGTAATACAAAACTATGCAAGGGAAGCTGGCTTCAAGAGATTGTCTTCTCATACAGGCACACACAGCACAGAGATGTACAAGCCTGGAAAGGTATTTTACCTTCTGCTGCATAGGGCTAAGCCCCTAATAACAGACTACACATTACCATAAAATCTCTTAACAAAGGAATTCATCTCAGGAAGAAAAAGTCCTACCCTCTTCATCTCAGAAAGTTATAGTTATTTCTGAGCAACTAGTAGTAAAAAAAACCTCCTCTGAGCTGTTGAGCTACCATGTGCAGCCAGGGCTCCCTCCCTCCCTGGTGCCTGCTTCCAGGGGTTGGAAGCATATGGTGAGTTATTTCCCAGTGAAATCTGGGTTTTAGACACAGGAAACATGCAGAGGGATAGATGGAGGAGTGTTTGGGAGGATGTGTAGCCTGAATCACAGTCTGTGCTCAAGGCCTGGCCAAGGGTAGGGCCAGACCTGGCTGACCTGTCAGTAAGTAAATATTCTGCAAAGCACCACTGAGACCAATGGAGAGGGGAAGCCCAGCACTCTTTGAGGGGCTGGTGAGATGGGACCTCAGGCCATACAAAAACTTAAGAATGCCCAAAAACTTGATAACAACCTACAAAGAAAAAACATAGAGCACAGCAAACTTCTCTTTTATTTTCATGCCTGCCTGTCCTGTAAAACCAGTAAGTCCTCAAGGAGATTGGAGATTCTCTTAAGCTTAAGGTCTTTCAGTAGGATAGAGGTGGGGAGAATAGATAAAGATCAGATACAGGTGGAGTAGTGGACTTATGTAAAAGATCTGGAAAGTGTCAAGGATTGATTACCACACAAACATACTTTATTTGCATGTTTGTTTTTTTATTTGTAGCTGTTAAAAGACATTTCCCAACACTATACAAAATCCCAGGAATTTCTCCTTCTCCCCTCACTTTTTTTTTTTTTTAAATACAGTTTTCTTTTGCTCTTGTCTTCCACTAAAGCTCTGCAAAAGAGGTAGCATCTTCAAGTCTGGCTTCTGGCATTTTTTGCTCCTTGCATTGCTTCTACATATCCTGAGGTGACTTCTGAGGATTTGTTGTTGCCAATTGGTTTGTCAATTTCAGGTGATAGGTACAGTGCAGAGAGGGCAGAATTGATAAGCCACGACTTCATAGTGTCAGTCTCCAAACATGACCATGGTAGTCCAGTGCAGACAAAAACATGCTAGAACTAAACCAAACAAAGCCTACTGTCTTTGGAAGCTCCAGTGGGTACACAGATGTCAGTTGCAGAAACCAAGGACCCTTATATTACTGTATATTTCTGGAACTGATGCTTTTATGCACAAAATTTGCTAAATACATCCTCTTCCAGCCTTTCTTCCACAACATAAATGACAAGGACAACAGCAGAGGCTTGCTTTTATGAAGAAGTTACTGACATTGAGTAAGATTATTATTTCAGGTTACATAGATGTTTGTGAGGCATTTTAGTTGCAACCAGAGTGATAAAACAGGATTGAAGAGTATTTTACCCAGATGTGTACAGTAGTCCACCATGGTCAGTTTAAAAGTACTTCTGGGAAATACTTGGAGAAAAGATAATCTTTTTGACTGATGAACATAATTCTTTAACTATGCACAATGATACATACAGAATAATTTTAGCCTGCAACACTAAATGTGCACATTCTAAATTCATTTCAGTGCAAGACTTAATGAGACTGTCCTTGGCAGCATGCATCATCTGTACCTGTATGTCAATTAATCTCAGATTCATTACTCTCATTGATAAAAGTTCCTCCAGGCTAGCAGTGCCACAGCTGGATGATGCAGGGCATTTTCTGTTGTGATTGTTGCCGGGTGATCTCTCAAGCAAGTACAGGTCTCAACACTCTGTGTTCCCTTCTGTAGGCAAGGAAAGATTATCAAAGAGAACTTAGACCACATATTTTGTGCTCCAATTTTTCCTTAAGTAGCAGAGTAGATTAAAGGAGCCAGAATGCCTTCCTGAAATTCAAGAGGTGGCTGTAGAGAAAACCTATGAGTAACCACCCTCAGGACCCGCTATTTTGCCTAGCTCCTTTGGAATTGAACCCCCACAGGGATGGAGAGAAGTCAGTACTATTCTTTGTGTATAAGGAGCTCTTCTCTGTATATAAGGAGCAGGTTCTGTGTTGCTGTGGAGCCTTTTGCTCCAGCCTTCCTGCTCTGCATTTTCAAACCCAGCTGTAGAAGGATCATAGGCTTACTCTCACTTGCAGGGAAATAAATCAAGTTCAGTGCAGTATCTTTTCAAGGACTATATGTATTTACACAGTCTTTAAGTAAGTCGATTTTATGATTTTACTCTTCAACACTCACCCATAAAGTTCCAAATATGTTAATCCATGTGTTCTGGACAGAGAGGGCAAGGAGCACTTGCTGTCAAGTCCTCATCAGATTTTTGTGTTTGCTTTTGATAAGACACATCAGTCTTTTGCTTTGTGTTCACGCTTATTGCATCCTTCATAAATCTAATATCAAATTGCTGCTCATTGTCTCTTTGTCCTCGTGTGAAATATGTTTGAGGTCTTTCTTTTTTGCTAGACTAACAAAAAAGGTATCTGTGATGTTCCACAGATTTCTAGCCACCTTGCAGGTGTGTTGACTGCAGGGTCTGTAAGCGCATCAGGAGCACTGGGCTGGTGATTGTGACAAAAATGGCACTTCCCATGAATTTGCTAATGGAAGTGGTGTCCTGGGAGATATCTGTGTTTCTTCTGGCATTCACATATGAAGTGTCACCTTTTCCTCATGCCTTCTTTAATTATTTTGTCATCAGTCTTTACAAGCTTATATATATATGATGCTTATGTATAACTGAGATTTTTGTTATGCTCTGAGATTTTAGTGTTGGGTGCGTCTTTCTAACCTAATTGCTAGTGGTCGCTGAGGTCAAGAACTTAAGCAAAACATTGTTTGAGGCCCTTAGGAAGATGATTGCCAAAACTTTTCTTGTATGCAGGCTCATTTCCAGAATCTACAAGCAGTGCTCTCCTAACAAGTAAACAAGGGTTGGGAAGTGCAGCTAATCACCGGACAGGATGTGTAACTGAATATATTCAAAGGGGAATATGATATGTATTTACCTTATGTTCATATATAAGATAAAGAAATAATGATGCAAATGGTCCCCTGCCCTATTGGGTATGGAAAGTTAAAGTAAAGTTAAAGTTTTCTCCCCAGTTGACCTGAGTAGCAGTTAAACTACTTTTATCTGTACAGCTGTTTGAACAGAAAGGAACAGGGATGGAAAAATCAATGATGAGGTTGTTCTGTGTCATGTTCTGGAATGTAATACCTCATATAATTATGAAGTACCTTTTAAGATAGATCTAGAAAATCTCTAAAACTGGACTTTTCAAGATTATGAACCAGACAGATATTGCTGGCAAGTACAATTATATGCTCAGAGGCTGCAACTGTGAATCTTTACAAGGTCAGTATTGACTTTCTTACTGTTAGTTCTGTGCTGCTAAAACTCATCCTTCCACTCTGCTGGGTGTCAGGAAGTCAGCTGTGAAGTATGACTTGAAAATAAAAAGGATGAGAATGAAGCAAAAGTCTTGCAAATATTTGCTCATATTTATGTGGCTTTCCAACTGTTACAGCCTTACCTGATGCAGCTACTGTGCCTCAGTAGTCAGTAGGTCAGTTGTTTTAAAAATGAACTTTCTAATGTGAGCCAAAGTGTTTCTACTTGACTGCAGAAGAAATAGATCAAGGTCTCTCAGACATCTAACACTTAGAACACTTCTCTTCACAAAATTGTACTGAGAAAACTCTGCAGAGATTCTTGAGTGATAAGGGGTTATTCTTGTCTGTCATCACTGAACAACAGATATCCCTAAGGTTAAGACTGCAGACTGTAGTCTGGACTGGATTTTTGACAGTATGATTGAAGGCCTCTGTAGCCTTCAGCAAACCTGGGTTCAGTCCCAGTGTCTGGGTTCCCGTGCCAAGGATCATCAAGGGTGTTGGTGTTTTGTCTAGCCCTATCTCCAGTGCTGATATCTGCACATTCTGGCATTAACTATGCTTTCTGTTAGGTTGGTAGCAGTGCTGAACTAAGGCCATGCAGAGAGGTTTGTTAAGAGAGGTGCGCTTTATTACATTGTCTTATGTAACTGGAAAATGCATGTAAACTTACAGGTGAACTAAGCCCTTCTCAGTGCTTAGGGAGACATGAAAAACTTGGAGTTAATAATCAGGAAAAATAATTTCATGTTTGACAACATTTGTTGCATGAGTGGCAGGAGTTTACAAACACTCAAAAAGAGAATTAGTCAGGGATGCGAAGAATTACAATATCCCAGAGAAAGCAAAGGAAGAGAAAGTAAACACCTAGAGAATGGAAGCATAATTTAAATTCAGTTATCTCATTTACTGGATAATTCTAGGATGACATTTCTCTTTCTCTACATTTTCCATTCATGAAATAAAGATAGTAAGGACTTGGTAATGTACAATGAACTGTAAAAGTAAAATAAACTGTAGAAGATTTTTTTTTCTTCCATTATTCATTTGAGTATTGAAGCTAGTAATTTTGAAGCTAGTAATCTGTAAATCTGGAAATAGTGTGTAATGGCTGCCTGAAACACTGAGGATTTGGATAATTTTTATTGGAATAAACACATACCTGAGTAGGGGGTTGCCAAGAAGTATTTCTAGTCTTATGATCTATTTTTAAATGTCAGGAATTTTATTCTTATGTTGTCAGATGAACTTGTGAGAGTCTGTATGAGTTCAGCCTCTTGAGAGTTTTTTGTTATGTTTGAAGGGGTAATTATTTTAACAATGTCAATCTTTAATTATAATTTAATCAGGTTAAACTCATGTTCGCATGGTTAAACTCTTTTTCCTTTGTCCCTTTTCTGTTTTGGGATTGCTTCTTCCCATAATGATGCTTGAACTTTTCCAGGTGGGTGGTTGTCACCAGAAAAAAATGTGCCAGATAATGTCATAATAGTTAACGGTGTCAATCTATATGTGTCATCCCTTAAGGCTACAGTCTGCTCCTCTTTAGGTTACAGGTATAGGTGTAGCCAAAGACACCAGATTCCTATAATTATAATAGAAGAAAGCTAGTTTAGTAATTGAGAATACTTCATTGATCACCTTGTGAAGAGAAAAAAGTGGTATTTGAAGGCAGGCACTACTACAGGCCAGGACAAATACATTGATATAGGCAGGGGCAATTGCTCAAGCTGCTGGGACCTAATTCCTAAGTTATGGCCTCTCCACACTAGAGGTACTTAATGAAGCACGGCAGAGTGCGATTCATTCAGAGCCGGTTCTCTGTATATTTCAGCAAAACTCAGTCAGCTAGAACAATCAAATCTGCTGGAAACCAGTTCCTGGGTTGCTCACAGGGCAATGTGTTATTACTTGTGTTTAGATGATTTGCAGAATAGACTTGCTAGTGTACAGTGGGTGGTACTGTCTGTCCTCAGGGGCTTTGTTGAGGATAGTGTGGAGGTGCTGGAAGTTGAAGGTTAGGCTGGTGTGGGTGTTTCGTCCCTCACCTTTCTGCTGTTTATGCTGTGCCTTTTGAGGCAGCCTGGCTGGATGTGCGAGGTGGTGCAGTAACCTGCCAGCTCTGCTTAGCCACAAGAACTCCTGTGAGTTTCCAGCCATCAGCACAAGGCCTTGTCCATGCCAAATGATCCAGCTCTCCTGTCTCACTAGTAATTCCTGATCGCTGTGCTGGATAGGAGTTCTGAAGGACCAATCCCAAACCTTGCTCCTGTAGTTCAAATGGCACCATCAAGGCTCAGAGAGAGAGTATTTCACTCCACATTCTGTTGCAATTTGCTTCTGACTCTTTATAATACAAATAAGATTATTCCAGAGCAAATAGATTTGGAGCAAACCCAGTTTTCTGATGCCACAACGTGGCACTTTCTCGGTATCCTCACACAGATTTTGGATTGTACACTGTCATGCTGTTATTTACTTGGTCAAGAACCAGGAGGCCAGTACAATTACACTGACTAAAAACCACAGTATGGAAGTAGGATCAGCTTCAATGTGACAAATCACCTTCAGAGTCAGCTATGCATATAAAACTGTTGCAGCCTGTAACAACTGCAATTAAAAAAAAATCACCATTCTAAGATAATGTGATGATTCTGCTCAGGATGACCTCCATACATAGATGATATTCTCTCCATACATAGATGATATTCTACTAAAAGCTGAGATGGTATCATGAAGATATTCTCAGATATCTGACATAAAACATCACTTAACAATTGTAAGCATATAAAACACGCTTTCATGAAAGAAAAGTTACTTTATCTGTCAGAGTTAAGACCACAGCTGTATTGTCTTTACACTACAAGGAAAAGAGTTTATGTTATTTGCTTGGAAGAACAATCTGTTAATTCTGATCCTCAGGACAACTCACAGGATTGTAGTATTAGTCTGCACGTGACAAAGATAAATTTGCAGTATATCAAATCCTCATCTCATGTCCCTTCTTCTTCAAATCATAGATTTATAGAATCATTAAGGTTGGAAAAGACCCTCAAGGTCATTGAATCCAACCTTTGGACAAAACAGACCATGTCAACTAGACCATAGCACATAATGTGATGTCCAGTCTTTCCTCAGACTCCTCCAGGAACGGTGATTCTTCACTGGGCAGTCCATTTAAATGCCTGGCCACACTTTCAGTGAAGAAATTCTTCCTGAATGATATACATTCAGGAATACAAGCTCTTTTCCTGAGAGGAGAAACATTTGGCAGCCACAAATCACATAAAAGGATCTATGGAAACTATTTAAACCTTTAAAGAGTTGGAAGTTATTATTCTTACTTATTGGAAGAGTAATAGGACCTTTGTAACTTTGCCAGAGTGGGGCTACCTCAGAGAGGATAATACTTGACTGTACATTTACATGTAATGGGAACACTAAAATAAAATATCATGCACTTTAGATGACAAGGAAGTAATAGGAGATTCAGTGGCTCTCTGATAGTTAAACTTTACCGGTTTTGGCAGAAGGTCAAAATAATGGTTATTTGAAGTTAGACTGTTAGTTGAAATGTGAACTGTTAGGTTTCTGAGCAATTCAGAAAAATGAACTGTTTTAGGAACCTAATGTTAGTGTAAATATACAACTAACATATCAGGTACAATGTGAACCATGTTCAGCTGCGACAAGAAGCAAGAAAGGGAGGAAAGAAAAATAACACTCTCCCAATAACAATAATCTTTGTTTTTTGGCTTTAGACTCCTTCATGTTAGATAATTCAGTCCTCCAAGGGAACGTCAAGAGATTACATCTGGCCAATTACATTTTGTATATTTTTTCCCCGGCTAACAAGGTCTGCAGTACTGTATCCTCCTGGATTTCTCTCTATTATCATGTGACAGATGAGACTATATACTGTGAAACATAGGCTAGAATTCCTTCTACACTGAAAGCTGCCATGACATGTTTTGAACCTGACTCATAATTAAGTTTTAACTTGGTTTGTTGTTTAGATTGAAATTGAGGCCACTAGATAAGCCAAGTTGGAAGAATAACAATCTGAGCTCAATAATGGAGTCACACGGTCAACTGTCTGAAATGTTTCAGGTAAATATAATCTGTTAAAGCAGCAAGATCAAATAGAAACATGCATTTCCAGAATATCTGAGAGCTAAAAACATCCATATGGAGAAGACTGGTGATGATCAAATAATGTGTGTATGAAACATTGAAAGCAGACAAGAATTTGACTCTTTTTAAAGGTGGCCAGGCCTAATGGTGTTTGTGTGCTATAGCGCCTACTGCAAAAAGATTTAGGCTGACTGACAATTGGGCCATGATCCAGGTCCATTGTACTAAATCTGTTGTTATTGTTGTATCAGAAATCAGATTTAGATGCATGTGAGTAGCATGCCTAATGAGAGGAGAAAGACACTCAGAAGAAAATAGAGATATGAGTTATCACAGTATCTAGTTTTAAATTTTGTTTTTCTTTGCTTTCAAGCAGAATTTGGCTGTTAAAACCTAATTTCAAGATTATATCTTTTTTTTTAGCCTGTGAATTGTTGGTAGATTTATAGAGCTTGAACCACTGTTTTGCCATTGGAGAGAGCTATATGGGACCATACTTGGTAACTGAAGGTGATTCACTGGTCCTTCTTAAGGCAGCTTTTACTAAAAGGAACATTCTTAAATAGTCTAACACTTGCCCCATTTTGTCACGTTTCTGCTGATGAAGTCTTTTGTTTGACTTTGTTCCTTTTAGAAGGATTAATTTAATTCTGATAATCACCTTTTCGTTTTTAAGCTGCACTGCATTTTTCCTACTCATTTTCTTTCTGGACATGGCCGAGCTGCAATTAATTTATTCATTCAGGTGCCTTTGCATATAGCCTGCCAGAGATCATGTCAAAAGTCTCCAGAAACTTTTACAATTAACAGTTGTAGCTATTTAGCAACTGACTATCATTAGTAGCCTTTCTGTTCGGGTTACTTAATTAGTTACAACCAATTACCAATAGGTTGTTCTTCTCTTCTGTGCAATTTGTAATTTATGGAAGCAGCTTTTCCCTCACCCATTTAAAAGTCTGTTGTAGGTTGCTGTGCTTGAATGATTAATACCTAAATGATTAATACCTTCCTGGCAGGAGATCCGTAACAGGCACTTGATCCTGCTGCAGCAGGACTTGCTAGCAAGGTTTCCTCTAATGGCAGCATCAGCACAATGCACTTTGCAGGCAGATCAGAGGGTGAGGCTCAGTATGACGTACAGAGACACTGGTGGGAGAGTCACCTTTTTCCCCTTGAACTGTGTGGATTTATGATAAAGCCGGGAGCTTTATCCTCCCATGCGTTTATAATAAAAATGACTTTAAACCAGCTCATTAAAATGTCATTGTGCTGCAACAGGAGCTCGTTTTTTTCCTGGCAGATTCAAAAGATCAGAGTTATCAGATCTGTGCAGGCAGTATAGAAAGAGGACACTGATGCCTCCAGGGTGTGCTCCTCCCTGCCTCAGAGAGCATGTTGGAGGAGGAAAGAGAAGGCTCTGGGGAGAACTTATTTCTGCCTTTCAAAGACAGCTTATAAGAAATATGGAGACAAGTTTTAGCCTGTAGTGATAGAACAGGGGGTAGTAAGTTTATATTAATTTAAACCAATTGTCTTATGATGAGTGTGGCAAAGCACTAGAAGTGTTTTGCCAGAGCAGTACTAGACCCACTCCTGAGCACATTCAAAGACAAGTTTGACTGGGCTCTGAGCAACATGATCAAGCTGAAGATATGCCTGCTCACTGCAAGGGGTTTGGACTAACTGACCTTTAAAAGTTCCTTCCAACTCAAACTCTTCTGTGATTCTAAAGTTCTACAATCTTTCCTTCTTCACCAGAAATGTTTCTGCTACTTTGAGAAGTCTGCTGTGACCACAGAAGCTTTTTCTACCAATGACTATAGGACCTGTCAGCTTTATTTCTTCTAAGAGCCTGAAATTGAAATTCCCGTAAGAGCAGGATATACTTGCCTAGTTCCTATCAGCTAACTTGGATTACTGAACAAGTCTTCCTTTGTCATGTGAAGCACTGATTTCTTCAGAAAACTGAAATTTTAATGCTTTGATTTTTACTAGGTATTCAGTGTGTAAACTTAGAAAAGCATTTTCTAGTGCCAGAAATTTGTTGTGGTAGATGTTTGGTGAGATTCTGCAGACTCCAGGCCTTTTTCCAGGGAATGCTGCCCAAAGATGAATACCAAACAGAAATCGTTGAATACAGGTGAATTTTAATGAACATCACTCATGTGCTGCACATACATAGAAAAAAGGTTACAAAGGCTCACCTGAGATTTGAACATCCCAATCTAAATGAACATTGCTGTTCTTGATATATGCCATTTTGTCAAGATTTCTAAGCTCAAATGGGGAACAATAAGAGAAGCTTCCTTTTAGCATAAAATACCAGTTTTATTAATACTGACTGGTAAAGATCAAAACTAGTTGATCTTTAAAGGAAAGTGAAGCTTTGAGGAGGAGAGTGAGATGAAAAAATTGCAAATAATCATGGTAGTCTTTTTAAGTGCTATGCCTATAGAATGGCTGGATAACACTGATGGTTGTGCATTTCTTATTGCAGGAGGGTCAGTACTTTACTAGAGCCAAAGAAATGTTGATGCTTTGCGTGAGATAGCTTTTGTAGCCTGGTAATAACTTGCTTCTCTGTATTTCCCAGCATATTACTTACATGGTATCTGCTTTACTTCAACCCACCATGCAAAAGTTCTTTGTACTCTGGATGAGATCAAATAATAGGTGGTAAACTACATACAAAACAAATAATGAAGTTAGGATTAATTATTGAGACAGGAAGTCAAATAATACATATGTATAACTATTTTCAGGGACTGAAGTCATGGCATGGATTATGGTTAAATTAGCTTTTTTTACCCATTTATTTACATATAAAACAGAAATAGTTTGCTGAAAGTATTCATTAAGTTTGTTTTAGGCTCTCCTTGGAACAGTTTTGGGTACTGAATATAAACTGGTATCAGCACTTTCCATGTTCCCACTGTAAGTGCAGAAACAACAGCCATTATATGATGCTGTATATGATTCAACCTTGTAGTTTTTTTGAGTTATTTTCTAGCAGAATAGATGGCTCTGTGTAATGACACTTCCCTATATTTTCTCAAGTGACACTTAGCAGACACATTTAGTTATAACATTGAATCTATCTTTTATGAATTAATTAAGATGGTATTTGTGTTTCCAACTCCCTCAAGGAAGACGTAAATGAAGTATATTATGCTTAAAGTGTTATTGTTGAGTTGGCTTGAAAATTTCAGTTTGAGATTCTGAATGTTGCTAGTGCTGTCTGTGTCAAGAAATAGAGATATCTGTAATCCCTTTCCTATTAAATGCATGCTCTGTGTTTAAAAGAACTGACTATAAATTTCTGTTACAGAAGCATAAAATATTAGATAGAGTGCATATCATATTCTCTGTAAAAATATATATGCGTTTGAATAAGTTTTATAGTTAAGCACACAAAAAATCAGGAAATACGAAAAATGCTGACTGTATAGCTGAAATTTTCACTTTCTATTATTTGTGGAGGCAAATTCTTCTATTATGCCTGTTACCTATAAAAATGTGTTCAAGCGGCATACACAGCACTTTAAACAGAACACGTGAGGCAGCACAGAAGCTGAGATGCCAAATAATTTCAACTACATGTAGTTACATGGCCTTTTTTAATATTCCTTTTTCTTTTTTAGCCGAGAATATAGATTTTAAGTCCTTAATTTCTGTGCATCTTCCAGCCATGTAGTACTGTAGTGGGTTTAGTGCTGGCTGAACACCAGTGCACCCACTAGAATTATTTACTCATTTCCTGCTGTGAGATATGGATTAGGAGATGGGCAAAACAGACTCAAAACTTTAAAGTGTATAAAGAAAACTTTATTAATAGAATTAAAAGAAAAATAATAAGAAAATCAGAATAAACCTTCAGAAAACTTCTCCTCCCCTGCACCCTCTTTTCTTTCCTACTGACAACATAAAAGGACAAAACCTGGGATTTCCAGTCAGTTTACCACGTCTAAAATGGTCTTTCTTCATTTCACTTAGGGAGAGGAGTGTTTCTTGCCATGCCACAAGAAACAGTTCTCTCATGGCTTCAGTGTCACAGCAAATCAGACACCCAGGAAAGGAAAAATCTGTTCTCCGTGTGAAAGTCCCTTCCATCTTTTGCAGCCTTCCCACAGCTGCGTTAATGGGCTATGTCAATTTATTGGGGTGCTATTTTAAGGATGAGCTGTTCTAGCATAAAAAAAAAAGTTATTTTCATCCATCTCTGGGAACAGAGGGGTTCTTCTTCTATTCCTGAGGTGTTTTTCATCTCTCTCATATCTCTTTGTTCAAGCTTCTCATTGGATTACAGCTGCTGCAACATCTGCTTATTTCAACACTGGTGCTTCTACTCATGGCTGAGGTTAGAATGCTACATCCCCCAATGCATTGCATGAATTACAGTGAAAAATAAATTCTGACATATACATATCACAAATATATCTTTCCCACAGCCTTACAAAAGATTTTTAGCCCCAAACTAAGGCATCTCCTTAATCCCTTCCTACCTAGAATTTTGCTCCTCCACTGACCTCAGTGTCTTACGTTGTTTTCTCCACATGTCTTTACTGTTTCCTTTTCCTTACTTGGGAGAGAATTGGTGTTTTTAGGTTCTTTTGCTCCCAAGCTTTATCAATTGAAACAGTTTTTATGGAGTTCTGCAGCATTGAAAAGGTTGATCTCATCCAGCTCTGCAATCGAGGAATCGCTATGTCTCTCACGTGGTCCCCGCTGGCACCGCGCGAGTCGCGCTGGCTGCCGGCACCACCCCTGCGCCTTTCCCTCATGTGGGGTGCCAGAAAAAGAGAAACTGCTGCCACTGCCTTTGTCCTTCTGTCCGCAGCACAGCTGGCTAAAAGATGCTAAGCAAACAAAGTCAAGTCCACGGGGAGCCATGCTGAGATAACCACAGCTGGGCAATGCTTTCCTGCCTGCATCGATTTTGGCCGAGTTGTTCCAGCCATGTGGCCACTCCCGGCCTCAGGACTGCCTGCAGCGCTGGCGACAGGGCCACTCCCAGCGCTGGAGTAAACAAAGGTCATTTTGTGAGCCATGCTGAGATAGCCAAGGCTATACTGTGCTGCCTGGCTCCTCACGGTGTTGGGATAGGCCTGGTGGCATGGCCTGGCAGCAGCAGGAATCTCAGCTGTGTGGGGTGTGTGGGGCCGGCCGGGCTGGCGCTGCAGCAGACCAGAGGGGATGCGCTGGCCAGTTACCCGTTCCCAGGCTGGAAGCCAAGAGAGATTTTGCTGGGCTTTGTTAATTTTAAAATGTGCTTTTCCACAGAGGTGGGTTCAGCTCTTTTAAGTGGTATAACCAGGTGTCAGTCTTCAAAAATAGTCAATTAGCAATAGCTAATTGCACCTTCAAAACTAGCCAGCTGATTGGCTCTGCCAGGCCCCCACAGAGACCCACCCCCATGGCCTGGGGACTCTCCCCCAACTAAAATCCCAACAATCTGTCAAACTACTACACGTACGCTGTTAAAATAAAATGGGTACTGGTTTACTGAAGAAGATGAGTCCGTGCCATTTTTGGTCCTGGGTCATACAAGATGTTTGTCTGTTAGTAGATAAAGTACTGTAATGAAAAAAGACCATTAGCCGTGATACTGTGACTGAACCAGTTTATAGATTTGTAAATATGCTATCAATGACTATCAAGGGATCAGTAGTACAGACGTCTGCACTTGCCCTCTCTTCTTCAATGGAAATGCTCAAACACTTCATGTGTGAATGAGTGTACTGCAGGTTTTAGAGAGGGAGAAATTAAGATGGGAGTGACTGCAGAATTTTCCAAGTAACTTGTGATTATTCAGGATGCTATTGAGCACAAGAGCCTCAGAAGGTCTACAGCTTTACAATACTTCAGCCTTCTCAAAAATTCAGATACTGACAATGGTTGCATATCAAACGGCACTCTTATGAATCTCGCTAAGGAATGGCCACCTGGATGTGGCAACAATTTATTAGCAAAAGCCAATTTTTTCTATGTCAGCTCTGACTGAGATGTGGCCCAAAAAAAGGGCATGCAATTATCTGTTTGCCTGTAAGTGCTAGATTGTCCCATTTTTTTTTATTTTTTTATTTTTTAAGATGCAGAAATGCAGTCATGTTTCTCTTTCAACTGTTATTTAAAAAGGCTGAATTTTTCTATGACAGGCAGTATCTTATTCTGACCCAAATTCACTCTTTTTTGGAGCTGCTTTCCTGGAACAAGATGAACAAATGTCAATCCTATTTTCTCTTTTCATGGGAATAGATGAGAGTGGATATATTTCCACCAATAAGATTTGGAGGGTGATGTGAAATGTTAACATGCAAATCAGGTTGAGATGATATTTCTGTCAGGGGAAATAAAAACTCTTCCATGAATTTCCCTCATAATTCCTTTCATTTTCTGCATATAAGCTCCATGTAAAACTGTCAGGCTGGTAATTAGGCAAATTATAGGGACCTTCTCGTATGAAAACTAATGCAGTTTCCAGATAAAATATAAAATCAAGATGCCCACAAGGAAGACAGAAGTCTGAGCTCATTTTCCTTTATTGAGACTGATTTACAAGCACACAGATTTTTCACTGTCTAAACTTGACAGCAGCAAAAGGGTCTAAAGGTGTATGGGTGGACCTGCAATGAACAGGTCTCTGAAAAATACTTGTCTTCCAGAAAGCAAGGTATTTAAATGCAATGTATTTTTTTTTGAAAATATTCCTGCTTAGCTCTGGTAAAATTGTGCAAGCTGTCTGCATATTGCATGATTTTTATAAGATGTCATGAAGGCTTATCCAAAATCAGCACTGACTTGTAAAGTCGGCAGCAATCTTTCCTAAGAGAGAGTTTGTGGGAAAAGCCAATTATAAAATAGATTTCATAATTTGCCACAAACTCTCTGTGCAGAGCTCTACAGAGAGTTTGCGGCAGAGGAATGGAATTTCTCACTTTTAAGGACATGAGACAATAATAAAAATATGTCATCAACCTTTGTCCTTTTAAAAGTAACAAGTAGCATTCAGTAAACAGAGAAGAAGCTGGAGAAGATGTGGTAAGCTATGTAAGAAGGAACCCCCTCTCAAAACAATCAGGGGAAAGGTTTTGGGGTTGCAGAGTCAATAAAGAATACAACATATGAAACAGACTAATTTTTACGCTCATAAATATATTGACATAATATTCTTATACTTCTGTAAGACATTTTTCTCTGTCCTGTACTATACCCATATAAAAAGGTTAGCATTTCTCAAAATCAGTGTATGTTGAATGAACCTACCTTAGAAGAAACTCGTTGTAAAATTGAGAAAGTTAATCCTGTTGGCATGTCATCCAGTTGACTATTCCTGGTTGAAGTATCCAGGATTGGTTTACAACCTATATTTAATATTTTTTCATCAGTGATGCAGAAGGGTGCAGTCAGCTGCCTGCTTTGGTGAGGCTATGAGGAAATCACTCTGGCTCTGGGAACTGACCTGATCCATCTCCATTGGGCTGGGGTGGAAAATCTCCCCAGATCCTGCAGCCTACTGTTTCTGGTTCCTCTTTAAAATTAGGAAATCATGTCCACCAAAATTTACAGCTCTCACTGTGGTCACATTTTAAACCAGCAAGGGGCTTTACTGAGGTACATGAAGGATGTTCGAGAGCAGGCCTTGCTGTCTATGTAATACAGTTTAAGTTTGCTTTCTGAGCTGACTTAATATTGATCCAGTGTCTGGGACCAATCTCACCAGTAATACTGAGCAAGTGCCCAAAGACTCTAGTGCTCCTTGTAGGGAAAAATGCTAGCCAAGGTTAATGTCCTGAGAAGGGGACATCCCTCAATCACATCATCTTGGTGAAAAGACAAACAATTTAGACATATAATCTATTTTCCTCAATCACATACTCTTCTTAACCACTTAGGAAATTATCCCCAAGTCCTAATTTTACTTCTGCAGGTAGAACTGATTATTTTCAGTCTATTTTGCTGTACATGTCTGATAACTGCCCCTTTCCTTCACAGCCTTGTCACTGTGGAGTCTGAAAGTACAATCATCTGCTTCCAAATACTGGTGCCTGTGATCAGTCTGGAAATATCTTTGGTGCTGGAAGATAGATTGCCATTTATACTTATTATATTGCAGTGAAAGGTTTTGAGGGCAGTTATGGAAACTAGGTAACCATTTCCTCATAAAACTGCTTGGAGCAGTTGCTGGAGGTGTAGTGCATTCACCACAATCTATTAATGAAATCAAACCACATAAAAATAATCTAGGAGGGAGAAGCCAATATACACTCTGAAATGTTTCATTTTCTTCTTAACCTTTATTTAAGCTTCTAGCAAAATATTTAGGGACATCATGGAGTCTTAATTTCTTCATTGCTTGAAGGGTTAATCTCAGATGTGTAGGCAAAGTATACTGCTGTTCAAGTGAAAGCTCTGAGCTGCTGGCAGTGATCAATGCATGAAGTGATGTTATCTAGAGAGTAACATGAGACAGAGAAATGTTTCTCTCATTTTTAACATGCCATAAACCTATGCCTTTCACTAAATTGGAGTGATTTTATTTTGATAATTTGTATTTTGAACATTGGTCCAATTACCTCCACCATTAATGAATGTGTTTACATTTTTGACAGCTGAGTCAATAAAGTTAGGTTCAGAAAACACTGCAGCTATGACATTACATAGCATTTTCATTCTTAAATCCTTGGGTTTGGTAGTGCTGGGATATAATGACGTAGAATTTAATATAGACCTACAGCAAGGAGAAAGTTCATGTTTTTATATCTATACAGCTACAAGGATATGATGCCCACCCCTACTCACCTTTAATTCTGTTATCTTAACAGCCAGATAGGAAAACCCTCTAGGAATAGTAATTTTATAAGCTTAGGGTAGTAAAGTGTTAGTTTTCATATCATAGCTTCATTATCCTCCCCTGGTATTTTCATCCATTTAGTTGCTGAAGAATTTTGCTGCTTTATCACAGTTTTTCTGAGCATTCCCAAGATTTCCAGAACTAGATCAGCATTAATATGCTTTTATTACCAGAAGATGTTACCCAGCACAGGACACTTAATATGTGAATAGAAGAACCAGATGTGCTGACAACAGATCACAGGTCTCCTTTTACAAGGACTAAGGGCATAGAGAAGTTTCTGCTGATACCACTGAGAGAAGGCACTAAGAATGTGGTTATTACCATCTTGCCTGAGATCATAAGTGTAAATGACAGGCCATAGTTTTGGAACCTTGTGATAAACTGCACAAAGTATTTTTGAGATTATAGTGATGCAAAAATGGGGTCTTTTTTTAAGAGAAGAGGAACAGGAAGCGGCACAAAAATTGCTTTCTTCTGATGTGCATTGCATTTCTTTGACTCCTTGGACTCACAGGGATGTCTGTGTAAGAGTAGTTTTTCTAACTAATTTTAACATTAAAAGCAGAAATTATTTTCTGGAGATATGGGAGATATTTACCATAGCATGCTTGCTTGGGAGAAGCAAGACCCTTTTTGAAAATACCCAAGCCAGATCTTGCTCTGTCTTACTGCCTTCCTGAGTTGATTTTCAGTTCAGAGGTGAATCTCCCTGTCCATATTCCTTCAACCTGGACATTATATCAACATCCACAGCATGGTGGCACTGTGTAGGCAGAAGAATAGGTGAGAAAAAGGTGACGGTGACAGGCAACAACGAGGTTGAGGTATAAGGTACACAAAATAATTCTTGTTGCTCCTGGATAATGTGCCTGTATACACAGTGTTAATTGGAGACTCATGCCTGCATCTTTGCCAGCTGATGGACTGACCTCCCTTCTCTCCCTGTTTATCTTCCAAACCTCTGACCTAACAGGGAGCTTCCTCTGACTGTGGATGCTGCCATCCTCTGAGCCCCATCAGCCCCCTCATGCCCCCTCTATTCTGTCAGTCAGGGACTGCATCCTCCAGGGTGAACAACTTTGGAAAATCGTCAGTCAGGCCTTGTTAGTGAAAGTGAAGATGAGGACTCTCAGGATAACTCCTCTATCGACGCACTGCTTGCTGGTGAATTCCCAGACTCCTGGCTGTGCTCAAGTTTTCACCCAACAGCTAAATCAAGCAAATTCAGCATCCAAAGCTGCATCCAAGTAGTTTGTTTCATAGGAAGAAACACTGGGTGTCAGGTGGGGAGAAAAATTTCTTTCCCTCTGATGGGTTTAGGAGAAAAAGAAAAGGGTTTGTAACTGAGAAATCTCTTGTTGTTTTAGATAATGAAAACATTTCTTCCCATAGAGGTTTACCTCCTCAACTTTCATGTGTGCCTAGGATGGGGAACCCTCCCACGCTTGGCAGTGACTAATTGTTGAACTGTGCTCAGAAAAAGCTCTGTCACATGGCAATCAAATGGGAACAAGAAATTATTACAAATGACGCTGTAGGCTAGATTCAGTGACAACAAGCAGTCTTTAGAAATCCAAAACAAGAAAAAGAATCACTTGGTAAATACATGTAACATAATTAATTATAGAATCATTGTGTCTGTTTTTCTTGCCTGGGCTGGTCTTTTGGATCTAAATATTTTGCTTCATTTTAAATATTTTATTTACTTGTATGGCTTGACACAATTTTCTTCTTCTGATGTGCTTCCTTATCATATCATTGAAGAGAACTGCCTTCATTTTCCCTTGTCTTGTCCTCTTTTCCCTCCTGGCTGCTTTTGCATAATTTTAAAGGCATACTTTCTCTTTTTACTTAGAACAGTACTTCAATATATTCAGACTGGGCTTGATTCTATGAAGAATTTCTTTTGCCTCTGTGATTTCAGAGAACTTGAATTTATAGCAGAATATCATATATATATATATATAAGATGGGAAACTGTAAAGGGAAATCTTTGAACTTTGGTCAGTCATGCAAATGCAATTTTATTTTTAAAGCACATTTGGAGACCTGTTGCTCATGGTTTTAGTGCATTAGCTTTGCATTTGCTGATCTGACCTTGGAAGCAGAGGCATGGTGAAAGTTGGCATAGTTTTGGTGTCACGGCAGTTCTGCTCTGGAGTCTGCAGATCTACAAGCAAGGCTTAGAGGTGACTCCAGAACCACAGGCTCACATGGGAAGGGTGATACTGCTTCTAGTTCATGTCTGCTGCCTGAGCTGAGAAAGCAGCCCTGTAGTGGGTGTAAGCCAGAGCAGCCTTTACTCGACAACATCTGTTGTGTGACCAGTAAGAGTGATGGGAGCACAGGTCCCAGAGTATTACCTTAATGCCCTTTGAGCATATTCTCAGCTACAAACAGAGCATGCAGTTGCCTCTGTGCCTCTGTGCATGTGAAAGTTTCATCATGCATTAATTCCTCTTCTTGGATCCAGGGAGGGTGGAAAATCTCTGAACCTCAAAAGTAAGGAGAGCCTAACTTTGGAAAGGACATGCAGCCCTTCCCTGGATGGAGACAGCCTTGGAAAAGCAAAAGAATTAAAAACAAGGGAGTTCTGGCTCTTCTTGGGTTCTCTGTGTCTTTACACTTTTACCAAGGCCAGGCTGTTGAACCTTGGGATGAGAAGAGTCACCATGTGGATTGCGCAAGAGACCTGTGAAATGTACTCTGAGCTGTCATAAAAATAAGACTGTAAAGATTTTTCTTTGTTATTATGTTTGTTTATCTTAATTCAAGTACTGATTCAAGCACCTTTTAACATTTGCTCAACAATATTTGTTTACATAATTTTCTATTACAAAATTTTTAGTGTTCCAGATACAAATGTGAAAAAAAGTAGGATAGCAAAGGTTGTAGACATACTTTGAAATTTCTAAATTTTGAGAGAAGTCACCTGCCTGTGAATTTGGTGTCTCACTGACTTGAAAACTTTGAGGCTTTATGGAGCTAAACTTCAAGGGCAGGAGTTATGTGTCATTGAAAAGTTTATTTCAAATTTTCCATTTGGGGACAATAGTTTTCAACTGGGGACAACATGAAAGCTGCAACTGTTTAGCCTACAGAAGAGAAGTCTCAAGGAGCAATCTTTTAAATGGATGTAAGTACCTGAAAGGAGGGTGCAAAAAAGATGGGACCAGGCTCATCCAGCAGTACCCAGTGACTGGTTAGAGGCAGTAGGCACAAACTGAAACACAGGAGGTTCCCTCTGAACATTTTTCCACTGTGAGGTGACTGAGCACTGCCAGAGATTGCCCCAAGGGTTTGTGAAGTCTCCATCCTTGGAGACTTTTATAATATGCAGTTTTTGAAGCTTTTTGGACACTGTCCTTGGCAACATGCTATAGGTGATTCTTCTTAACAGGAGGCTGGACCAAATGGCCTCCAGTGGTTCCTTTCGACTTCAACCACTTAGTTATCATGTGATTCTCTGGTGCTGCTATTACACTCAGATGTCATTTATATTCAAACTTTATTAATATTGATATTTAGCTTGCTGTTTTGATACTACTTTTGCTAGTTATTCATAAATATGTATCTCATTCTATTACATGTTTGAGTTTGAAATCATTCATATTTCAATGATTTTCTGTTGGTTTAAAAAGGATTTTGGCTCTTTGTCTCTAGTAGTTCCTGATCCTGAAGTTTCTGCAACAATGCAATAATAGAAGACTAAAAGTCAGCAGCACTCACATTTTTCCCAGCAGGTTTAGTTTGTAAACATGAAAACATCCTCCTTTGCTCATAGATAAAGGACAAATTTTCCTTGAAGTTATAAAAGTAAATCTCTCTTCTATCAGATTTATTACATGATAAGTAATTTTATTTTGCTATATAAATTTGAGGCTGTTACAGTAGTAAATGTAGTTTGCCCTTTCATTTTCTTGGATGTTACGTTTTGGTGGCGATGGGTCAGTAGACTTCAGTGAAGACTTTAATGAAGATATGACTGTCTCACTCTGCTCTGCACTGGTGCAGCCTCACCTTGAGTCCTGGGGGCAGTTCTGGGTAGCACAGTATAGAAGAGATATTAAGCAATTACAGAGTGTCCAAAGCAGGGGTAAGGAGGTGGTGAAGGACCTTGAGGGGAACCATACGGAGAGCAGTTGAAATTAGTTGGCTTCCTCATCCTGGAGAAGAGGGGAGAAGACTCAGGGGAGACATCATTGCAGTCACAACTTCCTCATGGAGGGAATAGGAGCGGTAGGCACTGATCTCTTCTCTCTGGTGACAGTGACAGGACCCAAGGGAGTGCCCTGAAGCTGTGTCAGGGGAGGTTTAGGTTGGATACCAGGAAAAAGTTCTTCCCCCAGAGGGTGGTTTGAGCACTGGAACAGGCTCCCCAGGGAAGTGGTCACAACACTAGCCTGATAGAGCTCAGGGCAAGGAGCTGGTCTTGATGATGCTTGTGGGTCCCTTCCAACTCACTATTTTCTATGGTTCCTAGTTCAAGGGTACTCTGTGTTCTCCCACACTGAGCTAATCTAGATGAATTCACAGCTGGAATTAAGGTCACTGAGGATTATGAGAGAGTCAGCAAAAATCTGACTCCAGCTGGTGGGGCTAAACTCCCCCCTAACCCACTCTGGAGAAAGAGACAAAAATGGGGCAGACCAGCAGAACCAAAATTACAACAGATTAAAAAATTCCTTGACCACTTGGCCTGTACATAACAAGGCAGAAAAGAAATATTGTTAGACCAGTAGTTTGTGCTATTTGATACCAGGTGCAATGATTTCACATGATGCTTTCACACACAAAGGATTGTATTTAGTGTTTGAACCTCACACAACAGCACATTATATCTGTTCATTCCTTGCAATAGTGGAATCACTAAGCTACAGACTTCCTAATGCTCTGCCTTGGCTGCTATCAAAGGGAAATATCTCAGTCACATAGAGCATAATAATGAGAGGAACAACACAGATGACCTACTTTCGCCAACTACCTTCAGGCAGTAGTATTTCTGTGCCTGGAAACCTTGAGGGCAAGCAACCCACAGCAACCCTAATGACAACTCTAGCAACCCTAAGAAAGTGGTGAGGTATTTTGAGGGTTAAATATCCTGATCAGGAAGAGGGCTGCATTGTCTGAAAAGAGGTATGGGAGGTAGGGTTTCTAGACTTTGGCTGATGTTCCTGGGAAGTTATGCTGAGCATTAGCATTTTCAGGAATTTAGAAAAGGGAAGGAAAATAGTGTTTTAGCACAGACACTTGTCATGAAAATAAGTGAATTAAGCCAACACACATGTACACACACTGAAGAGCAGATCCAGAGATGTATTTACTGTGGTGGCTTACCTTTGTATCACACTGTAATTCACGCTGGGGCTCTGAGGGAAAGGTGAATGAGCAGGAGTTATTACCATAGCTGCTCTCTGAGCCAGAGGTGGGGGCCAGAGTGCAAACTGTCCTGTGTTTCCACAGCTGTTTCAGCTCAGAGATTGTAAATATGCTTTTGGCTGTCACACCAAAGGAGGATGGCAGGAAAAAAGGACTTTTCCATGACCTCTGCTCTTCTCTTCTGCATCTGTCTCTCTCCATCGTGAGGAGCGGATAGCAAGAGAGACTGCAGGAGATGATGCAAGAGAGGACTTGAACAGACTGTCTGCTCTTGATCCCAGAAATAATACACAGATATGTATAGTTTGAGCTGATAACCCCTAAATGTGATTAAGATAAGGAACATGGCAGGAAGGAGGTTGGTTGGTGTCTTGCAATGCCACAAAACAGACCATGTTTCCTTGTGACCCTAGAAATTCCTGGCTTTGGCTTTAGCTGAACCAGGATCTCACTTTAGAAGGAGAATATCTTCCTTCAAGAAAGATAAGGTTTGTTACCAGCACTTGGTAGCAGTTCACCTGCTGTTCCCATTTCTTCACAGGAATATGAAGAGGGGAAAAAAGGTAATTAAAGTTATCATCATTGCTTTTGCTGAAATACAGGAGATGGGAAAAGCCTCATAGATTCAAAAACATTTTTCTGCTTGCTTTAAAAATAGATCTTGTCATATTAACCTCACTTTAATTATAAATTGCACCTATTCTGAGGGAAACTGAGAGAAAAATAGCTATAGAGTATTCCTGGATAAGTGTATTTTATCTGCTCTTTTTAAAGGCTGAAGAACAGCAATGGAAAAAAGATCATATTTCCTTGGCATCTCCCTAACCTACATTTTTGGAGCAGCTGCTTCAAGTTACTAGGACTATCCCTAGTCCTATCAAATTAAAATTTATATGAAGGACCTGGTTTCTTCCACCTTCTCTGCCCCCATCTCTCCCTATTGCCCCTGCCTTTACCCTTCCCCTTTCTCTCCACCCTTCTCTTTTTCTCTGCCCCTTCCCCCTCCTCTCCCTTCTCCTCTTCTCTACCTCCCTCTATTTCCTTCCCTTTTTATCTTCTGCCCCCTCACCTCTTGAACATTGTCTGTCCTACCTTTTCTCATAAGAAAACATGTTGGCTGGTAAGAGTCTTCCTGAAGGGCTAATTCAAGGATATAGGATAATATTTATCTGGTCACATGAGATTCTCTTTTATTCAATTTGAAATAATAAAACATAATTTATAGAACATAAATAATGTTAGCCTTCAAAAATCTATGAGAGAATGGCAGTGTCTCTCTGCTGAGCACAATCTAAAACCTCTTGTGTGAGCTGATCAAATTAAATAAAGCTCCTGTGCTGTCAAAGTTTGAAATCTACTGGTGTGCCAACATTCATTCTTCAGCTCCATATTTAGCTTTCCAGGCAGACAAGGTCAGCTGTATCTGATTGATTCAGCTTCTGTCTTACAGCAATACCAGACGGTTGTTTCTCTAAGAAAGAGGGTGTTTTCCCGTATTTTCTTCCCACAGCAGAGCAGCTGATTTGGTCTCATTCCACCAGATGGCAAGCTTTAACCAAGGGAAAAAAAAAAGTTTTTTTGCAACTATCCATTTACTTCAGAGGAGAGGGGGAAGTGAGCTTGACTTAGCGGTTATTTTTGTTGGTTTTTTTCTTCCTGTTTTTAAAAAAAATGTTTTTACTCTAACAGGCTTACATCCATTTTCTGGCATGATTTGTAGTGTTTAGAGAAATAAATCAATAGAACAACATTAGCTGTCAGCTGTTGAGTAACTGACAGGTGTCATCAAGGGAAACAAAAAATAGTTTAAAATATATGGTCCACCCCCAAATTTTACCTAACAGAGACAGATTCAATGCTCCTAAACAAAAAAATGAGTATAGAGATCCCAGTAAAAAAATGAGAAGACATTACTAAGCTCTCAGTGATGCATAACTGACTCTGAGTTCTGGTTATCCCCAAACCCCATGTTAATCCCTGCCTTTGACTCTCAGGAACTGCTCTGCCCTGTATTTCTGCTATTATAACCTGTCCTTAATGCGTGGACAATGCACAGAGCAGAGAACTATGCTTGCTCTGTTCAAGCTACATTATCTCTTCAGTCCAGGGCAGTCTGTGTCTCAGATCTCAGATCTTTAGCTCCATTCCCCTGGGAATGGAGTTAAAGTCTGCTTGTATTAGTGCAGCAGACTTTATCCGCTGTGTTAAAGGTGCTAATTTTCACTCATTTTGTTTTATGGATTGGCTGTTCCAGCTTGACAGGGGAAGCAGGTATGTCACCAGATTTGGCTTGGCATTGGTGACTCTGCCATAGAGAGTTAAAACATTATGTGAGGACCAGCTCTCCCAAGTCCAAGCTCAGCAATCTGGCCCTTTGGATATGGAGACATCTGCTCTGTCTCCAGCAACAACAGCTCCAGGGGACTCTGCAGCCTTTGGGTTAGAAAATCTGGCACAGGTAAAATCACAGTTGCCGGTACCTTCACTACTCTTCTATTTGGTTTTTTATTTTTATTTTTTTTTAATTAGCAGTTCTCTCCTCCTGAGGCTGTGGGTGCATCTCCTCTTGGTAACTGGGCTCTAGGTAAATAACATAGTGGGAGTCTTGGCACCCCTGGGGCTTGCTGTGCCCATCCCTGTAAGCAGAAAAGTGGTATCCAGTTGTTCAAGAGGAGAGACATGGTTGGCTAGCATCATGAAAGACTTCAAAGGGTAGAGGGGAAATCAAATCTACATTTCAGCTGCTGACCTAATGACTGGAGAAAAAGAGTTCCCATTTTTTCCTGTGGGTTTTTTCCAAGTAAATTAATCTCCCACTATAAACATGTTTGAAAATAGTTTTACCTGTGTCTTTACACCTGTTTCTTAGCTCTTTCTAAATAATGAATGTCTATAAAGTAAATCAATGTCATAGACATTTGTAAGATTATGCTAGATGAGCCTGAGGAAAATTTATGCTACAAACAAAATTATGTGGCAGTTTGTAGAGTAGTCAAACTTGTGAGCTCTTGTTCTGAGACTGAAAAATAAATATATACATTTTAGCTATTTTTTGCATTTCCTGATTCATGGTTTTAATTTTTTTCCTAACATCACTGGAGGTTGGATGTCTTTGTTTTTCCAAAAGTGCAAACTCATTCTTCTGTTCTTAATCCTAGAATGGAGGCTTTACAAAAGGCTCAGGATTGATTATAGTGTGAAGATTGAAGAGCTGCAGCAGTGCAGACTGCAGAGAAATGGAACAGCTAAGGAGTACAGGTGGCAGGCTGTGGGTGTCTGGCTCTGTATTTATGCTATGAGGACTTAACTTGTGCTTCATTTCTCTCAGGGAGGGGATTATGGGCTTTGGAGTTTTGTACTGTGCCTGGAGTTTGTTTAGGTCTTATGGTTTTTTTTGTTTTTTGTTTTTTGTTTTTTTTTTTCCTTTTGGATTAAACACTGCAATTTCATGCAGTGCCTCTGCCAGAGCTCCAGGCATGCCTGGGAAAGTTGTGAATGCCCTCTGTGACTTGGGCATCCCTGACACACACATCTTCTCTCTCTGGGAACAAGCAATATCTCTCCAAAGCCATGTAGCCGCGACCAACAGCACGACTCATGTCATCTTGTTTTGCTCTCTCTCATCTTACTATCCACATACTTTTCTGAATTAAGGGAGCTTTTGAAAATATCCCACCAAGGTGACAGAAGCACAGCCAGGTAGGAACTGCTTGGAGCTTCCAAAGGCAATGTGTCCTTTGAGAGATATGGGAAACCAAGCTGTTCTCAGCAGAGCAGTAGTGTGCCAGCTTGGCATGCTTCTAGGTGTAAGGACAGCGAGGTTATTTTTGCACTGGGTCTCCCTTCTCTGCTGCTACTAAAAAATGCCACTGCAGCGGTATAGAAAGTCACAAGAAGATTTTTTTTTTAATTTCTGCTCTTGCTGTGGGCTTTGGCTCTGTGAAGTTTGCTTTGGCTTTCCCGGTGTGAATTAATTTAGAGATCACTTGTTTTTATCTTGCAGAATGCAAGGGGTGAGATCAGTGTGATGATTTTTGGAGCATTACAACAAAAATCAGACCAAAATTTCCCAGGAAGAGAAGTATTTTCCTTCATTGCACCCAGTAAGTTTGAATACTGTAGTAAGTTTGAATACTGTGTAAAGTGGAAGTCCCCCAAACATTTGAAAATATTAATGTCTTTACATGGTTTTAATTTTTCTGTTGGTCTGATATGTGAAATTCTGCTGAGTCTGAATTTCACCTTTTGCTTTATAATTCAATTGTTGATATACAAAATAAAATAAAATCAGATTCATAAGGGCTCTGCAGTTCTGAAAAAACTTAACTGTAATAAACCAATGAAAATCAAAATTCTTTTCAGCTAAGAAAATTCTGTAATGAAAGTCATCTACAAGTAAATGTAAAGGATTGAACATCCACATAATACCTTTTCAAGGGTAAGAATGTAATTTAAAGTCATGCATCTTAGTTAAAAAAAAATGCTTTCAGTTCCTCTCTGAATGGCATTTTGCAGTCTGTAGGGTTTGTTTAGGTACTAATCTATCAAACATGGAGAGAGCTGAGATCACTGGTCTAAGTAATTTGTGGGGAGGAGACAACCCTTCTACCTTAAATAAATCTGAGCTTTCTTTCAAAGAACTGTTTGAATCAGAAGTGCTGGGCTGGCAGGTGGCTGAAACCACATGTGATGTTTGATCTCAGTGGTGTGGAAACTGTCAGGCCAACAAAGGTGTATAAAAGAATTATCTGCTGTAGGCTCAGAAGGATTCCAGTGCTGCAAACTCAACCAAGGTGTGGCTGAGTTTTCGAGGAAAGTGCTAGGTGTACTTGCCTTGTGCTAAGTCTTTCCTGGGACTCAGCTTGTAGTCAGGCTGGAGTCAAGGTCCTGAAGTAGATGAACCTGTGGTCTGAAATGAATAGCTTCTCCCATGTTATATGTTTGCAAATGTTTTCTATGCTGTTATCTGTTGACAATATTCTGAAATCTCTTATTTTACTTGCTGAGACAAAAAACTTTTCCTACTCATGCAGGCTCCTAGTCAATCTTTCTTCTTCAAATAAATGTTGTTTTGTTGTTACTGCCTCTCTCTGCCACTGCTGAAATAAATCAGAATCCCCATCTCAGTGCCTGTAGAGACAGGAACATTTAATTTATAGCAATTTCCTTTTCTCTTCATGGTTTCTACTAAACAGAACATGCTGGGTCTCAACCTGCGTTTGCATTTATGCTAAATTACAAACAGAACAATCAATACAAGTCTCAGCTCATGCTGCCCACAGCCAAACAGCATCAAAAAAAGAAAACTGCCAAGAAAATCTTTCCCAGCCAGCCAGCTTGTGGCTTGTTTCTTGTTAATATACTTTAGCAGATGGCATTTAGTCATCTATTTATTTATCATGGTGGTCTTAGAGTGCCTTCCAAGAGTTGTGGAGATGAAAAGAGGATCTTATCCTTAGACACCTTGTGAATCTTCCTGCAAGGCAGTCACAGATAGCCAGGGCAGGTCAGGACAGGCAGACAGGGTAACTGGGCAGTATCTTCTCTTTGAGTGCCCAAAGAGATGAAGGCAGGACTTCCCTTCACACAGGGCTGCTACTGGTGGGAGCTCCACTGGGGTGGTGATAGTGAGCACTCATCGCTGACAATTGCAGTCCTCCTTGGCACGTGTGTGTGCCTGCTCTCCACCTCACGGACCAGGTGGGCAGATGGAAGGTGACGGCCTGCAGGAGTGATCTTGGTGCTGAAAGGCTGAATTCTGCGACATCCCCTATGTCCTTCCACCCAGCTGCTGAGCTGCTACTCGTCTGGGTGAAGGCACTGCAAGGTCTCTGTGCAGCCCTCCTTGCAGAGCACACGTGGGAAGGTGTTTGCAGCTTCTGCCTTGGGACCCACGCTGAACTTAAAGCAAGTAGAAGAGCATCTCTGTGATCCTGCAGTTAGCAGCCACATCCTGCAGAGCAGCAGAGACTGACTGAATTGACAGGATTAATGTGATTCCAGGGGGTCTCCCAGCAGCTAATCAGAAGACTCTGGTCCTAATGAATGAAGCACAGTGGAGACAACTGGTACGCTAAAGGCAGTGAATATCCCCTTTATTGTAGTTACAGTGCTAGTGATTAAAACATTACTCTGTGGGATGCAGCTAACTCTCAAGCTAATTCTTGAGCTGAAGAAGGAACAGCTCATAAAATGTCATCTGCAAATGTAATGGAAATCACTGCTCAGGACACTTGTATTTTTGATCAGGTGTCGTGCTGTAATTGATGCAGGTTTTGGGGACTATGGCTCTAGCTCCTGCCTGTCTCCCATACAGCTTCTATTCAGAGCCTGCTCCACATCTCAGAAACAAGTAAGTTCGACAGAAATTAGAAGAATTAATCATTTCCTCTTCATAAACTGTTTCTTATAATCCTGGCTGTGATTTCCTGTTATGTCTTCCCTTCTGCACAGAACTTTATTCCCTACTGAGATGAAATAAAATGAACCAAACCATTGTCAAAAAAGTTCAAAGCACTCTGCTCCTTTGAGCAGAGGGATCAGCTCTATAGCCTTCTTTGCCTGTTAACTCCTCAAACTGCTGAAGAAACAGATGCAGGAAAAATGATAGTGTCTAATACTATTTATTAAATTTAGGTGCTATGTTTGTTTTATTGGTAACACAACATCGTGTGCAATACACCTTTCTGTCCTGGCAAATGCCCCACTTTAGAATAAATCAAACGTCTCTGTACCTGCAGATTATTGGCCAACATGCAAATGAGCTGTTGAATAAACATGCATTAAATAAAATATCACATAAAAGACACACAAAAATAGCAGCTGCGAAGAATGGGCCCTCAGTCTCTGTTCAGTCACACAGTTAGACGAGAGAAGCTGTTGGTTAAATCAATGCCAATCACACTAAAGGTGCAGCACAGCTTCCCTGAAGGCATCAGCTTGTGGTTCTCTGCTTTAATGACAAATTGTTTGTGGGTATGTTTGGAACAGAGTCCCTCATCAACCATCTTGATATAGTGGGTAGCCAGCCAGCCAGAGTCCTTGGTCAAACAGCAATTTCATGTTGCTGAGTTATGTGTGTATGTATGTATGTAAGACCAGTAAGATTTGTTTATTTTGCATGTAAAGGCTTTCCTTTTTTTAAAAAAAAATATTAAATTGTTGCTTCTTACAGATCTCTCTCCCATTCATCTTTCCCCAAAATCCTGTAAGTCCATGAAGGAATAGAAAAATCTATACTTACTGTTTTTATACCTACTGAAATTAATCACAGAAGTGATTAATTTTACTTCTGAAAGACTAAATATGATGATGGTCAAGAATGTGTTTTTAGCATGGAATAAAATGTTATTATCCATCCTGTCCTTAGCAAACCCTACTTTTCTCCTGTTTTGTATTTCCAGAGGTTCTTTTCCTGCATTATCTGTTATGCTAATTAGTTCCTAACTTCTACTTTCTCTCTTTCCCTCCCTCCTATTTAATTAACATGGTGGATGTTGTCTTTTGTCTTATGGTTACAATGAACAAGGCTCCTGTGAAAACAATGGTTTTTTTAAACCTTTTTAATTGAAATGGCATGAATTCAAAGATTGTCAGGCAGTTGTAGTAATTTTGTCACATGAAAGTTGCTTTGGAGATTCTTTGCCCAAAGCACACTTAAAACCCCTCAGACTAGCTTTTTTCTTACGCAGCTACTGTTGTGCAAAGGAACATAAAAAAAGCCAAGCATTAAAGAATAATTAAATATTTTCTAAATTTTGGCAATTGCACACAGAATGTTGCATTTGAGTGTGGATGCACTCTAATTCATACAAATGTCTTTCTTCTAGGGTAGAAAATAAGCCTGAGATATGAGCTGTATTTTTAAAGATTGGTGCTACATTCCTGTCCATGGTGTATTCCATAAGTAGTTTTCATAATTTTTTTTCTCCATACAATCAAATCCTTTACCTCAGCAAGTGGGGTCTAGATATTTTGCTTGTGCAGGTCAAAGGACTTAGTTACCAGGATGAGGAGGGGCTGGGAGGGGAAAAATCCAACCCCACTAAAGCTGGATTACTTATCCATTTGGGAAGCAAACCACAGGCTGGGGAGGACAGCAGGGAAATGACAACCAGAGCTCAGCCAAGAAGAATGGACACTGGTTGCTCTGTTACTTTGTTTTTGTGGCTCCTGTGATTCCTGACCCATCTGATTTCAACTGAAATTTCCATATTTTTGCCTATTTGTCTACATCAGATGTTTTATTCTCGAAGACTGCTTCAGCCTCTGTGGTATTTTCACTATGTTCACAGAGCTTCTACCTGTGCATGTGTGCTGAGGACCTGTGGGACATGACCTTCACACAGAGCATGGCTGTCACTCCACAAAGTACATTAACAATTGTTATATAAATTTTCACCGAAAGACAAATCTGAGCAGATTGCAGCAATATGTTTAACAACAGCTTATAGCAGATTCTTTGATTTTTTTTCTCTCTAGTACTCATAAGCAGCTCACAAACTCATTTAGGTATCTTTAACTGTTACCTAGCGTTGACTGCAGAGCGGAGCACCAAATACAAGAGGTGAAGTGCTGCGGTATGTTTCTCTCCACTTATGCTGCTAAAGCAGATGGAGTTGGTCGTGAAAGAGGTCCAGGATGAATCTCCTCAAACTGAGCTCTAGGCCATAACTGCAGAGCTTCATTGATGGTAAAGTGTCTGATTTCAGATAATGAAGTACTGCCTTTGCAAAAAAGCACTAACGACTGCCTCAGTCTTGTTTCATTTCCTGTTTCCAGAATTCAGGCTGGCAACACATAAATCTCCTGGTCCTGGTGCAGATACCTTTGTAATAGAATACTAACAGAGGGCAGTACTTGAAGACCTTAGTCCAGTCATTATCACGGTTACTCATATTCTGAAAAAGTGTAACATCATAAATATCTATAGTGATTTTTATCAGAGAAAAAGCCATGGGATTTTTCAACTGCAGAGATGCTTTGTAGTAAGTCTAAGATCTGCTCCAGACTTGTTTAACTGCAGATACGCTCTGCAGACATAACTTCATTTGATTCACTAATAGTCATGCCAATTATAAAGTGGAGGCATTTAATTACATTGCCTGCAGCTTGTGAGACTTGATTCAAAGCCCACCAAAGTCAAAGGATGCTCTAAAGCTGAATGAAAGAAATTTGAAAGACAGCTAGGATCCCAAAATAAGCTGTGACTACAGAATCAAGGTTGGATGAGACCGTAGAATCACAGAATAAAGTTTGGAAAAGACCTCTGAGATTATCCAGTCCAACCGTTCACCTGGCACTATCACTTTAAGCCTTGAACCACTAAACCACATCACTCAGTACCAGATCCAGATACCTCTTAAACACCTTCAGGCATGGGGACTCCATCACCTCCTGGGCAACCTATTCCAATGCCTATACATTTTCCAACACGGGGAAAATTTTCTGTAAAACAGTGCTTAAGGTTTGGAACATATAATAATTTCTAATTTAATGGACTAATAATAATTAGTCCATTAAATAATTTCTATTTAATGGGCTTTCCTTGACATATATTTTTTGTATTACAATATTTGTTCCTTGGTCTGATATATTAGTACCTTTAATTTATTCAAAAATGAGAATACTCACAAATATTCTGCATTGGGTATTGCTGGATTTCTTGCATTTCTAAATTAAAACAAGTTGCTTTTAGGAACTGAAAATTTAATTTCATATATATTCTAATTGAATTACGCTTACTCAGCAATGGAACACAATGCTTATTTGCCTTCTGTTCTATTTTATGTTTTATCTTTTCTCCAGGTTATTGTATTTCAATAATACAATACAATCATACAGCAGATTAAAATACATCATAAAACTCTTGTGCTTTGCTCTTTAGAACAGATGGCCAAGATGTAGGTTAGTGCTTATCTGTGCAAACTCAGTGAAACCAATGGGAAAAGAGCATTTTATAGAAACATTTTCCAAATATCTCAGAACTGTGAGATGTAATAAGGCTGGACATGGTTCTTGGTTACCCCCCATTCTATAAGCATTTATAGTTGAGGAAAGGGGATGCAGGATTTCTGCAGGGTGCTGCCATTCTGGTTGGGTAGAATGTTTCCACTCAGCTTCTTTTAAAGACATGGTGGTCCATCCACGAGGTGGCATGAAGTAGATTAGTTTGGACAGCAAAATATTGTGATTCTGTTTAATTTTCCAAATCCTTATCTTTCCTTCTTAGTATATGGGATAACAGCTGCAGAAACGCATTTCCACACCTGAGCAGGTGTTTCTTTATAAGACAAAGAGTTTCGGTTTAACTCTGAATATGTAAAGAAGTTAAACTAGAATTTCCTACAGCCTTCTCATTGTAATTGGCTCAGTGCCAGCACAGAGGCACTGATTGGGATTTGGAAGTGTACCTCAAAGCCTGTTGCCAGTTTGATTGGGCAAGGTACCAAATAGCCTACCTAGGTCATTCAGTACTTAAGAATGAACACAGAGGTGCTCTAGGCTTTTTTGGACTGCCTTAGCAAGTGTAAGAGTGTTTTCTGCACTGTGTTCAACTTATATTTCTTTGTTCTGTGATGTTGATTATTTTTATCATTATTAAAACCTTTTATTTTACAAAGAATGCCCAGAAAAGTTGTCTCACTGTTATTAAACCATTTTGAGAAGTGCTGGACACCCTCAGAGACTTGATAAACTTCACGTCTCATTCTACTCTGGACAAATGCCAAAAGACTTTATCAAACAATGTGTAAAATGCCCCATTATGGGAGTGAAATATCTTAGTTTTGACCTTTGCACACGGAGCAGTGATCCATGACTAGGAGAAGTAGGTGTGTGCAGAGTTGGGTGGTGTAACTCTGGAAAAAATAGTTTTTCCCCAGAGATTGGTGTGGCTTCCCAGAATGCTACAGTTGCTCCTTAATGAGCAGTTTTTGTAAAAATGGGACTGATCAGCCCTTTTGCCCACTGAAGGGGCTGTGGGAGAAGAGTCTTCATGGTTTTCCACATTAGAGGTCTTCAATTTTTCCCCACGATGATGCATAGCTTGGATGTCTATGCAAGCATCCAGTGAGCCTCTGACTACTGTGATATCCTCAATATTTCTGCAGTACTATTAATGCTCCTGACATTTACTGAATTATGTATTGAGTTATTGCTAATCAGATGGAGTTATAGTATTCATCAAATAACCCAAGTTTCTTTAAAAAGTGATGCTAATTGCTAATGCAATTAAAATTTAAAGCAGTAAGGAACCACTGTACCTTGGACTCGCTCTTGAAGGTATGAAGAGCCTCCTTAAATGTTGGAAGCCAAGACATCAACTTACGTTATTTTACCTGTGGGTTATTAATATCAAGTAAGTTCCTGCTGATTATTTAAGAAGTTGGAACTCTTAAGATGACTCTTTAAACAAGCTTCCACTTGGGTTTACACAATTAAAACTTATATTTTGCTGTGTAAACATATATCTTATACAGATTGCAATGCAATTCTGCACAGTCCCAAAATGTTGGAAAGACTTTTATGTCTAATACCTCTTTACTCTGTGAGCTGATCTGCCCATGCTCTCTAGATGGGAGGGGGAACTTAAAAAATCAGGAGCCATGCCTGTAGACCATCACCAAATATTTAGCTAGTGTACTCTTCCGGGAGTGGAAGGAAGTGCTTGACAAAGCTAAATTTGTTAAATCTAATTTGAAAGATCTCATATTTGTACAAGTTATCTGCATTTTCCATGTTCTGGAAGTAGTTCTGCTATTTTGAATACCTAAAGCCTTAGCAATTGTACTATGTTTGAGTCCTGTAACTTAAATCATGGCAGAGATACTGTGAATTATCACCTATTTTGCAAGGATTGCAGTTAACTATTTTTTATAGAAAAATAAAGTAAAATTTAGCCTATATTTGTCTGTAGTGCTATCTTCTAGATAGTCTGCTTCATAGGCATTTGGGCATTTTGCATGTGAGTTACTGTGGTTCAACTCCTTGCAGTGTCAAGACAGGTACTTAGCATGAGGGAGGAAATGGAGCCATCAACTTTCATGTCAAACCATGAACTTAATTTTTTTTCAATACTGCCAAGGCTGAGACAAAGTTCAGTAATTGACATCAAGTCTAGTATCAATAGTGCTGTTTTTCCCAGAGATGTGCCTGTTTCTGTAGTTCTTTTTAGAAGTAGAAGCATGAAGAAGTTGTGCTCCGCTTGATTTCATCAAAACAGCATTTGATTGAGGACTGGACCTCACGCTGTTTTGATAGGTGTCACGGCAGCTGAGACAATCTGGCTGTGGATCAGAGGGATCAGAGCTGTGAAATTAGATTCTGTGCATTGACTGAGATTGTCCTGAATGCCACCAATATAATTATGATAAATTAATTCTCTAACAGTGTGAAAAAGAGGACTAGTGTTTAGTCTCTCTCAAATATTTAATAATTATTGATGTTTCCAATGTTCATGTAATTGCCTTACAGGATGGAATGGAAAAAAGGATGATTGTAAAGAAGGAAGAAACATTTAAAAAGAGACTACCCTCAATGTAATGAAGAGCAACGGAGAACTCCAGAAGCTTTAGACTATCACTTCCTACCTATTCTCTGCTGCAAGAAAGATCTGAAACTATAAAAAGATAGGGTATGACAATGTCTCAGCTTGACTGAGACATTGAAGTGTCCCTTTTTATCCAGAAGTTGAATGAAATTATAAGGATTAATGTAGCTTCAGCTGTAGTTACCCTGATGAGGTTTTGTAAACATTCTCAGGATATCTTTTCTATGATCCATTAATCTCTGGACTGAAATTAACTGATGTTTGGGCTTGTAATAAAAACAAGAAAGTTTTTAACTCAGTTTTCTCTCAAGATGATTTTAAGCAGACAATGATTACATTGTGTTATGGTACATGAGCTGTAAGAGCACAGGTTGGAATATTTTAAGAAAGAAATGGAGTGGTATACTCAACAAAGTGGCATAATTAGAATACAGTGAAATAAGCTCCCTGTAAAATCAGAACTGCATTCAATCAGGCAAAGTAAGCAATGACATCTTCATAAAAACACTCAGATCTGAACTGATGTTAAAAAGCTGAGTATCTATATCCTGTTTCTGGAACCAGACTGTTGCAGTGAAGGAGCAATACAGAATGCCCTTGAACGTCCTTGGTGCAGCATTCAAATTATTACATCTGTCCTCAGGCAAAATGAGTCCCATTACAATTTTTTTCCTGCTAGGCTGTTTCACTTTCTTGAAATGTTGGATGAACATCGGAGCAGAGCGTTAGGAAAAGACGTGCTGTTCACACTTGTATTTCCACAGATCTAGGTTTGCAGTAACCAAAGGGAACTTTTAAAACATGCTTTTTCATGTAGTCTGTTCACACAAGAAATGACAGATGGGCTTGATCGCTAAGAGGAAAAACAGAGACGTGTGAGGAAACGGGCATGCAGACCTATCTGCCTTATATGATGTGTGTGTGGGACCAGCTGGGATGCAGGTGTGTTGGGACCAATACCTCTGGAGAGGAGATCTAGAGGCCTGTAGTGGAAGGAGGAAGAGGCCATCATGAATGGACATCTACTGACTCCAAAGTCAGAAGCAGGAGTTAGGAAGGTGATGAACTAAGCAGCTGGGAATTCCCCTGCTCACAACAGAGCCTGCTTGTACCAACTCTGCTTGTCACCACAACTGGTGGCAAAATGAGGCCTCCAGAGACAGCAAGGATGAGTAATAGAAAGGTACTGCTGCTTGAGAGCCTAATTTGAGGACTCATGAAATGTGCTTTTCATAAAACTAGAAAAGAAAATATTTGTGCTAAAATTAGCTGAGCAAAAATGAAAGATCTGTAGTAGTTTGTATGTGTAGTAAGAAATCATATATGTCAGTTAGTATCACTGTGCCATGCCTGGCTAGCGGAAACATTAGAGTCAGGGTGTTCAGGGGTACTTTGTCTGCTTCCTCTCTGCTCCCCGACGCAATGCAACACTTCCACACCATGATAAATCATACTGCTCATCTGGCCACCAAGTCCTGAGTTAAGTGGTGCCTGGTTCATCAACACAGTGGCATTTCTCTTGAAAATTCCCATACTTACGTCATGCTGCAATTTTTTGGCAAAGTACTATTTGCTAATGCATTGGACTCTGGAAGAAAAAAAGCAGGCATTTCCTACAAGCAGCTGACTGTCTGTTGAACTCTTTTGGAAAACTGCCTTGATGAAGGGTGTGAAAATCTGGCTCTGTCCTCTCAGTCATTGATGCAAAAAGCAAATTTCTTTCATGTGCCTGGTTGTTACAGAGACCAATGGCAAATGTTGTGCTGATTCAGACATCCTGGATAACTTCAACTGTTAGATCTTTTCTTCAGTCTCCCCTGAACCTGAAGAACTGCAGTGATAACACACTTCAGTTTTTCCTTGTTGGTTCAAGGCTGAAAGGTTAAACTGGTCTAAATGCATAACCAGTCTCACAACCTAATGGCAGCTTCACCCATTTTAGGGTGAGTGCATATGGATGTGAGTTGTTCGCTCAGAGAAAGCACACATGGGATTCAGCCTATGGACTCCTCTTCAGATAGACTGGAATGGGAATTTTCAGGAGTAGAAACAGCTGGATCAAACTCTCTGTGAGTAATTAACACACACGAGAGGCAGTTGCACTTGCACTTTATCAAGCCTCTTGGTAAGATTATGTACTCCAGATAATTAATCATTACATTTCCCTACACACATAATTACCTCTACTTTCTTGCTCTCCCACCTCCACACATACAAACAATTCTTATGCATGTATTTACAGAGTAATTACAGAGTACATATGCTGTGATTAAAGGCAATATAAACTGTGTTACCCTAATTACAAGAAAAAAGCAAAACAAAACAAAATACCCAAACAAATGAAAGCACAAGCAGGAAACCACACCACTTCTTTAACTGGATTGAATCCCTTTCTCTTCAGACTAATGGAAAGAAAAAAAAGAAACTCAAATATTCCATGCCATGAGCCTGGCAAAAAAATGAGAGTGTCAGCCATCCCAGCAGGTCCCTTGGTTGTAAATTATTTAATATATGGGACATAAATCAGACAGCAATGTTAGTTGGGACAAGATGAAAGAAATGCTGCATCTCAAAGTTAGAGCACCATTTGGGTTTAGTTTCCTTCCACCAAATAAGAGAAGGTCCTGCAGATATGGCTTTGGTGGAAAACAGCTGCATCCCACATACAGGTATGTTTGCCTTCTGAAAACCCTTGCTGGCTTTGTTTACATGAGGTGATCTGATGTAGCTCTTATAAAAGGAGCAGCACTCCTCTCCTGCTGAAGTCTCACATTCCCCAATGATATTTTGATATATGACCTCTATGTTTTCCATGCCAAACCGCTCTGATGCTTCCCTGCAGAGATTTTGGGCTCAAACCACTCCAGACTACTAGCAAATGAAGTAATTATGCGGCATGGGAAGAGCAGGATCAAACTGAGTAATTCTGCCTTTTCTTGGAAAATATTCTTGGACACCTGGTGTGACTCTGGAGGATGATCCTGCTGAGAGTCACGATGATCCTTGTGGGTCTCTTCCAACTCAGTTTATTCTGTAATCCTTTTGTCTGGGCTTCATGAGGCAAGATAGTAAGAGTAGTCAACAACAAAGAAAGAAGGTGACATTGAAAGGACAAATTGCTCAGATTTATTTCATCTGGCATAAAAATTGTTTAGAAAGTGCCACTCACTTTTGCTGCTGCAAGTCAGTGGTGAGACTACACTTTCAGCTTTTGTCTGACAAACACTGCCAAGAATGACTCATCATTAGATCTAAGAGCAGGCGTAGAGTGATGGTTGTTTGAAGATTTTATGTATCAGCGGGGCAGCTAGGAAAGCCTGTATGTATCCGATGTACTCACTGCTGATCATGAAGTTCAACACAAAGGCCTGTTACTTCCACATCTGCAATTCCAGACAAGATACTGTAAGATCTGTCTGAAGAGGTCCTGGACACCAGCAGCAGTAGTAGGTCGACTTGCTTTCTGTCACTAGAGAATGACTAGGATCCATTGTCTCCATGGATGTCCATGCAATTGTTCTCTGCTATTCATACTGGGACAGCACACTTAGTGCTGTGAGCACTCTCTCGACCTGTCTTTGTAGAGGTGGATGTATTGCCTTGTGTTTTGAAGTGCTTCCTATGCTAACATCTGGGAGAAATTTATTGTCCTTAATGGAAGTCCTAATGTTAAGAAAAGAAGTGAAGTAGATGTGGGACGTATCAGAGAAGAATCAGAAGCACAAAATCCTGGGGCTGTTGAGGAAAATTATGTCATAGCAGAAGATTGACAGGGAAGACAGGGAGGATACCAGAGAGAGAAAAGGCAGAAATTAAGGGAAACAGAGAAAGTCTGGCAGCACAGAAGTAGGGAGGGCTTTGAGCTATTGCAATGTGCTTACTGCTAGAGACTGTAAAAAACCTCAGAGTCCCAGCATCTCTGTTTAACTCCCTGTTGTGCAAGCAACAGGGAGTTAAACAACCCAGTGTCTTACAGCAGCCAGCTCATGTTGATGCAGAGGCTGCTCTAGATCCGTGTTCTATCAAAGTGAGTATGGGCAATAACTCTCCAGACCTTCACACTACTGGTAACACTGCAACTGGGGCCTCTGGAGGAACTCAGTGAATGACCATGAGATTATATCACATACTTCACTCTTAAAATAATACTTTGCAGCTAGTGGCAGGAAGTTAGGGCTCATTGTCTGACCTTATTCTGGCATGTACTTTGTCTCTGCAGCCTTCTAAGTTAGTTTGAAGTACTCATTACAGGACCATTTCCTATCTGATTAAGAAGAAAAAAAACCCATCTCCTCTGAAATTCAGAGCCTGACTCAACTTTCCCGCAGACCATGCAGCTTTGGATCATCACAGTACCAACCCAAACCCTTCAGTGTCTGGCCTGAGTAACACTGTGTCATTAATTAATACACAAGCTGTGAAATGGGATTGAAGCCAGGTGGCTTGAAATTCTGCAGCCTTTGAGGGGAAATTCTGCACTGAATTGTGTAAGGCTGAATATGCTGATGATCCCAGCATAAGTGAAAGTCTGTCTCCAGTTGAAACTATGCCTGGGATGAAACTCTTCTGTTTGACCCTGAGAGGTGATTTAAGCTGGTACAGAGTGCCATTACCTGAAGTACAATTTAGCCAGGAAACAAACCTCCACTTACAAAAAGCACTTGATGATCTTTAATTATCACAGCATGTCTGGACCTCAGCTTTCAATCTCATCAGGTAAGTGTTTGCCCTCTGATATCAGGTTGAGTCACTGGGTGAATAAAGAGTTCCGAAGAAGGAGAAGGTTTGTACTATGTCAAAAGACAGAAACTCTTCTTACAGAGATGCTTGGTCTGAAAGGTGATTGGGACCACTCACAATTAGTAGTCTGCATCTCTTGAAAGCAAATTCACTGGCCCTGTAGGGTCACTAGTAGCATTTGTAATGCTTTCAAAAGTATTTGATAATTGCTTATTTGTTCACCAAGAAAATACCTACTGTACACTGTATATGTGGTTCTGTATATTTTTTTGCCAAGTCCTGAGTTACAAAACAGATTTTTATTTGAAAAAATACTAATAAAGCTGTTGTGTTCTTCAGCGCATAGGAACTGTTTCCTGCTCTCCCACACCAATACATTGTATAGTAAGTTCATAGTGAGTAAGTGAAAAAGGAAGCAAGGTCACCTTCAGGCTTGCTAGAATATCTGGAGTGTAAACTGCAGAATTTGTGTTGCAGGGCCTTTGTTGAGGCGCTGTGATCTTTTGCCAGACGGGTCATAGTGTGACAAAGGCCCAGGCTTTTTACATCACATGTGGCCTGAGTCTTGCTGGGGTGTTGTTATTTAGATTTTGGGAGGGGTCCCTGGGAAGGGTTCCCCGGGAGCCCCCTGGGTCCTTGGGTCGTGGGTGTTTGCATGCTGGCAGGCAATGAGACTCTGGACGGCTGGTGAGGTGTTGATGAGATGAGGATTTATTTGGAGTTCCATCCCTGGAAGGCAGCATGGTCACTGAGGAAGAGAGGGAAGGAAAGGGGAGAGAGGGAAGGGGAGATGGGGAAGGGGAGAGAGCAGAGCCTCTGGAGACCTCCAGGGGAAAATGAGAGTCAGCCCACTCCCCCCTGTACTCTTAACAGGGAATTTCAAAGGGCGCGGTAAGATTCTCCAGCCAATAGAGTTACAGATACACCATACTGCAAGGAGGTTACAGACTTAGGATAAACCATACACTTTCCAGGGGTGAGCCAGAGCACACCATTTCCATAAAATGCAATTCCACGCTGGGGCAGTGGAGCAGGCTCAAGGTTAACAGACTTGGTTTGCAGAACGAGCAAGAGCCTCAGGTGTCAGCCTGGCCAAATAGATAACTTGTGCTCACAGCTATCCTCGTATCTAAATTACGCATGCATTCCACAAACCCACATATACTAACTGGGAATAATGTCAGCTGCAGACAAAGCAATTAGGCTAATTTTCTCAGTGCATATGGCATGTCAGCAGCTGGCAAACTGTTTGCAGGAGGGCTCCTAAAAGTGCTACCATTAGCCAAATTATTGTCATGGATAATCAGAGATCAGTTTCCTTACATTGCCAATGTAATGCACAGTTGGGTTAGGCTTTGAGATGCAGAATTTAATTGCAGCAAGAAACCTTTTTCATTTTACAGGGATACAGTCATAAAATAGTTCACCTATGACTGGTCAAAGTACCTGTGTTAAATCTGATATCTGGAAATAACAGCTAGAATGTATTTTACTTGTAGCAGTTGCCTAATGTCCTCATTTCTTCTGCAAAATACAATTTGCTCACTGTTTTGTCCCCTAAACTGTATGACTAATGTTCTAAATTAAAGCACTGCCCTGTGATTCTAACAGCCAAAAATTTCATGACAGTTATAACTGTGATGCCAGAGGACTAAAATTAGAAATAACCCTTTCTTTCTCTTTCCTCTGAGATCATCTGTCCACAGGGATTGGATCCCATATGACAAAAGGTGCTGAGCTCAGTCTGATTAAATCAAAAGGGAGAGAAAGGGAAAAGTGGGTGGGAGGCATAGCTGCATGTGTTATGTGTGTTGTGCTATTATGTTTGAAAGGCATGGCTGTGGAAAAGAGGAAGTTTGTGGGTTACTTACAGCATGAGTCATTGTCACTTAATGGATGTGACTGGGGTCAAGGGAGCAGTGAGGAACACTCCTGGAAGGGTGAGGAGTGAAGAGAGGGTTTCCCCTTGCTTCAAGAATCCACCCAGAAATACTTTTTGGGTTCTATCTTCAGGTTAGGCCTTCCTTGTTTGACTTTCAAATGCAGTGTCCAGTGCTGTGGCTGTGACTCAGTCCAAGCAGTAAATGGTTCTTACCTGGTGCTGTGTCTTTACTAGCATTGAACATTGCAGCCCTGTAAATTTATAATACAGAATAGGCAGGCTGAACTCCTCAGTGTCTATTTGATGGCATAACACTCCATACATTTTGGATGATGACTTGCTAGTCAGCTTGCCAGCATTGTTTTAAAGGACTTCTCCAGGACTTTACATGCTCGGCCAAATTCAGCTCTGTTGTGCCATTGATATCAATGCCACTGTTACATGATTATAATTGCCTGGGCTCCTTAAAATAGATTTGGGGCAGAAAATAAAAATACCACCAAGTTAAGCAGGTATACATTCAACTGCAGTACTGTACTTGAAAAGGTCTGTTTGTCATCCTGGCCCCTAGTTTTCTCATTGCTATTTTGATCTTTAAAGGACTTTAGAGGTATCCATTAATCTCAGAGTGGACCTGTAAATTAGTTGCAGTGAGTAACTATCATCTCTGCTGCAGAGGCTTCAAAACTGAAACAAAGGGGTTTCAAATGCCCAAGAAGCTGAGTGAGTCCTGGCTATCCACCCTGGCCTCAGACCTTGTCTTGGGTTCAGACCTCTTGATCCTACCTCTGTCAAATAAAGAATTCTATTCCTTGCTCCTCTACCAAGGTTTTTTTGTTTTTTTTTTTTTTTTTTTTATTGTTGATCCTGTGGGACACTGAATTCAATATCAATCAATTTTTAATAGAAGAAATACCATCTTGAGTTAGTTAAGAGCAACTAGCTAAAGTCACCTGAACCAGATTGCACTGTTCCTTCACTGTTTACAGGGAGAAGTGGTGGGGGAGAGCACATACACAACCAAACAGAAACTTATGATGTTTATTTGGATTGTCATTTAAAATTATCTGCCTGGATAGGGGGAAGTGAAAAAACTAGGAAAAGGAGAAGAAAAGGCTGTTTGGAATTGACATTTTGGAAGAGGTGCTGGTTTCAAAACAGATGGATTTTACTTAAAAGAGGAAAATGCAGTCCAAATCACTAATCTGTGGCTTTTTTTATTGTTTCCTGGAGAATTCTGCTACCTGTGTGTTACTGTTTCTGTTGTGGGGCAGAACACCTCACTTTGGAAGTTTTGATGTTATGGAATGAATAACTTGAAGATGGCAAGAGAACTTTTGGCTGGTAACAAACTTAGTACGTTTGGCAAATGAAAAGAGTTACCAGTTCTGCTCCAGAAAAAGGCAGTTCTGATGTAAGTGGTGTTTAAAAGTGATATTTCTTAAACTGATGCACAGTTTAAGATGTTTATACAGATGTCTATAATTTCATCTTTCACCTAAATTAGTGCCCAGAGAAAGCTAGTGCAAGCCTTTCCTTTGAGTTCTCTTTCCAAGGCTCAGATGAGTAGTTTGCATTTGGTGCTGATAAGTGATCTTTTGCAGCCAACATACTACATTGAGTTCATGTGAGTTCTGAGGATCCATACTAATTATGGCACTGCAGAACTGCTTAAAACTAATTTTAGGGAAACACTTATATTTTAAAATAATTGGGACAAATCCTGAGTGGTCTGATAATGGTGGAGAAATCTCTCGTTAATAGAGATTTGGTAGTTTGATTAAAAACACTTTAGTAGAAACCATGAAAAACTTTGAAGTCAGAATTAGAAAAAGCTAGATATAAGCTACAAGTAATCCTATAAGTCTTTTCAGGTTTTATAACTCACAGTAATTTGTGAGGTTTTTAACCATATTTACACAAATTGAATTTGTTGGCAGGATATTTTAAAACTAAAAATATGTAAAGTTGGCAGCCTTATACATTCATTCAGATATGGTGATGAGATCTCTGGATTTAATAATTACATTCCCAGCAATCACAATTATAAAAGTTATGCTTGGAGATAATCATGTAAGGCAGATATAATTATCTGTTGCTACCTGAACTTCAACTGTCTCTGTATCATTAAAGTTGAAAAATATTAATTAAATGCCTTTCCCTAACATTAATTTCTCTGAATACATTTTTGTCTTAATTTTTCTTCTCTTTTCATGAAGTATCAAATGAAATATATTAATAAATTCAGAAATAAGTGTTTTATTAAGGGTATCAAGGATGGAGAGTATATCTGAATGTAGTACCAGAAGGGAAAAAAAAGAAACCCAGGTTTTTATCTTAGGAAAAAAAAGAACATTTTCCCTTTTTTTTCCCTAGAAAAATAACGGCTTTTTTCCCTAAAGGGAAATAACGTCAAAGAATCCATGCATTAAAACAGGCTTTTAGATTATGAAAGGGAAAAACTACTCAGAGAGCTGCTTAAAAAGATGATGAAATATTGGTAAAACAGAATTAAATGTATCCTTTCTTTTTGTGCCTATTCTCTTGTTTCTCAACACAGTAAGAGATATGTGGATCTTCAGAAATGGTGACATGCATTTGAATCTGAGTACATGCATCAACTTTCTTCAAAGATCTGGTGTGCTAAAGGTCACTCAGCAGCAAATAGCATCTCATATTTTTGCAGAGCTGATGGATGTTTGATTCATTCAGGGTCTCACAAAAAGCTGGTGCCAGAGTCCACTTGCTGAAACCATTTGTAGGCAATTAAGGCAGTGTAAATGGGCAGCATATTAAAATAACCTTTCAGTGTGACTTAGCAACCTCTGGTATTACACTCCTCTCAGTAGTGCCATTCACATACTTCACTTGATATCAGGTGAATTGCTAATGCTGAAATTTCAGTGAGCAGAGATGTTAATTAAGTATAAAACCAGGACTGCGTTGAGGCAGGGATGGATAAAGAAGACCTATATTTGTTAGAGCTCTCATGAGCTCCTTTGAATGATGTCTTTCTTGCACAATATTTCTTACTTCCTATTCTCTACTATGCATCTTACTAACCATATTTGTTTCCTCTGTTTCTTTTTTCTTTTTTTTTCTCCAATCAGAGGCTGCACTTGTGAGCCCAAAACGACAAGATTAAGAACAAATACTGTGACTGTCAGAAAAAAAACCCTAATCCAAACTCCCCAGGCATTGCAACCAGAAGAAATTTCCTGTTGGTATTGAAACCTCTTTCTCTGATAGCATTTTCTTCTTTCTGTTGGGACTCATTTCAGAATCTAACTCAAGCTTAAAGTAAAAAAGAAGCTTCCCTTGTTCATCTTAGGAAACATTGCAACATTTTTTTTACCAAACCTACCACAAATTTGAGAGGTTCTTTCTTTCCATGTTCGTTCTTTAACACCTGGTGTTTGGTCTCAGATGGAAACTGATCCTGTGCTCACTAGTTGGTTGCTAAGTGACCCATACAAAATCTCTGAGCTGATTTTCCTTCTTTTGTGTCTTTTCCATGAATGAGAGAGAACCAGGTAGTCAAAAGATGAATTTCATTCATATGCAAGATTTCTCAAAAAACATGAGAATCTTTTTCTATACTGCTTTCAGGGCTGTGAGGGAGAGTAGCAGCCTGCCTGCAAAATAGGGCTGATATGTGACAAAGATAAGCAGTTCTCACCTTCAGTGGTCTAACTCAATTTTACAGGAAAGACAAGATCATAAAACTTGGAGGACAGTCAAAGCCCTACATTTTCTTTCTGGAGGGATAGCTTACTGATAAATGGCTGCTGATTTTGCCCATGTGTGCCTGATTTTTAAATAAAGACTTGCACTAGGGATAGCTACTGAGGTAGGAGAGCTAATTAGGTTTACCAAATGACTTTATGTATTGGTTTGAGGCAGAAAAAGTGGCTAAGGAAATCAACTTCTAGTATACAGTCTCGTATTTTTCTTCAGAGTGGCTTTGCCCTGTCTCTTTCCTGTTTAAGGATTTCATTTGATTGGGAAGGCAGTGACACAGACAAGGGGTGGCAGAGGGGCAGTAACCTGTAGACACACTTGTAACCAGGAGATGATGTATATTCACGGCCTCAAATCATGGTGAACGGCCTGTAGCTCTCAAGCCAGCTGTTTGCAATGTTATGCTCCAGTAGGACCTGAGGATTAAAGAATCATCTGCAGTGCAGATCACATTTTCTTTCAGGGAACAGAAAAAGTCACCAAGTACAAGCAGGTGCAAGGTCCAGTCAAGAGGGCTCTTCTGTGGTCTGGATATGAGAAACAAGACTGCCACCTGAGTTAACTCACTAAGCAGATCTATCAATCCTATTTTACCCTTTATTTTATTAAAAAGGGCAATGAAGCAAAACACTGCCAAAATGCATTGTATTAACAGAACATTGTCACAGCATTACCTTATAATGGAAATCGAAATCTGTGCCAAAGCATTATGCTTTTCTTCAATAATACATTGCCATCAGTACTTTTCCCTGCAGAGAAGCTGCATCTTCATGCATCCCATGATAAAGAAGATAGTCTGGCACAGAGACAGTGTCATCCTTTCTCTGAATCACACAGATCCTTTTAACCAACAGGAAAAAAAGCTGGATTACTTTGTTTTTGCTCTTTTTAGATGTGGGGCGCAGCTGTGTAGATTGTAGGCAACAACTGCCTGCTCTGATGCAGCATCCTGCACAGCAAGAAAACTAAACACTGTCACTTCTCTCCTTCATTTTGAGCATTGGCTTGTGCATTGGGAACATCAGTGTGCATCTGCCTGGTTTTGAAACATTCACTGGATCATGATGCAAGTCTGGCAGTAGCCCTGCAAAAGGGTTTGGACTTGTGATTTACAATTGATACCTTTCACTACCAAATCCCTGGGCAGTGCACATCTTTAAATTAAGACACATACCTCAAGGTCTCCCCAAAATAATCACTAGGTCTGGGGGGGAAGTAACCCTTCAGTTTAAAAGTTTTATTGTCATGATGGCTTTGATGCTGCCGTCTGGCAGAGCCTGAATGACTAAGGATTACTATGAGACACTTACTAGCTAACAGCCTTCACTGAGCAGGTGTCTTGGTGTAAATGTCTGTCTGAAGATGGCAGAATGAGGCAGTGCTGCAGGGTGACAGAGTTCATTCCATTCCCAAAGGAAGTCTGAGAAAAGTGAATCTGGCAGTCAACAGTATACTAAAAAACATGGTTTCATGTCAAGAGCTGTTCCAAGGAAGCAAAGAAAATTCTGTGGGTTTTTTTTTCTTTTTTTTTCCCAATGCTGCAAATTCTCCAGATGTGTTTCTGATTATATGAAAGTAGAACCTTGATCCTTACTAGAAACAGAAAGGATCCTATTGTGACAGAGGGGTTGGCAAAATTTCTTGACTGATATAAAGACAGAATTTCTAAAATAATCTTGTGTTTTCTTGCATATGGATTCTGATTTTCATTTAAACTGACATAACATTTTTTTATTTGGACATCCAACACTTCTTCATAAGCATCAACAAATCTAATTTATAACTTTCATGCTATTTGTTTTTTAAAATAGACTCTAGTCTGACCTGCTTTTTAGGATTACTAAATTGTAATAGGTCCAACAAAGAGTATAATAACAACTCAGAAACACTGTGAGATGAATATAGGGCTTTTGATGTTAATGTAGGCCTGTGTGGAAAGCTGACAGGATACCCCAAACAAATTACATTTCTAAGTTCACTTTGGCACATTAGAGATTTGTAATCCTCTTGCATTCATTCAGACTCTACCTGAGCTGTTTTTTATAGTTAAAAAAAAAAACCCAAACCAAAAAGTTAAAAAAAAAGACGTGAATCACTTGAAAATTAGTCTAGATTCAAGTCAGTACAATAAGAACTGATCTCCCCAAGTATTAATAAACTATTTTCAAAGAAATCAATGGAAGTGAAGAACCTATATACCATTAAGGTGCTGGGTGTTAGATTTTGCCTTGCAGTGTCTTGAGGTGTTTGTACAGAAGTGGAACATCAGAGAAACAGGCTGGTGTACTGATTTTCATGCAACATGAACAACAGTGAAAGAAATATTTATTATTGAACATCTATTTACAGGCCTCTGAAGCCAATAATTGGAAACCAACAGCAAAAATATGTATATAAAATACCAAACAGATTCAGCTGAAAGCAAAGGGCATGAGGAATGTCAATGACAGTTGAAATTTCAAACAAGTAAATAAATTAATGTATAAAAATTCCACAACATTTGTGGATTCCTCCTTTTCTCTCTCATTTTGGATCCAGGCTATATGACACAGTGCTTGTTATAGTTAATTGAATATTATTATTTTATTTATATATATATGTATATGTAAAATAGATATATAGAAATCATTGTGTTCTATCTCTCAGGCTTATTTGCATAATTTTGCCTGCAGGCAGAATGTGTGGCAGTCACAGGAGGCAGCTGAAAGGCAGCTGGGTTTAATGTCCAGCCTGAACACACATTTGTTTGGTCTAGCTGAGGATGGCAAAGTGTCCTCCCCTGTGATGCTGGTAGGTATGAGCTGAGAGCACCCAACACCATAGCAGGGAGCCAGAGCTGGGGGATGGAACTGGGACAGCTGTTAACACCCCTCTCTCCTGTTCTAGCAGCAGGATAAGAGCCTTGAAATGGGAATGTTTTTTTACATCCCCTCTACAGCTCCTCTCCATTCCCAAAGTGGGCTCCAGAGGTACTTTTTACCATAAGATTAAAATGACCCCACTGGTGGGGCTACTGGATGAAAAGCTGTCTATAACAGTGCTCCAGCCTGGAAAGATCCAACAAAAGCCCTCTAGTGCTCTTGGGTGTTTACTTGGCAGGAAGCAGTGGAGGATGTTAAGCAATCACCACTGTGCATATATGCATTATAAATGCAGAGTATTCAGAGCACTGCCTGTGATGCCAGATGTTCACAGCTCTTCTCTTTACTTTTCAGTAAGGGTTTTCCATGCTGTACAACTGTTTATGGGCTTTGCTCCCTTGGTATTTGGGGGTTCCTGCTGTGCCTAAATTCTGCCAAGGCATCATGACACAAGTTCCTTGATGCCAGCAAATACCTTCCCAGTGCTTACAATACGAGAAGTTAATTAAAAAAAAGTGAATTAACAATTAACACTTTCTAAATCCAAAAGTCTTTTGATCACTGAAGAATCTGAGATCCTGTGGAATTAGAAAGACTTATTAACAAAAGTAAAGAAAAGCTGCAGAAAACTGGTGGCACTAACTGTAAGTGACAAGAATGGGGAGCTTGGAACTTAACTCACCTCAGCCTTTCCCCTCCTATGTTCTGCTCTGTGTAGAGCAATGTGGATGCTGATTTGGCACAATTTGTGTGCTCACTGGTACAGATGGGGGCAGCCTTCCATGCATCACACTGACTCTGCGGGGTCATGCGCTTCTTTCTTTTCAGAGACTGAGAAATCCTTAAAGCGGGGTGGGCAGGGAAGGTTGAAGTTCTTTCTGTAGCAAAGGCACAACAGAAAACAAGCAGCTTCACTACTGTGTTTTGCTGACTGTCAGGTTTGTGTCAGCTTCAAAAGCAGCTTCTGCTGGAAGGGACTATTCAGGTGGTGGGAAAGACACTGCGAGGGTGTAGGTGTGAGTGATTTGTGCTAAATTTATATTTAGCCCTTTAGCTTAACAAACTTTCTAGTGTAAATTAAGCCTGTGATTTTTTTTTGTGTGTGTGTGTGTGTGACAGGATGTGGCAGCCGTTCTCACTTCATGTAGGGGCAAGCATCATGGGAAGGTAAAGACATCCAGTCAGTAAACTACTGAAGCAACAATTTCGTTTTCAAGGGTACCATCGCCTGTTTTGTGAAAGCCAAGCTGTTCTTGCAAAGTTTCTGTGCCGTTATTTATTTACACACACACACACACACACACACACACAC
>VXBR01003868.1:96832-182402 GCA_013400215.1 Cisticola juncidis
GAGCCCCTCTTCTCCCCGGCTGAGCCCCTCTCCTCCCCGGCTGCCGGCGGGGGAGACAGGAGGCTCTGGCTCGGCAGGGCTGGCCCGTGCTGGAGCCCGTGACATAGAGAGCCGGGGTATGGGCCCGGTAGCAGCCAGCAGCCAGGAAAAGGAGCTTGCACACTCTGATGGCAGCCCCGAGCTGGGCTGTCTTGGATCAGATCGAGGGGCAGAAAAGAAGCCTACTCCGCCGGCATGGCTTTGGGATCTTTGCAGCTGCCACCAGGCGAGACCACATGAGCACGGCGGGGCTGGGCGAGCTTTAACTCTTTGCTGCCAGCACATGGAACTCCCAGAGCACTGCCCCTACCCAGAGTGAGAACAGACAAAGTGATTGAGCTAGAAAAAGAGACACAGCATGAAACTGAAGGCAGTGAAGAATGAGAGAAAAGACTATTGGGAACAAAGGAAAAGGAGTGGCCTAATTTGGCTGGACGTCTCTAGTAAACTGTGGATAACAGACTATTTTACTTGTAACATATGAATGCTGTTGGGGGGAATGTAAAGCTCTAGTTAAAAGTGATATGAAGCTCTTTGCGCCTAAGGAAAAGGGGATTTTTGGTTTTTGAGATGAAGATGATTTTGGAAATAGAAGAGAATCTTAGTTTTATACTAGAAGAGGCATCCTTAAACAGTACCCCTAATAAGCAGACATGGCCCATATGCAGTGTTGGGAAAGCTGCTATTGGGAAGGGCCTCACAAAGACAGGTATCTGGGCGGCTGTCTTTGTGAGAGATGAGACCCACAAGACAACTTTTATGTTGTCATTGGAGAAATTCTGTAGAAGTTTCTAAGAGAGACTCCTTTCCTAAAAGAACCGATGAAAGATTATTTTTGAATGGTGAAACTGACTGAAAATTACAAGTTTTGTCTCTTTATGTTGTATGTGAGAAAGTAAACCATTAGTGGAGGGGAGGGGAGAGGAGTGCTTTGAAATCTTTCATTAAATTTTTTTTTCTCTCCCACTTTCTTTTAGTGTGTTAAAAAATCTATTTTTGTGTTGAACCTTTTTTGCCTTTTCTCCTAAACTTATTTTCTCAAAAGGAAAATATTTAAGCCACTACACTAAATTTAACAAGCAAAGCTCGGCAAACGTGAAACCTCTACATAATTTGGTGGATTTGCCTGGTTGCTAATTGAAAACCATTACACATAAATAAAATCATAATGTTACATATACTTCCTGATCGCTTTGACAATTCAGTCTGGGATATGAAGGTCAAGCTTGGTACAACATGGCTTGCAATATGTGTTATGTCTCCTCACAGGACACCATACAGGGACATATAGATTACACCTACAAGGCCAGAACAAAGCTAAGGTTAAGGTGCTGAACTTTATTTAGCAATTTGCTAACTTTCACAAATCATGTTTACTCACTAATTAGACTCTTTCTTCAGTATTGTTATAAATGTCACGACAAATTTCCAATTATAATTAATAATTTAGTTTATTAGTGCAAATCAAATCATAAATTTAGAATTAGAATAAATTGGATTAAATTAATTTAGGTAATGCAACCGAATCACAGAATTACAAGACAAAGAGTTTAGGCAGCAAAATCAAATTACAAGAATTAAAGACAAAAGTAACGAAGCCGAATCACAGAATTTAGGTAAAAACCCCCACAAACAGGGTAACCAGCTTGACAGTTTTTACCTGGGAAAAAGGTCAAGGGTGAACCTGAGGCGCAGTGCCTGGCTGCCTGCCGTCTTCCCTGGGTTCACACATTTGCCCGTTTCGGGGCCCAGTTTTTATACCCTTTATTCCGCCCTCGGCAATATTTCCCCTATTTCCTGTTGAGTCCCGGCCAGCTATTCAAATTCAGGGGTGTCTCCGGTTGTGCTGAATGGAGTTTATTTCTGTCCTGCTAGGTGTTAACTTTGAGTTTCAGCAGACCTCTTGGTTGATTAATGTCCCACGATCTGGATAACGATGCTCTGATGACCGAGGAGGGTGTAGGCCATCTGCATTGATGACTCTTCCTCCTTATCTTGATGTCTCTTCTCCAGCAATCCCTATTCATTCTTTGTCTATTTTGGGATGGGTCCCTGCCTTTTGTTTCAACCAACTGTTACACTACGTGCTGAGACTCACATATCTCTGTCCCACATACACATATACAGTAAGTTATAACATGAATTACATTCTACATTTTAACTCTATACACACATATACAATATATTACAGTTTCCATTTCATAATTATCTATAAGAACATGAATTAATAATTTCCCATGTTTCACAGTATTACTATTTTAATTTTAAATACTTTTGTAAATTACATAGATAATTTGTATGAGAATATTTTGTTATGTCTTTGTCTTGGATATTTAAGAGCATAGAAAATCTGTTGTTAGTAAATAAATGCATGTCTGGGCAATTCAGAGCAGTTTTAGGTTGTCAGGTGTATAACTTAAGTAAAATAAAAAAGCTTTTGATGTAATGCAGTCCCAGCTATGCACTACAAAAACCAGAATTCAAATCACCAGTGTGTATGAAGACTCTGGGGATCATTACAGCTTGCACCCCTGTAAGGCAGGATTAACTCTGTTTCACCCAATCAAATCTCATCAAGATAAAATGGCATGTGTAAATGGGCTGGCAACTTCTGCATAGGCAAATAACTGAGCTCAGCTTGCTATGACTCTACTACCTGGTGTCAGCTCAGAGTTCTCATTTTGGTAAAAGCAAGAACCAATATTTGTAATGATCCATAAACAAATAACTTTATGGAGTGCATATACAGAGATAAGAGAGATGTAATGGCAGCTATATACAGGACTTGTGCAATACTGCTGTTCCTGCTCAGGACTGGTATTTGTTATAGATGTGCCTGCAAGAGGTTTCAATCCTGTTATCTAATATAAGGAATGAAGCAGATCCATTTATTCAGATTTGGGCCCAGAATTTTCCTGGAAACGTATTAAAACTATGTCTAGTGTGTTGCTGTACCATCTTATCTCTAGCTTGCCACAGACATTAATGGCACAGGAAAGGCGGTGGCCGAGAAGCAGACTCAGAGAAGCAGCTGGAACAATTAAACACACCCAGAAAAATTAGCTGCTTCTTCCTTTCTTCTTGTACCCCTCTGTTCATCCAAGTTTGTTTTCTGCCTGCAGTGAGTACTGTCAGCCAGAGAACTGCAGGAAAATCAGTAACCACCTGGTTAAACTGTCTGAAACCAGTGTTTCTGAAACAAGGTAAAGTTCTATCCCAGACAATGTCTGGAGGCATTAAATAGGGGGAAATATAGGAATCATATGCTTTCTTCTGCTTATAAGATTTAAAATAGCTCAAGATTCTAGCTTGCAGGAGCAGAAGTCAAAAAAGCCAGGCTTAGTGAAGAAAGCTTGTTATTTAGGGTAAAGGGATTTAGTTATAACATTACAGAGGTTGTGATGGTTTTGCTCTCTGATCCCTTCATCTTTTACCAAAGGATGTTGGAATGAACTAGATTTTAGAAAGAGTTTCTGCAGAAATTCCAACAAAGAGAAATTGCCTTTCAAAGATGCAGTGTCCCAGTTTAGCAGAACAACAAACATATTTTCAGTAGTGGGTGTTGTCTTGAACATTAATGTCAGATTTAGAGTTTAGTTTTGACGCTTCTGTTATTCAGCTTGATCCATAATGGATGCTCTGTAGCTGCTTTTTTTTTTTTTAATTTTTTTTTTTTTTATTTGGTTGGATCTTTCTTTCTTTCTTTCTTTTTCTCTTTTTTGTTTTTAAATAAATTGTCAGTTTTGTCAGAAGTTCTTTCATCTGGGATATTTTTAGTATGTTCTTCAGATAGGAATGCTCTTTGTCAACATCAAACCCCTGGGTCCTTTCTGACCCCAGGCATCTGAGCAAAAGAATCCAATTTCATCCCTAGGGCAAGTTGAGGCTGATGACCCTGCTGCAGTCAAGCAATCCTAGACAACACTAAATGGACTGCTGAATTGCCTTACCACATTTCTTTCATCTTCTAGGATATCCTCCATTCACAAGTTCATCCCCATTCCTGAAGGTATGCATCTGGCACAAGTATGTCAAGGATTGATGTCTCACTCTCTTCACACTCCCAAGAAGAGGTGCAGAAGGTCTTCCAAGTGTTCAGGCAAACCTGCCAAACTGTGTGTCCTAAGGGCTCAGCCCATCCTGTCCCCCGTGGAGCCTAATGGACCTAATGGATCTGAAGTGGTTTTAGAGGATTTTTAACTGCGGAGGAGAAGATCCGGGATTTTGTACTGGCTAGCTGAGTTTTCTCTCAGGAATCAGGTGGTATGCAGGACTGGACCCACATTCCAAGGATAAAGGCTTATTGGTACACTTACTGCAGGGGTCAGGACTCCCTTTTGATATGGACAAGGATAGCCAGCTCTGATGTCTGGCAGCCAGATATCAAGTGAGAGAAACTACTGATTGCCAAATAAAACTATTTATTTTGACAGAGAGCCCATGAACACTGAGAGACAATTAATTACATCCCCTTTCATCTATTCTGAGATTCTCTCATTGCTCCTAGAGGTCCTCAAGATATTTAGTTTATGGACAGCCAAGGCTGTAGCTGTTAATACCTGGTCAAACACTCAATCATTGGAAACAAGGTAAAATTCATTCATACACAATCTTCTGGAATAAGGAAATTAGCACAGGCTACTCTTTAAATAATTGTAGTTTTCACTGATGTTTTCACATAGTCACATTTTTCTCCAGTATAATTGCATCTCATTCATGACTATTATATAGTTTATACAAAAAATAGTTAAAAAGCCCTCTTGAAATTGATGCTTCAATTAAAAAACACCAAGCAAACAACAAAACCCAAGAAATCAGGAAAAGCCACAAATCTGCAATTCAAATATCTCAGCATGCCAGAAAGTGTGATCAGCTGCATACAAGGGTTGCATCTGCTCTGCTTCATTCCCACAGACAGCAAGCTGCCCACAGAGACCACACGTCCTTCCACTGCTTCTCCTGTTCAAGTCGCTGAAATGCTGCCCAAAACCAACGCTACAAAATTTGACTGAAGCACTTTTTCAGTGTGGCCCCATTACTCACTTCAAAAAGGACATTTGTTGCCACCTGGTGTCATAGCAGGACATCAGCAGGAGTATCTTTGGCTGTTTTATTAGTTTGCTGACTGGACAGAGCATTCCCAAGACAGCTGACAACACCATTATCACAGACCTCTGTTGCAGTTTTGATCTCTCTCATCCCTGTGATGGATGCAGATTAAAAAGGAGTTAAAGAATTCCTGCCTGGCTGGGAAAACCACTCTTGTTTATAGGAGATTTGTTTTCATTGGACCTGAAAAATCTATTACTTCTCTCTTTTAAGTAACCCTTCTGCAGAGATGCTATTTTAATAAAGCTCTGCAAAATGGCTGCAGCTAGAGGGAAAAGTATATATGTGAAGGTGGCTTCAAAGGGATATGCTTTTATTATGAGCCTTCCCTACTCTCCCTCTGATTTAATTTTCTTTTTTGCTCTGGATCACTCCTGATTTATTTCTAAATTTATTGTCTTCCCGTCCTCCTCAGTAGAAAATAGAAGTAATGCAGCATCCAATTTGTTTTGAAACCTATTGTTTCAAGTGAAAATTGAATAAAAATATTCTGGTATTTTATACTGGAGCCTATTTTTTGAAGGAAGGTGAATGCACATGGGATGAGACTCTTCCAATGTGAAGCAATATCACACAGACCAAGAGATTCATTCTTCTCTTCTATCTGCCTTTTTAACAGTCTGTCAGTGCTGAGGGTTGTGTGTCTTTCAAGGGAGGTCCTGCTGTGCTCCCATAGTTAGAAGATGAGTGACTGTGAGAGACATCTTACTTGTCAGGGAGTGGGCCATTGTTGGAGTCCTGGAAACTTAGGATTCGGGGTTTTAGTGCATAGTAATACATATGAGTTATGTATTGGATGGAGATGGAGATGGAGGCTTTTGGGTGTTGTCTTTTTCCTTCTTCACTTTCTTATTCCTCCTTCTTCTTTGGTTTGGGCAATCTTTTCTGGTTGGTTAGTGAAAGCCTGCATTCCGGACATTGAGTGATCTTTAATTGGGTTATAAATAAAAATAACTTTGGTGTCAAGTTTTAATTGGTTTTGCTTATGGTTTAAAAGTCCTTGAAACAAGTTAGAAGTGGCTATTTCTCTTGCCTTCTTAGACAGGGCTCACACTGCATGAGACTGTAACAGATAAGAAATAATAAACATTCCAGGACTGAACTTGACATCTGTGTTTCCTGTGTATCTTTATTGTGACCTTGGAGCCGGAAAGAGACAAGAACTCCAACAGGCCATGAACCTGATATGTATTTGGTCATTATGTGTTGAGGCAGGAGAGACGGGAGAATCTTGGGTTCCTATGACCTCATGATTTAATGTGTTGGCTCACTGGGTCTGGCTTGCTGACTTTCCCGTGTAACAGCTGTGTGAGAGCCAGCCTTGCTGGAGAAGCCACGGTGACAGCAGAGGAAGAAACAACAATGAAGTCATCTTTCAAGGAGTCTTCCTCTGAAGTGCTCTTCTAAGGAGTCTGTGTCTCCTCACAGGGTCCTGCTGCTGCTCTTTGTTGAAAATGGAGAGCCTGAAATAATAGTGGATGTGGCAACATTTAGCATTCCTGATGGAGTTACTTGTCTTCTGCCACCCTGAAAAGATCATCTCTGGCTCCATGGTGGCCCCTGTCTTAATTCTGCTACAATCCATGATGCTGGGATCAATCTCTCCTTTGGCCAGAAATCTGTCATCATCAGGAAACATGTCAGCAGCCTTTATTCAGTGGTGGAGAGTGGTGGGAGGGATTAGCTGCAGGGAAGCTCTGTGTTTTGCTGAGCATTTTGAGCTTCCCATCCAAGAGAAATCAAAATGACAGTTTTTGCTCAACCCATGTGGAAGGCTCTTAGCCATTTTTATGCTGCCTACAGAAAGAAAGATGCTGTAAAAAGAGCCAAAAAATCTGGTCTGGCTCTCCTGCTACTCTCCTCCTCTTCCTTAAGGGAAAGAGGATTTCACAGACATTAGGAAAAAAACCAAAACACCAAATTTTCTCCTAAATTTGATAGAGGTGAGAATAACAACATTTCTGTTTCTGAAATGATTGCCAACCTTACCTCCTGTCTGCAGTGCATGCGCTGCACCTCCTGGTCCTCTCATTTCATGGAGCTCCCAGGACAGGCTGAGGGGCAGGCAGTGGCCAGAGGGGAGTAAATTCACCTCCTACACATTTTAAGAAGCTTAGTGAGCTGGTCATTACAGCCTGTCAGTGGATTTCAGAGGCCTGATGTGCCATGGCAAACATACACTTAGGCTCTGAAATGTGGTATTGATATACAAGTTCATTTGCATCTTCATCAAACTCCTGTTTTAATCCAATCACATTCTGGATTTTTGTGCATACTTCACTCAAAAAATTTGACTCTTCATTGAAAATAAAAATCTAGACCATAGACAATACACTGCCTTGTCTGAATCTGTATTTAAAATTTCTGTTAAGGCATGGAAACATACAGATTCCTTTGGACAAACCATGTCTGCTCTGTGTTTGTCCTATCAAGACCCAGCTATCTCTTAATAAACAGTGGTTGTCTTCTCATCCTGTGGGAATACAAGAAAGACTGGCAACAATAAGGCAAGTGTCTTATATATAATATATCTCCAGGGAACTGAAAAGCATTTAGAAATGGAGTTTGCTTTCTGACCAGCTAACATGAAACATTTCAAAGTACTGGTACAAGGCAGACCTTTGCAATGCAAGGTGTTGAGGCCGAACACTTAATGAGCATGCATCCAGCTGCCTACAAGTGGGATTGAAATAAGCATTCCCCACAATGCTTCCCACAAGCTGCAAAAGTTCAGGAAGGGTTAGGCTTAACTGCTGAGATTTAAATGGCTTCTTTCTTTTCATAAACATGAGAATTAGCAACTGCAGTGTTTATACAGGATTTTAGTAGGTGAAAAATAACTGGTTCTGTTTGTGAAGCAAAATACCGTGAACAGGAAGAGTAGTGACAGGAAAACCAAGAAGAAGCCACACATACACCTTTCTGATTCTGATCATCCAGCTATTGAAATGTAACTGGACAAAGACAGAAACCATACACAATTCACATTTTTCTGTTCCATCTAGGAATATCTGCCCGTACACAGATGCAGTAGCTGGGAAACACCTCAGGACACACCACAGTGGCATCCCAGCAGATCTATGCAGTACAAGGCCTAGGTAGAAGAGACACCAGTGGATGCCATGTTGAAGAAGCCTGAAGATAAGGATAGGCATAAAGACAGGGCCTTGAAATACAAATCAGAAGTCTAGTGGTGAAACTGAGGAAGAGGTGAGTTTTGGAGCTGCTATGAGAGAAAAAATAGCCTACGTGCACAGGGGAGGTCTGTGGAGCAGTGTTGAATGACATGGGAATAATTAATTTATTTTTTAGCCCAGATAAATAGAGCCCTTTTTTGCTTCCACTAACTGGCTTCCCTGTCTGTAAGTCGGCACCAGAACTCATTGCCTCACAACACCCTCAAACGTAATTTTCTTGCGACAGCAGAGATTTGTTTGTTTCCATTTACTTGTGAATGTGAGAGTAATCCGTAGAGAATTAACTTGAACAAGTGATGTAAAAAAAGCTGAAGCTTTTGTCCATCTGTAGTTAACATCATTCAGTGGATTCTCCAGGATATCCCAGAAGCTACTACAGCTACCAAGGTGTTGGTCAAGATGCAGAGCTTGGCTAGGCATACAGAACCATCATCTTTAGATCAAGGACTACAGGGACATGTATTTTAGTTGTGATCATCTTGTTCACCAAGAAGCGACTATTTATAAGTTTTTGCAGAATAAACAAAGCAAGCTGCTCTGTTCCCTGTGCCTTCACACCTATCCTTAGAGTATTGCAGCAAAAAGAAAGCAATTATTTGTTTCAAATGGTGAAGAAAATCAGAAAAAGACCTTATTCCAATGTCCAACACATTATTTGTAACATTTGTCCAACAAAAACAGTAAAGTTGGTCTAGACTTTTATTACATTTTATGGCTTTCAGAATATTCATGGCAAAACATACTGAGCAGACATATGAACATACACCTCCTTTCTCTTATTTGCCTTCTGTGCACAAACACACAATTGCCACTGTCTCATTCTCCTCTCAGCTCAATTATCTTATTTTCATCATGCGTGTATATGCTTTTAAATAAAACCCACTTTTCCTGAGCATACACCCTTCCTCCTTTCCTAAGCATCTTTCCATGACTTCCTCTCAGATAATTAGCAGGTTTTCTCTAGGTTTTCACCACTTTTTCGTAGGAAGGTCTCTCTGTCTCTGAGCTTTTTTTTTCCAACAAAAAAGAGCCAAATCCTTTGCAGGACTTCAAGTCTCTGTGGCCTCCCTGGAAAGGCCAGGAAGGTGTCCCTATTAGCTACTGGGGGAGCACCTAAAGGCAGTTGCAGCTTTGGTTTACACAGCTATATCTACGGGGAACCTGCATCCATTGATTGTTTTACCCTGTACCTTCACACCTTTGTCTTTTTGGCTGCTTTTCCACAAGGCTAGGGTGTTATGAGGACTGCTGTATGCTCAGCATTATTCTTGTGCTAAGCCCATAAAGGCGTTTTACTGCGATGAGAAGAAAATAGCATGGGCATGAGTAGCAGGGTATTTGAAGTGCCATTTTGAAGATAATTATCTACATACAAATGCATACCAACAAATTTCTGAAGCATTTTGTAAAATTTTCTAATAGAAGCCCCACTTCTCAGTATTACCTCAATGCATTTCAGCCAGTGTAATCAATTTCCTGCACTTATTGCCTGTAAGTCCAGGATACTTCCTTCTCATTATTATGCATTTACAACTGCTATCCGCCATACAATTCATTCAGGCTGTTCTCAGCTTCCTTTAGGAAATCAGCTCTATGGTCTTATTTATTTATTTATTTTGGTGAAAACACAATGAGGATCAGCACTCTTCCTGCCTAACTGCCTGAGAATGTAGACATTTTCTTTAGCTATGAACACATTGTCTCAAAAATATACATAGACCTAACTGAATTATATTTCCCTTAGGCTATTCATAAAATGCAAAACTAATATTAATCCTCCTTCTCTTTCTTCACCCATCTCTGCAGTCTCATCAAACAATTTTGCTGTAACACTGAGTTTGTATTCTCTCAACAAGATACATGTTATGTTCTAATACCCTGGGAGTCATTAAGGCTTCTTGCAAAATGCAAAAATGTGAAGTCCTCCTTCTAACGTTTTTTAATTATCTCATGTGTCATCTGAACTTGCCCAGCACTTAGCTCTCTCAAAGCTCCAAACGCAGATTAACCAGGCTGATCCTGCACCCCCTCACAATCTAGTCATGGGGTGATTCTTGTCTCCCATTGACTTTGTATGTTAATTAGTTTGTTGTTATTGACAACTGACAGCAATGTGCTGAGAGGAGTATACTAGATGGCTAATATTTATTCATGTAAGAGGGGAAGGCAAAATAACTTAATCCCCAGACTTTGTCTGGCAACCCTATTATCTCACAGTTTTTTATGTTTCTTTATAAAAATATAAAGATATTAACCTTTAAAAAAGAATAGTTTTGTATATCTAAATCTTTAAACTTCACCTTTTTTTTTAAATTTAGAAATCTCTTTTTGTAGTTAAACCAGTAAAAATAATATGAAGAGATAATAATATTCCAAAGAGTTATATTTTGGTGCTTTATGTTTTGTTTTGCATTTTTTTTTAAAATTTTTATTTTTTGTTTGGTTGGTTTTGTTTTGTTTTGTTTCAGATTTTATTTTGGTTTTGAAACTTTTGTTTGGTTTTGCTTTTGTTTTTGTTTATGTCTTTTTTCCTCCAGATTGCATTTTTATTAAGTTAAATGCTTCTTAGAAGTCATGAGGAAAAATGAATTAATTTTCTTGTTTTACTCAATGGTTCTATGTGCAAAATTAACCGTCTCCCATATACAAACCTTTTAAAAACTTTTCACATATACAGAAATATTCAGATGAACTTAGATCACATGAAGAACATCTGGGTAAGGAAGAAGTCTGTTTTTTTAATGGCATGTCCGAACAAGGTAAATTCTTATCACATTAGTAATACATTTCTGGAGATGTTGTTATCCACAGAATTACCATTATTAACATTGTTAACAAAGGGTTTTATCAAAAGAAGTTAGTGTAAGTCACTGATCCTATGTAAGCCTGAGTATTTTGTGGCATACTAGGAAGTGTTGTTAAAATGAATTTCTGTCTGACTGGGTGTGGCTGACTGTGTGTGAAGGCACCTTCCTCAGAATTACTGCAATAAAAGACTGACATTGATAATGGATTGATGAGAAAGTCTTCAGTCTGAATAGTCATTGTGTTGCAGCATTTAATCTCGGGCGGTTTTTTAGTTACACTTACACTACAAAATAAGCAAAGTGTTTGGTTTTTCTTCTGCAAATAGCTATAATGAGCTTTTTGCCAACCTTTCCCCAGAAACCTTAGGCTCATTAAGGAACTTTCAGTTGACAGACACATGCTGGTACCAAAGAAAATGTTTTCCTTGAAAAAGAGAAAATAAGAAAACAAACTTTTAAATGGAGATTGCACCTACAGGTGCAAGTTCAGTATACCAACCTATAATAACACAAGGTTGAAGCTAATTCTCAATTCATTAGGCTATTAGTATGTTCATAAAAGATTGATTCAAATTCAGAAGAGGCCATGCTTTTGCCCTCTGCATGGATGGCAGCCTGTCCTGCAAGGCTGAACTATTTGTGTCTGTGTAACGATGCCATTTTGGTTTTTACCTTTTTTCTTTAATATATTTTCTCTGTATTGTTTACATATATATTTATAACCTATTGTATTAGTGGCTAGTTTTCCATGCCCTTTTCCTAGGCAGAAAGACTAAACATTTTCCAAAGCCCCTATGCTATCTTGGTTCTCCCTGGCTATCAAGACCAAAAAACACCTCTTCGACACACATTTGCATCAACAAAGCATTTGCATCAACTAAGTGGGGAGAATTTAGAAGGGGCTTGGACTGGGGAGGAATTGCATCACCACTTGTGCCTCTAGTTCATGCTTTTCTGTCAATTATAATTTACCAAACTTATAAAATTGTATACACCCCTGGGGTGGGGGTGGGCTTTTGTGGACATTTTTCCATGACTGCCCCTGGAGGCATTCAATAGTAATCCACTTTTATATTACCTGCCATACCAATATTATCTTAGAAGAGTGTGTTGTTTCATTTCTAGGTTGAAAAAGGCATCACTACTTTAAGTGGTTTTCTCACCTTAGATTTCCCATTCTGCCGTGTGAATAAGAGCATATGGTGCTCTTTTCTGCTTTGTGTGATGAGTTCAGCGTGCAAACAGGAATCTTGAGCTTCACAGCTGCCTTTGTAAGTGAACGCATTAAAGGGTACGCAAGAGGCAGCCATGAAGTTACACCTTGCCAGAGGGAAAAAACTACAGTGGAGGGCTGGGGAAAGTCAGCAGCACTCTCTACAAGCTGTCCATGTATAAGCAGAAGTGGTACTGAGAATCTTAAATGTGTGTTAGAGAAGGAGAGCATCTGCTGTGGGAACTGGAAGGGTTCTGCCTGACTGGTTGATAGGCTAGAGGTTCTATGTGGCTGTCAGAAAATTTGAGCTAACAGAAAGTGTTGTGATATTCAAATTTTTCTTGTGCTTCTGTTTAAATCTTTTGTTTCTTGGAAGAATAGGAATGGAAGCATGCTTTTTCTCTCTGTTGAACCTGTTTCTCCTTACCCTTTTTTTTCTTCATAGCTTTCCCCCTTCCTCTCTCTCCTCTCCCCACATCCAGCATCGTTCTCCAAGGCTGATGTTGCTTTGAGGAGCTAGACCAGGTGCTCTCTAGAGATCCCTTCCCATCCAGCTTGTTTGATGGCTTTGTTATTTAGTGTCTTTGTGGTCCTGAGATCAGAAAGAGGATGGGCATCCTGGGAAGAAAGCTGGGGAAGATGGAGATGCCTACTGGGCACAGGCCAAATACTTTCATGCATTTGTAGCAGTGGGAGTAGTGAAAGCTTTTCGTTTAGGTATTTTAGAAGGCAGTTTTCTGGGAGTGATGCAAAAGTAATTTCCTATCTGAAATGACAGCGTCTTTTTTTTTTTCCCTGGGTAGGAAGAGCTTCAGGGAGCTGTATGAAGACAGAGACTTAAAACATGAGCCATATGATGGTTAAACTCTTGTGCATGCTGGGAACACTTAACAGACAGAGAGGATTGGGTGGAATGGCCACCATGCTGTGAATCAGATACTGGTAAATTCTCTCCCAGAGACAGAGAGATCCTGGTGCATTCCCCCCATTCCCTGAGCTGGAAATATGACCGAGTTCTATGTGAAAGCAGCAGATCAGACTTCTCACTCTGCAGAGAGTGGGATGGCTTCAGTTTTCATAAAAGCAGCTAGGGGTTAATGTGACTGAGAACAAGAGTGCAGTATTGAGAGCTGTCACCTCTGATGTGTCATATGAAGTGATGGGAATGTGCGCACAGTCATAGAGAAATGGACATCTTCTTTCATGTCACTGGAAACCTGTCATAGCGACCTTGGGGATCTTATAATACAATAAGACTTCACCCTTACTAACACTGAAACATGCCCTGAAATCCATATTGCATGGAGTCCTTAGCAACGCCCTTAGCAGTGAATTGCAAAACTGTTACGAGAGAGTCCCTGACATGGAAAAAGACTGCTAGTTATATATTTATAGTGCATGCTATCTTTCAAACAGCAACTTTATGGGTGGGAAAACACAGACACCACTTTCCTTCTGTTTCATGTTCATCTTGTCATTAGTAATGTACTCAAGTTGCTGGCTACATTCACTTCAGAGAACATCTATGGAATATTTCAATCTGTGGGAACAATGCTGACATTTGCTGAAAATTCCCTGCTTCCTAGCACAAACATTTTCCCACCCATAAAGTGGTTAATTCAATGGAAATTGCTGCGGTGCAGAACACTGACACTTTCTTACTGGTGTCCTTGATAGGTATAGAAAGACTTGCACCAACAAGACTTTTATTTCAAATGCAATAATAGAAAATTCCATTGCTAGATCTTAAGAAACTGGTATGCTTTATGAAATTTCACGATTATGGTTCAGAGCATCACAGGCAGAATTTCCTCATTGATTCCAAATATGTAAAGGTCTGAAAAGCAGGATTTCATTTCTCTGACCTGTTAGTAACCCCATCAAGCCCTTGTGGTTTTGTCAGGGTGTGTAACTGTGTCTAGAGGGCAAATAAATAGATCACTTCTGTATTCTGGTGTATGAACAGGCACTGAGTAAATGGGCAGAAGGTCATATGAAAGAGGGATACATTGGGTGACATATGCTGGATTAACCACCAGATGAGCTGGCATGCTCCTGAAGCTGATACTCCCACCAGCTCTCCTTCTGCATCTCTTTGACTGTGTCCAGAGGACACTGCTTTGTTCTGAGACTGGACTGTGAAGACTAGGAACCCAAAATCATTGTGCAAGCCTGATGTTTTCCTGTACTAAACCTGAGAGGTGCTACTTAATAGATGTCAATACCTACCTTTCATGGTTTCCTATGAAGCAGCTTTCAATTTATTCTTAGATCATAGTGGGAAAATGGAAGAGAGAAAAAAATCCTACAACTTACTTAAAAAACCCCAAACACCTGAAAAATCACTCTGCATATTTATTCTGCAGCAGACTCATGGCACTGTAGTAGTGGCAGTTTTGGTTGCTCACCTTTGAGACTACAGAGGGCTCTCTACAAACAGATGAACTTACACCTGCTTAGACCTATGATCCTCTGTGGGAAGGAAGGAAGGGAGTATGAATAGAGAGATATAAACCCTAAAATTCTTAGCCTCTTGTCTTTGAACAAAAAAATCCACAGAGCCCTCAGTATTTACTTTCCTCTCTCCCTTTTTTGAGTATAGTGTCAGCAAGAGTTGCTTTGGATTATATCTCTGAATTTTGCCTTACATTTCCATTCAAGGACCCCTCTGTGACATGGCAGGATACCTGTGTTGGACACTGGCCTAATGTTCCCTGAAGCACTGGAAATCATTTTCACAAAAATTCAGAGCTCTAGGAGGTGGCTGCAAACCACACTGATGCATGCTGTGGGATGTGAGAGTGAGCAAGCCTGGCTGCTTTGCTGTAGCAATAATTTGTTTTTCCAATATAATTTATGACCAGAGTGGTGAAACCAGTTTGGAAGGGCACTCCTACTTAGCACTTCTTCTAATATTCAGACCTCTTTGTGAGCTGAGATAGATAAAGGTCATGTGTGACATTATGCTGGAGCTCTGAGGCAGCAGTAGCCTGTAATGTGTAGGAGGGACTAGCAGCTGAGGAAAAACTGCTTTACCTACCAGCTGTGCCATATTCAGTGCATCAGATGATGACAGTTAATTCTTCCGGGGGTGACTGGGAACTTGGGAAAATCTCTGACATCTGCTTGCACTACATAAAAAGCTTTTAATCTCACCTGTTTTAAAAAAAACACCTTGTCTTCCATGGGTGTGTTTTCACCTGTCCCCTTTCCTCCCCAGGAGTGCATTTCTTTAACTGTGTGGTTATGAGGAGAGGTCTTTCAGGTTAGCAAGAATAGCAGCTGCTGATGTGGACCCTTTCTGAAGGGATAGAATCTTAATTGCTCATTCTAAGTTTGTCTTTTCCAGGTACAAAACAAATCAATCTCAAGTTGTGTAGCTATTGAGAGGAGACATTTCAGCGTAATAGAGAATGCAACTTTATGTGTGAAAATGGCATACCTTGAAAATCAATTCCATGTCAAAATGGGGTGTTGATTATTTTTACTTATTCTATTTATGAGGCACTAAAGGGCAAATCACACTATGTAATTGGGTCAACATTGGTCTGTTGCATGTGCATATAACCAGTTAATTATACATTGTACTTTGCAATGCTAAATGTACTGCTCAGGTCACATAACTGCTGATAGATTGTATTGTAGGCTGAAAAATGGATCTTGTATTACAAGACTAAGATTAGTCCATGGAATTAAGACAGGTTCAGAACTGTGGCAATTGGTTTTGAAATGATTTATGGAGAATATATTATGTAATTTTCCTCAATAATGATATAGTACTTACTTCCTTTACTGCATAAAACATTTCAGGATGTGGATGTGTTGAGGGATTTATATTATTACTGTGCAGAATATCTTAAACAGGAATGAGAAAAGCATACAGAGACCATATGCTTTTGGTTGTCAGGCTGGGAAATCATTTTGTACACAAGAAAAAAGGAGCCATGTTGTTGGTACTCTCGAGGAAGAGGATAGATCTGTGCACTGAACTCTTCACAGCCCTACCAAAAGTACCAAAAGTGTAATGAAATGTTGTCTCTGTTTAAGTGTGTATTTCACCTAAGACACTGGAGAATGCAGGTATTGGACAGCGTAATTTGGCTGAGAGTCTGAGAACAGGCAGGCACTCTTTGCATAAACATATCCCAGGTGCCAGTACTGTTTGTTTCTTCTCTGCTGATATACATAACTTGCTGATGGTTTGAGAAAATCGATGTGCAGATTTTCTGGGTAAATAATTACCTTTATTTAAAAGCCTTATTTATTTTTTTCTCTTATGAGTGTTTAAAATCTTTCCTTCAGGAATACACTGAATTTTCATACCTTTTACAGAGACATCAGATCTAATCCTCTTTTTTCATTACTTCCACTACAAGTCCAAGTGCAAGTGCTAGCACCAACTGTACTGGCATTAACTCACAGATACTTTAAATAGAAACTGTGAAAAATGAAGGACGGTGATGACTCTGATGCACTGGAGACAAGAGAAGTCATCTCTTTCATATCCCTGTCTGCTGGAAGAGGAGTGTGGCTCACTACCAGGTACCCAGAGTACTTAATGTCACTCACTTTATAGTCAAATGGCCCTGCTTAGTCTCTTCTAGAGCACAAGGACACCCAAAGAATTATGACATGTTTGAGCCATACTATGAACTCCCTTGTAGACTTCTTGCTTGACCTTGGGAAGGTCGCAAAGGCTCAGTCTAGTATTGTACAGGGCATTCCAAACAGCTTGATAAGACCATGGCTGTGGTCAATGAATTCCTACCTCTGTGAAAACCTTCTGTCCCATACAGTAACCTCAGTTTTTAATTCTTATTTTTAGTGCATTTTGGGTTCTATCAGAAAGAAAAACCCATTAATAGTGCAACTTTCTGCAGTAGTGGCAGATTGATAGCTCTTCACTGGCTCTCCAGCCTTAACTCTCTGCTAAAAGGAGGTAAAAATATACAGTTTTGAGGTATATGCTGTTTGTCACTCCAGTGCCTTCTCTGTCTTGCCTGAAGATATTCATCATTTCACAAGGCTAGAAGCCTCAAACTGATGTCTTTAGAATATTAATGTGAAAAAACCTTAGAGAACGCCTTGTGATTAACTGAGTTTCATTGTGCAGGTTTCCATTTCAGTCTGTTCTTATTCTCTCTGCTGAATTTTATTTGGCCCTGGGGACTTATCTTTTTGTGATTATTATTTGTACTTTTCCAAGTGTGAGCTTGTTTAGGAAACCTGTTTGTGATGCTTATTCCTGAAGGTGTGGTGGTGTGCAACAGCAGCATATCTGGTTGTGTCTCTTGCTCTGTTCCTCACCACTCTGACCTCCTTCCAACAGTGACTGTGTTCTTTTAAGATTTGGGAAATTACTTTTTTTTTTTCTCTTTCCTATTACTACATAACTTGCTGATGGTTTGAGAGAGTTGATGTGCAGTTTTTCCAGGTAAACAAAAGCCTATACTGACTATAAAAAACAGAGATCTCCACTTTTTCTTCAATCTGCACACCTGGTGCAGTTTCACAAAAAGAGCATTGCATTTGGGGAAGGTGTTTTTGATTTTTTGGGGGGTTATGTATTAGGACATAATCAGCCCCTGCAAATTGAAACATATTTTGTACCCAGTCTTTTTTCTGGTCCCTTTGAATAGTTTGATAAATTCTCATTATTATCTTGGAGTCTATTATCTTGGAATTATTATGTGGGAGTACAAAAAGTGCAGAGGTGGTCCAGTGTCACTGCTCTGCTGGCTATCACAAAATAGTGAGCAAATCTGTCCTTCTCTACCCAGAAAAAATTCTTGGAGAGGTGCTAGACATTTCTGCTGTCAACTGACATTGCCACTTTAAATCAAGTGAAGCATATATCACAGATAATGCCCTACTGCCACAGAGCAGGTAACCTTGACAAACTTAGAGGTAACAAACTTTAAGTCAGGACTGAGACACACACTGGCAAGACCTGTAGTGAAAGAGAGTATGCTCTTGGAGCTATTACCTATGGCTGCAGATATTTGGACATATGTCTCCAGCCTGTGAACTGAATGACAGCCTCCATGAATATGAAATTCTCCTTTCAAATTTTTGGACACTATTGACATGGAGCAGTTTGAAAGCATTTCTGCTGTTCTCTTTGTTCTTGTCTCTCCCACAGCAGTATGTATGTCTCCCCACAATAGCACCCAGACTGTTCCTTGCCCTATAGACTCCTTTTGGGGGTGTCCCAGCATCTCTGGGGAGAAACTTGCTAGGTCAATTAAAAGTGACATTCACTTCCTGATGAATTCTGTTTCCTTTTACAAGGACTTGGACTACAGGGTGTTAAAAGCTGAGAGAAATCTGGACAAAAGCAGAGGGAAGTTGGAATTAAGAGGATTATGAAATTCACTGGCTTTTTGAAATGAAATTGGCAGGTTGGTATGTTTTCTGACATAACTACAATACCATACTTACAAATCACACTCATAACAGACTTCTGAGGCTTTCAGATGTTCCATATTCTAACTGTGCAACCTATCATGCTCTGTATGCCCTTGGAAAGTGCATTGTAACAGAGACTGTGGCACTAGCACAGTCTTAAGCAATGACTCCTTGTGGGATTTATTAATGCAGTCCAGATCTAGAAAGATGGGGCTAACCTTCCGGAAGACAGAGTATCCACAATATACATGGATTGCAAAAGGTACCAGGAGTACTTCATATCACTTACTTGATTGACTAGTGGCCCTTTTCACTCCCTTTTTGAGTAGAAGAATACTTGAAGAACTATTGTAGGTTTGAGTCATGCTATGAGCTCCATTGTTGAATTCTTGCTTGATCCTGGGCTGCTCAGAGATCACAGTCAAGTTGTGGGATGTATGCCTGTCCACAATAACTTCCTGGCCATGAGCTTGAGTCAGCTAGAATGAAATGGATCCTTTTCCACTAAGATCCATTTGAGCCTGAAAGGCCTCCTGGCTTCCATGTGCTGAAAGCAAGCTCTTGACTAGTTAATACCACACAATAGCAGCAGCCTGCTCAGGCATTGAAGGCCTGAATCTGTTTGCTCTCCCCACAGCTAAGAAAAGGATAATAACAGTATTGCACCTTAGAAATGTGTTGCTGTGTTGATGAGGAAGAAGTCAGTCAATTTCGCTTCCTTAGATATGTAAGAATGCCATATGCAGCCCACATAATAATTTATCTCCTATGCCCATTTAATGTAGTGGCTGCAACCAAGAGATCTGTGTTAATCTACCTGGAGGAGAACACCCTTCCTAAATACGCCGTTGTTTAAGCTATCACTAAGTGAAGGGATTTGAATAGCAAAGTGGCCAAACTTGTTGATGAAAAGATTGCTGCAAGTAGCTTGAGACAGTTGGGCAACACGATGGTAAATTACATTCATTGTTGCTGGCTGCAAGGGAATACAAATCAGATGGAACAAATTAATCTCCTTATATACATCGATGGCTTCTGAATTAGTTGTCACCTCCCAGGGAAAAAATAAGCTATAGTTTGCATTGTGGAAGCTCAATGAAGATGTCTGCTCAATTTTCAGCATCAGTCAGAAATTAATAAGCTGTTGAACAGCTTTAAACGGAGGCTAGGGAACACCACAGCAACAATGTTCTGCACTACATATTTTCTGCTTTGGGTTACATGTATATTTTAGACTCTTCTCATTGCTCTCTTAAAAAACAGAAAAAGTCAAACTCCTGAGAAGAAATCAAGGAGACATCCCTGGAAAAGCACAAAACTGGCTAAAATTGATAGCTGCTATCCAAGGAATAGTTGTACAAGGGCCATTTTTTCTCAAAAAAATAAGGAAGGAGCTGCATATCTTCAGGCTGTAGTCAGCCTTGGATTGCCATGATTTACCTTGTGGCAATCAGACTCATGGCTGAGGTAAACACCCATGCCCGACTCTGCGTTTTCAGTTATGAGAAACATGCTTGGTTTGGGCCATAATTTCGGAAACAAAAAAGCGAATAAAATCCATTTTCTTCTTTCTCTCTTATTTTTTAAATTAAATCCTTTACTACTATTATCTTTTTCTTAAAAGGTTCTTTAAATTGTTTCCGTTTATCTGTTTGAATAGCTTAGATTTATTGTTATTTTATGGAAGAGTGTTGACCAGTGGTTAGATGAGGTACATGCCTTGTTATAATGGTATATACAAGTGCATATTTCGTTGCAGCATAATGTTTCTCTTCCCCTGAAGCAGTATTCTTTGTTTCTTACAGGAGTTAGGTTCCTAGTGGGAGACATTTTGACAATTCTTATGTTTCTATGAACTGCAACTTAATTACAGTCTCTCTGGGAAACTGATGGGCTTTCATACAGGATTTTTTCTTCCTGCTCTCAATGTTCTTTCAAAAAACCTTGGTTTTTGGCTGTCAAACAAAAAGTATAGATGGATTTGATTTTTTTTCAACTTTATTTTATTTAAACACACAGAATATAAATGATCAGACAAGAAAGTACGAGACATCTAAAGATTAAAAATTGAAGTATTCTCACACTGTATCAAAGATTACAAGATAATGAGAGTCCAGTGGCAGGCTAAGAAGGGGGAAAATTAATGGACTGTGAGATTAAATTATGTATCTAGAGGGTGCTCAGCTTATTACTGACAGGTATTGATTCTAGAAATAATTGTTCATTTTTAAAGGTGTTTCTCTGCTTTGTGCTGGGCTGATCAGCCTCCTGGATGTGGTCACTTAAGGACATCAGCACATGAGTTACTTTTTTGCATATAGACGGTTAGTGATATAATAGGACAGTTGGTTTTCATGGATTTTTAGTGAACAGTAGTTGGGGACAATGGTAGCTTTGCTATCAAACATAATTTGTGAAGGTTACGTTAAATAAGAATTGAATTTCATGACTGATATCAAGAAGGCTGAATGTTCTCAAATCCATTGGATTTCAGGATGTTATTCAACCCTCTTTAGGGAGAAGCTTTCAGTGTTTTTCATAAAAACATACAGTGGTGGAAAGTAATCTCTGAAGGCCCACAGTATAGCTTTCTGCTCCAAGTGGGATTTCTGTCAGCATGTCTGTGTCTTTGCTTAGTCAAGCCTCCAAAACTCCAAGAATGAGATGCCACAGCACTTCTATGTATCCCAGAGCTGTACTGCTTTCTACTATCATTTTTCTTTGGAAGGACTGGAAAAAAATCCATTGGATTCACTGAAAAAGAGGGGACTATGTCTGCAATTTAACTCTTCTTTCACTTGTTTTGGATATACAGATTCTTTTTCCAACCTGATATATTTATTTGTTCAGTTAATTCCTTTTAGGTACAATTCCTGTTGCTGGAGCTTCTTTTATTCTCACATGAGGCTCTATTACCTTATAAAAGAGTTTTTATTCTTGAATATTGCAGAAATTGAGTACCTAATACAGATGGCAGCTGGCAGCTGGATTATTCCCCTCGCAAATCTGTGTTTTTTAGAAAATGTGGGAATTAGAAATACAAAAGCCCTGCCCCTTATAAAGATCTGTAATGATGCTGACTTATGCAGAAAGACCTGCAATAAATGTGCCTTTCCCATTCAATAACTTTTTGAGTTCCTCTTGGACAACTTTTATGCCCATGCTTTGAATTGCTCTGACAATGGGACGAGGCCATGCAGACAACTGTGGTAGTTGGTGGTTATAGGGAGATCTCAAGTAGTATTCTCCTGAGATGGTCTTGTTGGACATGGTTTGCCTGTTTCAAAGGAGACTGCATTCCAGCACCTTGCAGGTCCCCTGATGTTTCAGGACGTGCTGGAAGTCAGGGCCACCTGTATGTACTTGCTCCAGAGATATTGGTGGCACAAATCTCCAGCAGAGGCTGTGATACAGGGACCATGCAGGTGCATCCTCTGTTGGTGCATCCACCTTCACTGGTTTCTACTTGCTCGTGGTAAATGGGGAAGGTGCTTCCTCCTGTCTGACTTAGTGTCTCACTCTGTCCTGCATAAAACTACCATCCCCCTTATTTTCTCCTCTTTGTGCCCTTCCCTGACTTTTGGTATAGATACATCCAGGTAATAATCTTTCCAGCAGTGCTGCTATGTTAGCAGCGTGAGACAGAGGGAAGAGGCAGATGCAGAGCTGCAATCCTGTCTCTTCTTCCTTGCTCGTGGGAGAATGCATCTGGGCAGTGATACAGTGGCCTCACCATCTTCCCCTTTTAGATTTTCCTTCCCTGGATTTCACAATATACCTTTTATTAAAGTGCTTTTACAGCCCCTCTAGCCAACTTGATGGATTTTTGACTCCCACCTCCTCAATTGTAATATGCTTAATGATCCTCCAAAGGCCTCTGCTGTGACAGCATCATCTAACTGGCACATTATCATGGCCTTTTTAATGTACAAACCCAGGTGATTGACATGAGGGTGAAATCAGCAAAACAGGTAATACACCAGCTCTTCTGAACCCTCCAGCAGCACTGCCTGAGGAAAGCAATCCCTCAGTTGTGTCAGGCACGGTGGAGACGGATGAAGCATGCATGGGTGAGCCTCTAAAGGGACTCCCTCCAGAAAGACAGATGAGGAATGACTCAGGGTGGGAGTAAAGTGTGGCAGCTGTATTTACTCTAGCTTGCTCTCAGTATTAGTTTTACGACTTGAAATTACAGGGCGATACTGCTGTGAGGAAGAGATGTCTGAAAAGCTGAGCACGGCTCTTTTCAAAAACAGCTAACAGCAGGGGATGTTCATTGCTCTGTGCCTCTGTGTTTGCTCTGAAGATAAATTAGATATTCTGAAAGTCTCAGACTGAAAGACACAGTTGCATTTTTAATAATTTTACACAAATATATACACTTACATATGTATATGAAAAAAGAATATATATATAAACATGCATTAAAAGCTTTGCTTCTGCTCCCAAGATCATTCCCACTTCAGAGTGACAGTGATGTGCAAAGGCATGTGAAGGCTCAAGGGCAAAATTCTCTGCAATTAAGATGTGCTAACATTGCTGTCACCTCTCCTTTTCTCCAACTTCCTCATTACATTTTTATAACATTTCTGCTTCAGAAGTCAACCATCGTTGTACCTCCTGGTGGAGAAAGGCACTGGGTAGATCTGACAAGCTGGGCTCTCAGGGAGGAGGAGACTGCAGGGCATCTGACTGCCATGAGATCTCTCCTCAGGAAGCCCCTCCTGGTATATCATTATATAGTGCACTTTGGTGTGTTGGCGTATTCTTACCATATTCTCTGTCTGGAGTGGCTGTGCCCCCATTCCCCATGGAAGAGATGTGCCAGCCTTGTGTGTGTGCCTCTTCTGCAATCTGCAGTCTGGCCCAGGGAACTTCATTGTGTTTTACTGCCTGGCAAAATTTGCCCTGATAAGGTATTGAGTTTGCAATTTCATGGATTCAGCCAACTAGAATAGGACAGCATTGCATCCACCACAACTGATGATAGCTTGACATGGACCTCTTTTTGGGAAGATTGAGAGTGAAATGTGTAAAATACCAAAAAGAGGACCACAGACAAACTTGTTAGTAGGTTTTTAAATTATCGTGTTTTGAACCATGTCTTTCAAAACTTAATACAATGGAGGTCTTTCAAATATTTAAGGGGACATTGTGTCATTTTGCCCCACATGGTAAAATACTTTCTTTCTTAGCATTTTTCAATCCATATTTGTGGAAAAGATAATTTCCTAAGTAAATCTTCTGTCCGCATTTTTTCAGATGTGGTGTAAGAAGGTTAGCCCAAATATAAACTGCTGTAAATATTTTAAATATTTCTTCAACAACCTTTCCAAGATCCTGTTGAAAATTCTTCAGATTCAGCTGTATACTGATGTCCCTATTACAGTCATAAGCTCAGGAAATACTACCATTAAAATTGTGACAGAACTGTTATTGACTTAAGTGGAAAAGGTCTGGAGGAATACCAGACCAGCCAGCTCCTTCTGAGATTTACTATATGACATTATTTTCCACCAAGCAAGGCCTCTGGAGGTTTCTGAAAACCTCTCTTCACTGGTTTCTGTTTTGTAATCATTCTTATTTTGCAGGCAGAAAGCTGAGACGGACCAGACAGGTGAACTAGAACCATCTGGTAGACAGTGGCAGGTTTGGGACTCATCTACATGTTGCCATACAGCCCTTCATATTTTGATTTAGGATTCCATAAGGATGGCCGATGAAATCATGGCCTATGTTACCAAATCTTGGCCTCCTCTTAGTTGGACTGAATTGTTCTTTGGAAAATAGCACGGATGACAAAATCTTAGTAAGTGAACAGAAGAGAGGCAATTTCAAGAAACATAAGCAAGAGAAAATCAAGAATGTAAACAATTGTGAACCAGTTCTTGGGGAAGGATGAGCTTGAGGCAAAAATTAAGGAGAATTCTTTCTTTCTGCCAATTAATTTACCACAGGATAATCATGATTACATCATGAAAAAGTTCAGTGAATTTGGGAAGGTTTTTTTGGTATGTGTTGAGGTGTTTGCTGTTAATTTCTTGCAATTCAAAGTTGGTTTTTTTGCAGGATTGGGTATGATGGTGTGCTTAAGAAAAGCATGAAATGGCACAGTTTGCAACTTTACATGGATTCCTCCTCTTATGAGAAGCAATATCATTCTGGAGTGAAGAATGTCAAGACAAAAATGAATATGAAAAATAAACTCCATGACCAACCAACTCGCTGAAGTCAGGGCTCTCAAACTGCAGTAGTCCCAATACTCATCCAACTTCTTTTGTATTACTGAATCTTTACTGATTTTAATGTCATTAATTCTGATTTATAGCACTAGTGTAGGGATAGGAAAGGGCATTATCAGTTTGCAATATCAGGATGCTCCCTGAATTTGGACCCATAAATATGTTTTTAGAAGTAGGCGAAAGTTTCCTATTATGTCCACAGCAAGATCTTTTTAAGAGATAGCAGTTGCACATCCTAAAAAATTTATGCCACTGAGGAATGAATCATCTTAGAAAAAAGATAGAGAAGATCTGTATCTCTTTTCATCACTCACAACTCCCAGAGACAATTTTCAGATTCCAGCAATGCTAAGAGCTTGATTTTTCTTTCTCTCTTCACATAAGAAAATTCCTCAATTTTGTTCTGTGTTGCAGTTCTGAAACATGGTGTCCTTGAGCTTGATATTCTACGTGCCTTGCAGAATGCCATGGTCCTAATCTTACCTGGTAAAATCCTCTCCAAGTTCTCTAAGTTCCAGTGGAATTCAAGATCTGAGTAGAAGCAGGCGGAACAGAAGGGAGTGTGAGCTGGTGTGTGTCTATTAGCCATCACACAGGATTTTTTTGTGATAGACAGATGCTGGTAGAGGAGCAGGTGGACAGGATACCCCAGCTTCCCTTATGTCACCTGATAAATCTGCTTTGAAAAGGCTGTTCACAGAGAATCTGAAAATAGACTGACTTCCTCAAACTTCAAACTACAACATTACAGTTGGGATAAAACATTCTTTTACTGTTACTTTGATGATTTCCTCGAGGTTTCTTTTTGCTGGAAACAAGCTCAAACATCTTTCTCCCATTTCTTCTGTTATCGTTCATCTTTCCTAAAACTGCCCATCACTGGCACCTTTTTTCATCCAGAAAATTTGAATGCTTAAAACTTTTGGGATTTCTAATCTTTAACAATATTCTAGTTTGGAAATATTCAGTGAAACAGACTGTGTAATCTCTATCTTTTTCATGTAGAAAAAACCCTCTTTTCAACTCATTTGGTCTGGAAAAGAGAGAAATTTCCAATGCGTGTCACAGACAGCTTTGTGCTAAGTCCATATGTGTTTGAGCAATAATCTCAAAAAAATCAGCTCAAGTTCTTTCTAAAGACAGAGAGCAAATTTGTAGATGAGGACTGCTCTCCCAAAGATTACCACTGCTGAATGAGCATTATGTAACCCATCAGAGTCTGCCTCAGAGGAGGCAGAGGAGACCTCCTCCATTTTCCAGAGGAGAATTTATTTTATTCCTTTCTGTCTGGCAGTATTTGAATATGTGCAGCATCTGACTTATGAATCCAGGACAATTTTTATTTTATGTGAATTTGTAAAAATTAAAAGGTTCAAAGTAGAGCAATGTCTGGCAATGGAATGCTCTCTATTCTGGGAAAATTGTGCCGACCTGTTTTCTCCTGATCCATGCTCAACTCTTAGGATGACAGTCCCTGCTGTGGCAACAAGGGTTGTCTGGACAGAAAGGCCCGTCTCTATCCCTCTCTGCCCTGCACAGGGCATGCAAGCTTTGGAAACCTCTGTGTGCAGCCTGAATGCATCCCACCATTCTGCCAGTGGCTGGAGCTGGCAGGGGTTCACCCCTGGGTACAAGCCTCCCGGCTCCTTCCTGCAGATATCAGAGGGGTTTCTGCTCTTTGGATACGGCCTACGGCTCAAAAGATGCATCATAGGATCAGCCAGGAAGACTTATGCTCTTTCACTGTCCTCAATATTCAAAAAACTCCTGATGATTAGCCAATCATTAATCAAAGGATTAGCCAATCCTTTTTTTTTTGATGTTCACTTGTGGGACACATATCAGCTCACAACAGGGACCTTCTTCATGCGCTTTTATCCCTTGGCTGATGCTCCAGGGATTCTGATCTGAATCTGTCTACATATAAAAGCAGGAAGGGAAAAGAGAGAGAGTGAGTCCCTAGCTCCCATCACAGATGGCTGATAATTAGTGTGCTGGTTCCATCTCCTTAAAAACATAGCAAAGATAGTTTTCTGGTGACAATGTGATTGACTTCAAGCTGTTTTGCATCTCAGTAATGCTCTTGGAAAAAAACAGAAAGAATTTCTACCTCTGAATTAAAAATAAACACTTGAAAGTTTATTTTTACTTATTTATACTGGGTCAAATATTACATGCCCTTCAAATTTATTAGGTGGGACTTTTTGTCTGAGTGGGATCTGTAGACTTATGGAAATGGAGATATATTAGGAATAACTGTGAAAACCTTTTAGATATGGATATCGTAATAGACTTTAAAAATAAATATATGTTAAATTAAAAGCCATAGATGGCTGAACAATGACCCAGTTTTGGATTCTCAACACTCTCATCTTAATACATGCTCTGCTCTCAGTCAGGGATTATGTTCTGCTGTGGTGTCTCCTCATTTAGCTGATTCAGTCCCATGGCTCCAGGTGTGGAGGGTCAATCCCACCACAATCCTCATGGGTACAGCAGTGCTACTCACAGGCAATGCAAGGCGTGCAGCCTTCTAGTGGTGTCTTGGTTTGGAAAGACAGGTGTCTACCAGGGAAAGATGGAGCTTCCCTTGGAATGGAGAATGTAATCCCCTTCCCTCCAAATTATTATAATTTTGCAAGTAAGGGGTTTTCCAGGCAAAAATATGGGAATAGGAATAACATTTCTTCACTAGGAATATTAAAAATTGCAAGTGTAATTGTACAAAAGACAAGCAGACAAACAAAAATTCCTAAAAATCTTCACAGAGTCAGAATTCGACCTGTTGGTCAGGGTGTTGGTAGCACTCCAAAGTGAGTCCTCCTGGAGTGACAGATGCAGTTCTCTTTGAGTAGAGATGATTTTGTAGAGGGGTCCAGTTGTGGTGAGGTGGGTCCAGTCTTCCTCTGGAAATCCAGTGGAAAACAGGCTGTCCTGGTATACTGAACTGCAGATTTTATCCAAGTTTGGAATGCTTGGTCCTCCCCCTGGATAGAGCATGTCACAATGGATTGATGTAATTTCATCAGTCATGTATTGAGCCTTAATGGCCCATTAACAGAAGATATCCCCTGGAGGCAGGATAGGTCCTGGAAGAGATAAAGAACATTGCTCCATCTTGTTTTAGCAGCTGGCCCGTTAACAGAAGACACTCACCCCCTCCCCCTCCAGAGTTTGAGGAATGGAAGAGATAAAGAAAACACCTCCCCAACCAGTTTCAACAGATATACAATAGAATACACATTTTTGGTAACATATTGCAACCCAAGACAAATGGATAAACTGTTACTCATTCTCAAGTATCTACCTCCACATTAAACACTTCCCAGACAAATACAAATCCCCAAACACTCTATGGTTTACAAAGTTTTTAGGAGAACACCAAATTCTTCACAGAGTTAGGACATAGGACTCATTCTGCAGAGATCTGTTTTCGTTTGTAATGCCAGTCTTGCTCACATCCTTCAGTCACCTCTTCTTGTCATCATCTCTCCCCGTGGTAGAAATAATATCTCGTATTTATTTTTCTGCCTCACTTTCTTAATTACATTTCTGCTAAAGGGAAATGGCGACCCTCTGTCACCAGTAGCTTTGATGAATGATGAGGCTAAGGCCAGATCCTGTAGGATGTCTGTAGCAGTCTTGGAATTTTACCACTTCTGAAGTCAGCATCTTACTGTCGGGAATTCTTTTCCTTGCTGCAGTTCAGTTGAAGAAATTAAACAAAACATTGCAACTACTTAGATGAAAATGATGTTAAGGTAGTCTTCAGTATGCTCAAGAATTATCCAGATGTTACTACAGCTCTAAGTAAAATTTGAAGTTTGCTGTGAAAGCTTAATTTTAATTAAATATCTGTGGGACAGATTCTGACTTCACATCAATTGAGAGATCAGTTTATGTCAAGTGAGATTAACAGCTGTCAGCCTGGTCTCCTTCAGTGAGGATAAGATGAAAAATAACCAGACTATGCTGCTTCTGGGACCTGTGCATTAATCTTGCAGCCTCAGTAATGAGGCATAGACTGGTGCTGTATATTGTGCAGAAAACACAAAACACAGTCTGACCATGCCAGGAGCAACCCTGCATCTGACCTCACTTGGTAAAGATCATCTGTGTGCCTTTGGGCATGTGTGTGTCTCTGGGTTTAATGCATTTCCTCAGCAATCCAAAAAGGCTTGTACTGAGGGTCAAGTAATATGCTTTGACCCTGTTCTTGTGCTTTAAACCCAAATGGGAAACTAAGCCCCAAGAAGCGTCTTGCTCAGCCCTTTGCTATCACCTCCACACCACAGTAGAATGGGGAGGATAATCAAAAGTAGAACTTGTTGGCTGAGATAGGGAGAGTTTAATATTTGAAATCAAAGTAAAATACCAATAACAATGGTAAACAATAGACAAAGTAATAATGATAATATTGGGAAAGGAAAAGACCCAAACAAGTTATGCACAAGACACTTGCTCTCCCCACTCCAACTGATGCCAGACCCCATTCCCAAATCCAGAATGGCCACCCTCTGGGTAACTCCCTCAGTTTATATAGTGGGCACGATGTCCCATGGTATGGAATATCCCTTCAATCAGCCTAGGTCACCTGTCCCAGCTATACTCCCTCTCAGATTTGTTTGCACACCCCTTCACTCTGTCCCTGGCAGAATATGAGACAGGGAAAAAGAAGTCCCTGATTTAGGATTAACATGACTCAGCAAAACCCAAAACATCAGTGTTTTATCAACACCATTCTCATTCTGAATCCAAAACACAGCACTGGAACAGCTACTGAGGGAGGGGAAGTTAACCCTACTCTCACTGAAACCAGGACACCTATACATGTGTTGAATAGGACTGAGATGTGATCAGATTCTCTCGATGAAAGAACTATTGCCATAACAATTTCCTGTAGTGTTTCCTTCTTTCAGCATTTTATCATTTGTGACAAATGCAATTGATGCCAGTTAAAAGCCTTCTTTTTATTGACTTATTATTGTACTAAAATGCCTCTAACTCATTGTGGTCCAATTTTTAAAGCCTTCCAGGAATGCAAAGTTTTAGTAACTAAGGAGTACAGTCATCATCATCATCTTTTAGAACTGAAAATCTCTGCAGTTTAGAGAGAAGCCAATGAGTGATTCCCCAGACTCTACACAATTATGACACTTGCTTCCATGCACTTGTATTACATCAGACTAGTGAGCGGTAACAAGGTACAGGTTTTTACTTCTCTGGAGTAAAACAGGAATGGCTGTGAAAAAATGAAAAAGTCTCTTGGTCCAGCTATATAACAGCTTGCTGACAGTCTCAAAACCTTTTTATCTTCTTCATTTATGCATTTAAAATCTCACTGATCTTATTTTGGTTGGATAATATTTCTGCCCAATTTTTTTTGTAAATCACCATATGGGGAAAATACATATGTGAGAAAAACTCTTTGCCAAGTTCAGCTGAATTCACTGGATGTTGCCAAAACATGAACCAAACTATTAAAGCAAGGCTTGAAAAAGGTTTTAGGAGATAGATTTCTGGAGTGCTCATACTTTTGGAAATGCAATGAGGCAGTGGACTGAACAGAGAATATTACTGAAGAAGATGCTTTCTCAGTGTGGGTGTATATGATTGTTTCTTTCCCAGATCAATCAGTATTTAGGAAAATGCCTCCAGCTGGGGAAACAACTGTGTAGCTCCACTGTGGCACTGTTCTGGAAGTCTGAATGTACTGGTTCAGACCACAGTCAAAGAGTGCAGCAAATGCTGAGCTTATTAGCTATAAGAAGATATTTGCCTGTCTTTGGAAATTTTTGCTTTGATTTAAGTGTATGACAAACAAGTGTCAGCCTGAAAATTTTTGATTTCTTTTACTTATTGTTTTAGTTGGTCCTTTTGGATGGTTCTGGCAGATAGATGAAGGGAAATAACAATTTGCATACTAATTATGAGCAGGGGTGTTTAGCAGACGGCATGAAAGTGAGATTTCTTCAGCCAGTGCAGTTTGAACACAAAGGGAATGTTCACCATCAGCCATTAAATATCACAGCTGTTTTCCTGTGAAATCACATAAGGTACCTTCTAAGCATTTTTTTCATTATCGAATTACACTTATTGCATTGGACAGGAACTGAAGAGACTGAAGTAAATCGTGCCATTAGAGTGAAAATAAGGAGCTCTCACATGATCCATTTCCAGCTCCCAGTTTATGAACCTGTCTGATCCTGAGGACATAATATATGTTTTGTGATGCAGTATCCTGAAGCTCCAGTTCTCTCAGTGGAAAAAGGATAATTTTCTCCCTTGCAGGTAATTTCAAGCTGGTATCAGTGCTTTTTACTGTGCAGCTTTTCCGCTCAGGTGTAAACTCAAGCTCACTGCTTTAATGCGGCTCTTGGAAGACAACTGGCTCACCTTCAGCCACACCTGAACCTCTGCAGAGTGAGCTCTCCATCAGCTGCAGCATGTGGAATTGGTATGACAAACTGTTTTTGAGGTGACAGGGCAGATTTTTTTTCTTGTAGTGCCTGATAGAAAGGCTGAAAATCCTCCCATTTCTCTGCTATGCTCCTTAAGGTTCCTCCAGGCCCTGTGCCACCAGCAAACAAAGTCTGCAACTGCAGTGCAGCTCTGCAGTTAGACCTTTTAGAGGTATTGGCCCACCATTAAGAACTCTGCAGTGTATTTGAATTTTTCTTCTGTAATGAAAGGGAGGGTAAGAGTCACCTTTAGCTGACTTGAAAGCAGTAGATGAAAACTGCCTCAGATTTAAAAAAAAAACCCTAAAATTGTGACATTCTGCATGGAAAGTTCCACTTGCAAAGATGAATGTTTCATTAATTTTTAAGGATGTGAAGCTGTACTGAAACATTAACTAGAGCATTTGCTGTCTAGCCAATGCACTAATACCATGCAACAGTCATATTATTTTACTATGTTAAAATAGTCTTCAAAAACTTAGCTAAACCTAAAATAGTGAAACTTCAAAGTGCGGTTTTATTCTTATAAATGATTAGATAGAAGAAATGACTAATTTTCTCACTGAAAAATTACTATGAACTACTCCTCAAAAAAACCCTTGAATAATGTAAATCTCGATCTAAGATGCTGCCTGAAAGAGATGGGGTAAATTCTATTATTCATAAACAGTGATCTGTCTCTGGAAATGATCCCTAAACCTCATTTTTCTCCATCACTATTCAATACCCTGTCAGCAGACAAACAACACCTGGTGGCTAGATCTGACTATTGTATTAATGCAATGGTTTCCTCTCTTTCTTTAAAACAAATTTCTCAGAAAATGTTAGAAATAACAAGAGGAAAGAAAGCTGGTTGCCTTCTTCCTTATTTGAGATGTTTTGTTTGAGTCACCCATATAGTTCAAAAAATGCACTAAACTGTTTGACCCAAGGGAAATTATTATATAATGCAGGAAACAGTCAGAAATAAACAATGTTTGTAAAGTTGGCTGGGAGGTTGTTATCTTTGAAAGTTTGCTGAGCATATCTGGTTTCACTAGCAACAATTTTCCTAAATTTCAGCTGTGGTTTTCAGTTTTTCAGTTAATTTGTATCCTCTCCTGTCTCTGCATAACCAATTTTTGCCAGAGAAAGGCAAAGGAACTTGGCAAACCAAGTAATCTCAAAAGAATACAGAATGCAGTCTTCTGTTGATATATCCAGGAGAAAAGGCCATTGAAGAATCTTAGGGAAGGATGCGTGCCTTTTACTTGGGAAATTTTTTTGTTAGAACAAAGTTTGCATTACTTTGATTTTGGTATTCAGTTCCTTTCTAGAGTCTTAAAAATTAAGAACCACACACAATTTCCATTATGACACTTAGAGATGGAAGTAGCACATTCCTAAAATGTGTATTTTATAAGCTGAATGCCAGTACAAAAAGCATTTTGGGTTTATGTTATATACTTGCAACTTGGGTGCTGCTGAGATCAATTTAAGTGTTAACACATTCTGTTAAGTGTAATGATCCCAAGAACATTAGGGCAAACATTTAAAAACCAACAATAAAGCAACCCCCCCAAAAATCACAGAATTGATGCCTTTTATTTCCAGGTTTGGAGAATCCAGGTGTGATGTACTGCATGCTGTAATCAGAGAATGAAAGTTAGAAATATCTCTGGGAAAGACCGGAGGAGGATGTGGTGTGTGTGTGCCAAGGTACAGTGTCTAAGCTGTGAAAAGCTAATTCAAGAATGTTTTGTAAATCAGGAAATATCACAAAAGAGACCCCATCTAATCTGCCATCTGAAAGAATTTGTTTTCAACCAGAGTACAGTATCCTCAGCACTGCATAAAATATCTTCTGTTCCCTTAATACATTACATTTGCTTAATTGTGCCATTATTTGTTAGCCTTTTTTTGTCCTTATTGGCAGGTAGAAATCAAAATTTATTAGACTTTATTAAGCTAGATTTTTTATTCTGTTTATCCTTCCTGCAAATACAAGAATGCAGCCTGTGGAGAAAGGAGGAAAGAGTACAGCTGCACTGCAGGAAGATATGAAATGCACGTAAGAAAGGTATGATACTTCTTCATCCAAACCTACTCATATTTTCCTGCCTTCCCATTATTTTCTGCATTTTAAGTATATGGTATCCCTTTTCCAGAAGAACATTCTGGTGGTATTCTGAAATTCTCTCTTATTGAAACAGAAGCCTTGGAAGAAATCTTTGTTGTTGAAACGTATTTTCTGGTTGGCTTACGATGTTATAAATTTTTCTGACCTCTAGTATGAGCATTGCAAATTCTCCAAAATAGATTCTGCCACTGAAAAGTTGCTAAGCAACTAATCCTGTCTGATCTATTGTAGTTCAGATAAATGAAACAGACATATAGAAGAGAGTTTATAAACCTAATGGGTTGTAAAAAACAAACAAACCTAAACCCATAAACAAATAGATAAAATCTGTATTTAATAGCAAAATAAATAACTGAAGGAGAAAAAAACCCCTCAAAAAACAAAACAAACAAACAAAAAACCCCAAACAAACAAAAAACCACACCCTGCCAAAACCCCTAGCTCACAAGAAGCATCTGAAAATATTTTAAGCAAAAGCAGAAAAGGGTTAGCATTGTCATTTCACAGGTCCAGATTAGCTGTCACTTCTCTCTGCTCTTTGTCATCCTCGATGGTTACCTAATGTCCTTTTTGCTGGGTATTTCTCCTTGCATGATATAATAAGTGTTACTCAGATAGTTAAAAATAAGCTCTTATTCATCTTTCAGATGAGCTGTCATGATTTTTTTTAAAGTTTACCTCTAGAGTCAGGGGAAAGCTTCTCTGTGCTTCCAAGCTGTACCTCCCATTGTTGTAGTCTGGCCTCCAGAGCTGGGCAATTCAGTCCAGAAGAAGGAGGAGATGCAGCTCCTTGCTGAGAGCAGACTCAGATCCAGGTTGACCTGGAGCAACCCTCCAGATATCCATCATATTTGCAGCCAAATATCTTTTCCCATTTGAGGCAAACTATGCACATTTTTTTTTTTGTCAACTTGGGTGATTGTGAGGGTTGCTTTTTCTATCTTGCTTTTCCTCCTGCAGGTTCATATTGTTGGATGGATAAAACTTTAGCTTTTATTTTGAGGCCAGGGCCCTGACAGCTTCAGCTGGTGCCATAGTTTTCTCCCCTAATTAGCTGTAACTGTGATTTTGAGTCTCAAACCACTGTAATTTATAGTAAGCACTGTAAGATTATCCTTATCACTATAATCCCTTGGATGCTTTCACCTCTACAACACAATGTTGATTCTTCCCTTCCATGATCAGGACTATAGTGCAAGATAATTGTCACAAAATGCATTGCATATTCTTAAGGAAAAACAAGCTGTTTTTATGACACTAAATCTTCTCACTGTTTGATTTCAGGTCTTTCAGGCTCTCACACTCACAAGTGCCAAGATGTCTGTGGTCTGGTTGTGCTACCTGGGTGAAGCACAAGCATAACGGGTTCTGTCAGCATCTTTTGGCTACTTCTTGACTAGTAACAACAAAATGTGTTTCAGACACAATAGAAAACAATAGAAAACATCAATCCAATAGAAAACATCATCTATGATGTGCTAATGATTTATCTGAGTTCATGCTTGCTTAATTTTTCTTAAATCTTGGGTCAGATTGCTGTCCCTTGAATCTTCTGCGTCATTTTAAGTATATGAGCCATGTCTGTAGCCCTTTCTTGTTGGCCCAGTGGACAAAAAGGAGGTATAAGGGATACATCACAGCCTTTTAGCTATTCTGCTGGTCTGAGGATTGCAGGTCTTCTGCTGATGGACTGTCTGGCCTGTGGACCCATCTGCCAGCAACAGGATTCATACCAACTCTAATTCCACAAACGATTACATATTCTGCACTGATTTGTGATCAGAGTCACAGTTCTTTACTTACAGACTGTAGGCCTGGGAGGTGTTTTCTAGGTGAAATGTTGGTAAAATGAAAGCAGAAAATAAAACTTCACAACTGTACTGTGAAACTGTGTATTTATTTACATGCTGCAAAAGCTACATTGGAGGTCTTTATAGTCATTACTGGAAGGGCAGAAGAAAACTTAAAAGTGAAAATAGTGATTTAAGAAAAGTTAATAGAAAATAAAAGAATCCCAGTAGCCTTCTTTCACCATTCCCAGAAAAATGCTGATCTTTCAGGCCTAACTCAAAGCTAGGACTTTTCCACTGATTTGTTTGGGCCAAGCCTCTGTTTTATTTTAAAAGTGTAAAAACTACTTGATCTAAGGTAAAGGCCAATATGTAACTCAGAATTAAAATAGGCACCTCAAATCCTTTTCTCATTATTATTCACTTGAGAAACAACTTCTGTTCCAGCCTTGTTAAGTTGTTTGACAGAGAAATCAGTCACTCCTCAGAAAAAAAGGAATGGAAATGAGTTATTTCTATTTTCTCCTGGTGTTTATGCAAGTTTCCCCTTAAGCACTTACCAGAATGAAAGCTTTTCATCTAACACTTTAATTCTGTACACTTTTCCCAGGGACCAAGAAAATAAAATAATAGTGGCACTCAATGAAAGGGAAAAACTAATCACTGGAGAGGAAACACTACAGGAGCAGGTAACTCTCACAACTTATTGAATACAGTCAGCATAATTATTATACCTTTTTAATGACTATCTTTGCATGTGAACTGTATTCATGGAAATTCCAGGTGCTTGTTTGGAAAGAGTTTCTCTCATAGTACAGGGAGTAGGGACAGAGATTTGCAAAGAGTGTTTTTTAAACAGGTTTTCTCTCAACATGCCAGATTTTATAATTTTAAGGAGATCTCAGGAGTAAAGAGCTGGGCTAAAACTCATATTTATGACATTTGTATGCTTTTTAGATACTGTATTTTGCATACAGTATGTCAAAGAAAATTTTAGTCTGTCAGGTGTTTCACTTACCAAACAAGTGTCACACTGATTTCTTCTCTGGTGCTGACCACTCTGGGCTATTCAGTTTGCCACTACTTTGGGAAAGGACATGTCACTTTTCATTTTCCTTGCAAAAATCCTTACCCTTCTGAAGCCTTTATATTTGATCTCACAAAATGTTGTTCAAAGACCAGAGAGGAAAGTGTCCCCATTGGTACAGCTTCTGTGTAAGGCCCTGCAGGGAGCAGAAGCACACGATGGGGTTAGTATGGGGATTCTCACAGCCTCTCTCATGTTATGCCTGCAAAACTGTGTCACCACACTTCTCACCAGCAGTTCTCATGAGGATTGTTCTTCCTGCTCTGGAGACATCATAGCATGTTTGAAAAGTAATCTGTTGAAGCCAAATGAGTTGAAAATATATGCAACATACTTTTGCTTTTTTCTCCCCTCATCTAGCTCTTGCTTCCTCTCATTTAATGATATCCACTGCACTGGTGCTAATAATTTTCTTGCTGCCTTTCAGACCCATTTATTTACCTTAATCTATAACATCCTTAGTTTGCCCCTGCAGTAAACAAACACATTATGCTTTCTGCCTTCTTTCACCTTTATCAGCTTACCCTCTACTCAAATCCTTAGCCCCATATTATTTATTTCCTGATGCCTTGCAAATGGCAGTAAACTACAAGCCAGCAAAACTTGTTTGAAGAAAATTTACCAGAGCAAGCGAAGTTTTGAGGAGTCTGAATCCGAGGTCCCGTGACAAGCAGATGACATGACTGACAGACTTTTGGTCAGTAGTACTGCTGGTCCAGAACTAATAAGCAATTATGTTTCTTGACTGATGAGCAGTTATGACTCAACTAAGAGTCCTGCATTTGGTTTCTCACCACTAGGCAGCAATTGTTTTCAATACTCAACTTTTGCTTGAAAGCTGGATATTAGAAATTACCCAGAGATTGGGTAAAAGGTATCTGCTTTCCATTGTTGCAAGACTGTATGTGGACTGTTACTGTGTGATGTCTTTTGGTTTACAAAAGCTGACTTTAGTCTGCAGGAAGAGCATGTTTTGAAGTTTAATTTCTCATGTTAGGGTAAAACATCTCTTAGGAATTTTTGATCTGTCTTCCGGTGCAAATAGTTTAGAGTAGTCTTGTCTTGGCAGTAGAGCATGCTTTCACAAACCCCAGAGTGATCTTTTCCTTGTCCAAAACCCCATTCCTCCTGCTTTCTACTAAGCGGACCTCAGGGACTGTGAGACAGTGGAGCCGCAGACTCCAGCTAAGCCTGCTGCTTTGTTTTAAAGGCACCCCTTGTGTAAACCAGTTAATTCTTACAGTCTGTGTCTATAGTGCTCATAATACTCTGCTATGGGCAGTAAAAGAACTTGTTTTATAACCTGAAGGTCCACATGAAAAAGAGAGTAAAAAGTATGTAGCGCACAAGAAGTATCATGTTGGAGACAATCAGAAGTTTCTCAAGAGCTCTACCTTTAATATGGGGTATGGCTATTTTCTAAGTGAGGCTGACATCCAGACTTGCATTTTTCTGGAGATAAAGTAAATCAATCCATCCATCTACCCATCTATCATAGTGCAGCTGGATACCAGAACCGTGCCTATGTATGAACCCAGTGCTCCTGAATTACTAATTTTAGGATAACCCAGGAGCTTGCCAACTAGTTTTCATCAGAAGGGAGACAACGGATTCGCTGCAGGTGATGGAGCCCCCTTGGAACCAAGTGAGAGACTCAACTTCTGGGCACCTTCACAATTTAGTATTCAACTACTGGAGGTAGGATCTCTCCTGTTGTAACCTCATTCTTATCCAATTTATATGCTTAAAAGCACCACTCAATATCCTGGTGGGACAATCTGACCTTTCCTTCCAAAGGTGGTCCTAGTAGCAGAACTGATTGAATGAGTACATATCTAAACCCTTTGTAAGCAGGCATTTAAAGGTATTCATGCAGCAGAAGTTGTGCAGTGCAGCCTTTTGTACATCATTAAGCTATTTAAGACTTTTTGTGTTTGGTTTATAAAATACATACTGATGGATTATGCTTGTGCTTGAGTGGTCTCAAAGGAGTGGAGCCAGCTGGGCTGTAGGGACTAAGATGAGCAGAGGTATGAGTGATCTCATTTGACCCAGCTCAAGATGCTACTGCAAGGGCTCTTGCTGAAGAGATAGCTCTCACCATCCAGAAAACAAGCTACCACCTTATTTGGAAGATGTGACTCCCTGAGTGAACACTACCTCTTGTCAAGATCTCAGTAAATTTCTTTTCCTCTTCAATTGGCTGTATGTAAGTGTTTGTGCAGCAGCCCTTAGGTCTGAGTCTTCATTTTTTTTCATCTTAAGTTGACACTGATCATTTCAGACATCACAGCTCTCCTGACACAACAATGTGACAGCAGACAAAACCTGACATAGTTCATGAAAAAAATTACAAGGATCCTGTTCTAGAGGACTGGCTTCTCTGTCTGCCCCCATGCCCTAGCCTTTTAAATTAAGAATTTCTGTAGATTTTGTGCTGGAGGAGGAAAAGCCAATAGCTTTTTCAATGAATAAAAGTAATTTAATAAGAAATGAGGAGGAGATGAAGAGACAGGTTAAATTCTGCAGCCATTCAGCTGTAACTATTTGACACCCTCTGAGGAGCCTCAGTACTTACAAGGACCGCTGCTCTTGATAAAAGCAGCCAGAAAACAGAAACCACACCCATCCATAGTGTCTCCAAATCTGTCTCCTCCTCTCCAGAGGGTTTGAGCACTTACAGCTGAGATGGGCACCAGCTTTTGTCAGCTGAGTGGGAACAACGGTGTTACTGACCTAGCTGAAGAACAGCCTGTGCAAAGTCTAGTCTTGCAGCAAGAGCTGTGACAGGTGATATCTGGGGATGCACTGGTGTCAGCTCTCAGTATCAACTAAGAAAGTTTCTAAAAATGTTTCTATCATCCTATTTTTATAATCTATTATTATTTCTATGCCAGGAGATAGGGGCTGACCTGAGATCAAGTGAAATATCAACATCTTGCCTTGCACATGACATCATCAAATAGTGCGTTTCACTTCTGAAAACATTTCTTGGTGCTTCCAAAACAGTTGGAAGGGGTAGAGAAGGGAGCACAGAGCTTTAAAAAGAGAGCCAAATATCTTTCATACCTGCTAATTTGTCTTAACCTAAACTGTATCCCAGAAACAGACAAATTAAGCTTTTTACAGAGTGTAGCCAGTTGCCTGCCAGGCTGCTAATATTTCATTTAAAAGTACAGCCCTGCACATGAGTGGTTCTGAGAGAACTCTGGTATAGGCAGAAATCTCCATTTATTTAAAATGTCACACAAGCAGCTCCACAGACCAACAGGAACATTTAGGAAAACTTCTTAGCCAGTCTGGTTTCTGAGCTTGGGTGAGGTGTTTAATCACTCTGGTGTCATTACGTTATGTTTTCAGATTATCTTCAGGTATCTGAAGAGCTTCATGAATATGTCGTGAGAGTAAGGTACTTTTATGTCTAATCAATGACAAGCAGTAGCCTTATTTTAAATAATGGCTTTCTGTTGATTAGAAAAATGAATTCACTTTATTTATCATACTTGGTGATAAAAAAATGTGATTAGGGGGTTCCAAAGCCAAACACTTAAACAGCACCAAGTGTCAGAATTATGTCTCTAATCTCATTTCAGCTGCCATTTTATATCTTCTGATACTGTAATTATGTGTACACTTGTTTTTCTTCAAAGTGACCCATGACCAGTTGGTGCTTGGTAATGAGCAGTTATTTGACATTTATTTTATCTTCTTTATTGTACACACTTCAAACTCTACTGTGAAGATAGAGTAATTAATTTCTTCACAGGCTTTTTAAAGGTGTCTGTCAATGTGTTACTCTTTCTAGGTGCTTTAAACGTAAATTTTCATCTATTTCTGTGAGTTAAAAGGAGTATTTGAATCTGTTTCACTGATGAGGGGATGATTTTAACGACAACTAGAAAAACATTTGTGGTACAATTTTTGGTGTTACAAAGTGGTTCATTGTCATATGCCACAGGAAGATGTCAAAGACCTGTTCTCATTGCCTTCAGCTGCAGCCCTGAGACCTCAGTTCTTCTACATTCCCCCATGCTCGGTGGCATAAAAAATGTGTCATACACTTAGGGGTTTGTAAAATATTGAGACAACTTGTCTCGTGTTACAGGAGCTCTGAAGTAGATACCAGAGCTGAAATGCAACTCTTCAGGGGAGTGCTTAAGAGTGTAAATGAAGAAACTTCTCTGTTATACCTACAATCATCTATCTTGTTACACAGTACTCGTCTATCAGCCAAACAGCTCAGCACTTGAGGGGCACAATTAAATCTTTGCAGCTGATCTTATGATAACTCTGATTTCTGTACTCTCAATTCTTCAATCTAAGTTACTGCTCTTGTATTCCTCTATTTTGGCCCTTCCCCAGATTGTCCAAATATTGTCCAAATTGTGTCCAGAAAGGAAAAAACCCAACCAATTAAAGTAAAAAAATATGACTTTACTGTGACCAAATTCCTTGAAAGAAGTGAATTCCTCCTACATCAGGTTGGTAACTGCAAAACAGCCAAGATCATATTCACCTGTAAATGATAACAATTTTGTTTCTTATTATATATTACCATTACAGCAAATATATGGACGTGTGTTGAGTTAAAATAAATTATTTTATATAGCTTTGAAGCTCATCTTTCTTAACTAAATTTGAGGTCTTAGTGTTACTATTCCTGGAATGATTTAATCTCTCAAGATCACAGGTTCAATATTTGTTGTGACATGGTGCATATTTTTACGAGGATATCTGTTTTCTTCCACTGCTTTTATCCTTTTCTTCTTTTTGAGAACACTAGGGTTTGACCATCTAGACATATTGTTGTCAGGAATGTTAATACTAATAATGACAACAACAGTAATCGTCACCATCCATTATGAAAACTGATGCCACAGGTAAGTCAACTACTTCCTTGAGCAGCTTACTCCAATTCTTAATATACCTTTCAATGAAGTTGTTCCTATATGCAGTATAAACCTCATGCCCTCATTGTTGCACTCTTTACGTCAGTGACTCTTTCTGGCTTATGTTGTAGTCTGGTTCCACTGAACTAGGTAGACTTTTGTTCTGGGTTTTTAAGGCAAATCTTGCATCATATGTTTATAAGCTTATGCTAAAATATTTTCTATGTTGGTTAAAAATTCATACTTTTATTTTCCTCTGGTGCAAACAGACATGATGTTTAAATAGAAATTTTCTTTCTGTTGGTTAGACATCACTAGATTCTAACTAAATCTGGTGAACAGCTTTAGCTTTCCTTTCCATGATTCAGTCTTCAGCTAACGATGCCATATTGTTATCCACCTTAAGGTGAACTCTTAGCAGCTAAAAAGGTATTTCTCTTCCTTGACAAAAGAGTTAATGCATGTGTCTAATTACATTTTCATAATGTATTTTCATGAGACTTCTCCCATGCCGAAAGAAAATACTTGTCATGGCTGATAAATTAGGTGGGTTCCCTGGTTAGCTATTAAAGTTGTTACTTATTCTGCTTCATCTGCACTATTTTTGGGATGTAAGTCCTGACAAAAATTAATGTTGTTCTTGGATTTCTCATTAAATACAGTGCTTGAAAAGACCAGCAGCAGATGTATGTACATCTGGTCAGAAATATTGTCATGTCAAAATACCAAAAATTGAACAGAGTAGTAATTCTTCAGAAAGTCAAGAGCAATAGTAATATTAGCAATTTTAAAAGTAATAGTAATAGTAAAAGTTTGTAATTCTAGTAATCCTAGTGACAGGAATAGTAACTGCCAGTGTCTCAGGCATAGTTTTGTGTAGGACAGCAGACAGACATACCAGAATCTTAGTTTTGATTCTTTCCTGTCTTAGGGGATATATGGATCTTCAGCTCAGGCTGTTATATTGTGGCTATTTTGCCATTGTCTTAAGTGGAGGCAGAGATTCCCTCTGGATCTTTTGAGTCAAATTTTTCCATTTTATTTATTTGCTGTACAAAGGTGAGACCTTATATCAAAGATGGAATAGGGGCTCAGATCCCTTTAAAACCTTGAAAATGTGCCAGAGTTCCTAGGTGATTTATGCCTATTTGCTTAGGCTGTAGATTAGTTAGGGTAAAATAAAATAAAGTAATAATTGTTAATTCAGAGGGTTGTATTAGTTATTTGTTCAGGAGACTCATGTGAATGCACATTTTTCTTTCATTACTTACTGGAATTTTCATCTGTAGGTTGTAGCTATCTGTGAGACTGCTGTGATGAGAGCTAAGCTCTGTGTTCTAAGAAGCATGCAAAGCAACTAGTTCCCTACAGCATCAAAGCACTGGGAATCAACATGCCAGCAACTAATGTCTTGAGGAGCTGCACAGTTTCTAGTATCTTCAGTGTGTTTTTTTTTCATAGGGCCCCAGACACTAAGACAGTTGGATATAATTTCATCCTTGCCTTGCTTCAACATAAGCTAATTAGGAAGCTCATTATTTATTTGGCACAAATTTAGCATAACAAATCAATTTAACAGGGCACAAGAGACAAAGTAATTTAAAATGAAAGTCAGAATCAAGATGAAATAGCAAGACGGAATATTTTAATTTCTAAAAATGCACTAACGTCCTAATGGCTCTGTGGATCTCAGTGGTGTTTCCAACACAGATAGGTCAGCACCAACCTCCCAGAAAAAGGCAGGGTTCACTGATCAATATTTTTTCTTCTGGGTGGCACCACCTCCTCTCCAGTCATTCCCATCCAATGTCACTATGCCACTACTTGAAACAAGATGGATAATCTGAAAGTGGGAAAGTCTCTGACCTGAATAGAATCGAATAGCTGGAAACTATAATTAATGAAAATATTTTGGTAAGTTAACCAGTGATAGATGTTGCAGTGGTCCCTATTCAAGCTGGGTTGGAAACAGATTTGTTGGGCTGATATGGAACCCTGGTAACCTACACACTGTCCCTAGGATTAGTTTTCCCATGGTCATAACCATTTTGTTTTAAACTTTGAGAATTTGTGATGGGATTTAAAAAAAATTATTGATGTTTTAATTGCTTTATATAACCTTAAAAATTAATTACCAAGATTAGTGTAGAGACAAATGCTTAGCTATTGTAAATATCTTTGAAGTAAATATAATTATATTCATTGTCACTGGGGGCAACTGGGCTCTATCTGTTTAAGAAGTTTCACATAACTTGTGTCTATCATGGATCTAACTGTTCTTGCATGGTTTATGGGATTTAGGGACAGCACATTTTCCAGCACAAACCTTCCAACCTGTAAGGTTTCCTTGTCTGTTCAAAGCATGTAGGTGTTGTAAACATTTACAGTTCCCAGCACGGTCCTTCTCATTTCCCCAACAGTTTTGATTCATTAGAAAAGAGAAAATGAGACTTGTTTGGGTGATGTTGCACATGAGGGACAGAAGAAATGCTTAGTCTGTGCTGAAGTCCTGCACAATTACATATGTTTTCCTGGTATCTGTCTGAACCAGTGAAGATTGTTGTGGTTTCTGGAGATAAATTTGTATGATGCTTTTTTCCTCCTATGTACCTCATGAAGTCCTAACACAAATCCCGGGCTGGACCCAGAGTTGGTGCAAAAACAGAACAGAGGATCTACACAGACTTACACCATGTGGAGATGACTGGATAGAGGTGACACAGTGGAAGGGACATCAGGAATGCTTACTGTTCAGTGCTGTAGTGTGATGGTGGTCTTGTGCACCATTCATCCAGAGATGGAGACATATCCACATATCCATCCAGTGCAAGTGCTTGTTTGCCTCTCATGCTAGAAAACTCTGATCTCAGGGTTTGAGGTTCCTAATTTCTAAAGCTGTCCAAAATGTGACATCTGTTGTCATATATTGTATGTGTGATGAGTAAAATGAAATTGATTAAAATTCTTTGCCATTCACAAGAGTTTATATTTCACAAGTGGCAGAAATGTGCTGAGAAGTCATATTCCTATTCAAATATGGGAAACTCTTGCTACAATTCAGTAAGAATATACAAGTACACTGTGCAGAATGAGTGTCATGGGGATCTTGATATTCATGTATCTATGGTGCATGATTTGGAGAAGGTGCTTTTCTGTTTAGGAGCGTGGAGAGTGAGAAAAGTCTTCAAGATATCTTTGCAAATATAGTAACCTGTCCCTGGCCAGATTTTCTCCACAGTTTAACCAGTCTTTTGACTGCTTTTGGTTATAGATTTTTCCATAGGATAAGGAAGTAGAAAGGTGTACTACCATCCTTTTCGTGAAAGACAAAAGAGAGAGGGAGAACTTTTTCTGCAAGTCATCTGTATTTGGGTGATGATTTCTAAGAAACAAACAATTTTACATGTTTCTTTTTTTTTCCTTTTCTTTTTTCTTTTTTTTTTTATACTTAGATGTTTCAGACTGGAAAGAAATTACCTCAAGATGGGCAAGAAAAAGATCCCCACAATGGAAAAATGCAACTATTTTACCCCATTGCTCTTTCCTCTGACAATGTCTGTGTGTCTGTGTTTTGTGATAGTACACATACATTCCTTGCTGGAGAGTACTTACACTGATTTATAAAAAGGGCAAAAGATATTTTGAGATACAGTAGTAAGCTGTAAATGACCCAACAATTTCACAACCATCTCTCCATTAGCTTTCATGGTTTTTTTTTAAAGAGGAAAAAGAGGGTCTGGAGACTGCTGTTGCAGACAGTTAAGAGGCTTGTAATTCCTGACTGTTGAATTTTGTGGACTGCTGATCTGTCCACAAAACTGAAAGACTATAATTGGTATTGGGGAATCAAGGAAAGATCTGCTTCTACAGCAGAGGTGGGAAATGATCACGATCCCAGGTGAGGGATCTTCTCTTTGTTAAAGAACAAAATAACATTCAAACATCATTAGCCTGTAGATGGAAGTCAAGTAAGCTGCAGATTTTTGCCTCTTGTGTGTGTGTGCATGTTTTACTGTAGCACTGAAAGGAAAGGGATGTGACTTGCTTTCTACACTAAACCATCTTGTTATCTCTGCTCTGTGAAGATCACCTCCTGTAACACCTTAAGTAGTGGCTTTTTAAACAGTATGAATTATTTTGAACAAAAGAAGTTTCTTACATCAGAGCAAATGAACAGCTATGTCACAGGCTTAGTGCGGTCACACGTGTCCAAACTCAGAAAAATGAAGAGAGGAACTCTGTTCCAAGTTATCCATCACAAAAAAAATTATCTTCTTTAACACAGCCTCTTAAGAAGACATAAACCTTATCCTGCACAGAAACCCAGAGCATTTTCCAGTGTCTGCACTGGTCTTGAGCAAGCTGATATTTGGTGAGCATTTGATCACTTTATCTTGATGCTGTATCATCAGGTATTGTTCCTACTCATTGAAGTGCCTCAGTTTAAGCTGAAAGTTTCAAACTATGCATTTTTTTGGGTCAGAGGTGTATATTTTGGAGGAGGGAGGGAGGAAGGGAGGAAGGAAAATTTCAGATTTCAGGAATGAGGAAACTGCCAGCAGAGAGTAATAGCGACGGCCACATTGAGGGAAGCCACATAATTAGTATGTAAAATAAAGGTCATTCTGCATTACTTTTTCCTAAGATTTCTGGCTTGTTTTTTTCTGAGCTCAAGGATACCTTTTACCACAGTCTTGAGTCACTCTGAGTGGCCCAGGACCCATGTGCTGATGCCAGGAATAGGTCCAGGCCCATACCCAGCACTTCTGGTCATATGATCTACTTTTTTGCCTGACTCTTGTTGTGCTAGTGCACTGAATCTTACCTATAACCTTACAGGTTTCTTTCTGAGATATATTTAGGTGGCTTGCTGGTCAAGACTTCAGTGCAGATATATGCACAGATACATGCAGATCCGTGCATGAAATTTTTCAGAAAAGGTCAAATTGGTTCTGAATAAAACAAAGAAACTAAAAGCGATGTTTTTTTCTTTGATTTGTCTACCAAAAATATACAGGCACTTGAATAAACAAATAACTTTTTGATGCATGAAGACCCTTCTCAGGGGCCTAAATCAGAAACAGTCACCATTGATCTAGAGAATGTAAGGCCACACAACTATATATATATGTCCAAAGAGAGTTTTCATTTTTCTCTTGATTAAATTCTGTGGCAACATTGCTAGTGGGTTTTGTGGAAGAGCATTTTTGCCTAAACTACTTGCCTTTATTTTTAACATCAGTAAACAAGATTCTCTGTGTCCATTTAATGTATGTATGAGTTTGTCTGAACTGCCAAATCAGCAGCTTATGTAGGCTACGTAGAGATTTATCTGAACTACCAAATCAGCACCCAGATAAGGATATAAAAGTAGTGTGGCTGAAATAACAAGAACTGACACACTTCCATATACTCCTTGGGGCAGAGAAACAGACTGAACAAACTGCTAAATATTTCAGCTCCCTTCCTGTAAGGACTCCTGGCAACCCATGATATCAGATTTCTGTGCAGATGTTCATCGGGTAAACAAACACAGAGCTGCACTCCCAAACCTGTCTTTAGCAAACTGGCTGGGATAGTAGCCCTCCTGCAATATAAGACCATCACTCCTAATTACACAGATGTCTTGAGATTCTTTTCTTTTCTAAATGCATTAGGACATTGCCAGGTCTCTGTAGCAGGAATTGGAATAAGGGATAATTTGCAATATCCTCTAAGAAAAATAATCTGAATTTTCTTCCTTCTTGCCTTGACTTGCCTTTCTAAAACAGTAATGAAGTGAAAAACAAGCTTTCTTGAAAATTTCTTCTGACTTTAAAACAACCAAGTTTCTACCTTATATTGATGTTCATATGAACATGAGAGACTTTAGCACTTGAGTTCCTGAAGCTTAATGGCCAGTTATGCAGAAGGAGTGGGAAAAACTCACAACTCAAATGATATTTTGACAGCATGTAGCTCAAAATTTAGGATATAAATACCTTATTCTTCTGCTGCCTGAGGTCCTAATTTTTTCTGGTAAATTTCCCCAGAATTTCAGTTACCTTTTTGACAATATCTTGGTGTGCTGGTCATGTCCATGGAAAAAAAAAACCCCAACAAAAAAAACCCCCAAACCAAAAATAAATTAAAAAAACCCCAGGCATTGTCTCCACTGGGATACACAAAAATGTTCTAACCACCTTGACTGATAAAGATTTAAGGGAAACAACCACTCACCTCAAACATAATCATTACCAGTATGAAATTGGATTAAAAATGTGCAAAGTGAAAACTGTTGAATATGAGAATGTGGGTCTGGAGAGCTATAACAAGGCAAGAATTGTGTAGGAAAAGTCACTGGGGAGCATGAAAGATTGGTCCCATGATGAGTGGTGGTTCACTGCAAGGCTGGCCTCCTGGTTATGGCACCAGTTTGCCAGCTGTGAATGACTTATATGGGAATGAGTTATTATAAATAGCTTAGATATTTAGGTATCTCATCAGAAAAAAAAGTTTTGGATTTTTATTTTTTTATTTTATTTTTTGTTTTTTAAACCTTAAAAAGAATATGGAGGGATTATCCAGGTATGAATGGAGAAACAATTACTAGACAAAAACAGGGAAGAGTGATTTTATGGTTTCTTCTTTTAGTGCTTTTATAGGCCAAATAGAAATGTATTTTAACTCTTATCCCTGGGCTGTGCTGTGCAAAAGGTACCTCATTATTTTAATTTTAATAAAATTCTACTGGAGAGGAAAGGAAAGGGGATATAAACCAGACTCTCTGGGTCTTTTTTCTTCCATGAAGCAATCATTCAGAATACTCCTCTTGGAATTGCAGAAATACTCTGCAGTTTATGTGACTGGTTGTGCACTGTTTAAGAGTAGAATAAAAGAGAAACAGGCTCTATGCAGGAAGGATAGCAAAAGGGAATGTTAAAAAGGTATGATTACATTGTAGAAAACAAAAGGGGTTTTTGGAACTTCACTGTGAAAGAAGAGTGCCCATTCATTTCACAGAACAGTGGATAATATATTATAGAGGTTCTCAGAATATTGTAGGTGTTATGAAGTGAAACCTAAGGATGAATGCCTGTTATTATTAGGATTATTGTGGGAGGCTGCTGAAATATTTTGTGCTTGTTTGTGCTGAACATCAGAAAAATCAGTGGCTGGAATCAGAATGGATTAAGAAAGTCCCCAAAATTGGCCTATACATTAGAAAAGCTAGACCACTTAGCAGCCCAGAAAGAAATTTTGGAGCTGCAGCAACACAGAAAAAGATGACTAAAAAGGAAAAGGACAATATTGTAAGAACAAATGAAAGCATTTATAATACTGTAGAAATGCAAAGGAATAACAGCAGATGGGATAGGGGTCAGATAGGGGTCAGCAAACATGAAGTAAAGCTGAAACTCCTGAATTAGCTGATCATTATGCCAAAGTCAAAACCAGTTACTCTGTCTGCAGGAAGATGTGGCATGCTGGATTGGGAACGAATGGAGAATGCTGACTTTTTGGGTGATATGTAGGAACAAGGAACCTGGATGGCTATTCCAGGGGAAGGTAGTGCTGATAACTGCTTTTGCCACTCAGTAAAATGATCTCCAGAGGATGTGAAAGACATTGCTGCAAATCTCTGGCCTTTAAAGGAGACCACATTTGGGGATTAGAGTGCTGTGCTGTGCTGGGCTATGCTGGGCTGTGCTGTGCAATGAAAGCACTGGCAGTGGGCTCTGAAAATGCAGCTGGGCTTGACCCTTGGAGCTGTGATCAAAAGGCAAGAACAATAACCATCCTCTAAGCCATGAAGTCTGGTGATGGCAGCATAAGACATGACTTTCCTCCCTGGCCTCTCATCCATACTGAGTGAGAGCTGGGCAAATTTCCTTCACTACTGGATAGGAGCCAATCTCCCCATCCAGAGCATGTCCTCATGCCCAGTTTGATGAAAGAGAGGATTTGTTTGGTCTATTTTTAAACAATAACTGAATTGCAAGAGTGTAACTTTTTTCCTTGTGTCAGGGATGTCCACCTGGACACAACCATAGCCACTCCTACCATCAAGGATTGGTTGGTGTGTGGTGGGAACCTATAGACCTTCAGTTTTCTCTTCCTCGTGTTGCTTGAGGTGGGGAAAGCATGGAGGTTGGAGTGGTTGGAGTGCCACAGTGATCAACTATGTGATCTTTGCATTTTGTGTCTCCAGTTCCCTCCAGCCTCCCTCCAGCTGCATTCCTTTTTTGTTGCTCAACTGTGATCACACTGAAACCAGTGAAAGCCCAGGAAGGCCAGGGTGGTATAAAAGTGATGAAGAATAGTCAAAAACCAGACTAAAGTCTTTAGATAAGTTAGTTTTCTTTCCTTTTTGATGGTGAGCATTGCAGCACTCAGAAGAATAGGATATTCTTTGTCATAGAAAATGAGAATTTTATATACTACCTAGAATCTTCACAAAAGGAAGGGGTTGAAAGCAATATTTCAAATGGTGATAGCACAGCTATCCCTCTGATTTTTCTGCTGCTTGTTCCATGTATTACAAAATGTCAGAAGGTTTAGAAATTAGCAATCAGGAGGATGACCTTGTCAATTTGCAGGTTTTAACATCTTCCTCAATGACTTTCTATCTTGCAGCAGCTTCAAAAAGGGATTTTCTTGCTCTTGGCAAATTCTGGAAAAAAGTAGGCCTAGAGAATTTCCACCAGATCTTCATAGGTTTTCTTTTTACATGTTTCTTTATTATTTTCAGGCTTAGTTGTTTAAATTTTACTTTTGATCTCACTGCAGTAACATCCAGTCTCGTATACCAGTTGAAATAGTCCAACTGCCCATGGTCTCTGGATTCTGATGGTTATCTTTACACTCTGATGTATGATCTTTACAATCTCACTTTCTTTTCCTTCTGGACCTTCTGAAACTCTTTCCACTTATTATTTCACTCTTTCCAAATCTTTCCTACATCATCTTTTGAGGGATTTTAGGCTATGTAGAAAGATGCAGTTTGAATCCAGCTGTGTAACCACCAGCAGTCCAGAAGGACTGGAAATAGTGATAAGGAAATAATTTTGCTAGATAGATGGCAACAGTGGATGTCTAGAAATGGAGCTTTAAAATGCTAGTTTATTACAAGCACTGTTGAAAAGAGGAACCATAATTACATAGATATTGAAGTCACATGTGGAAGTAGATGTTATTCTTTGAGAGTTCCTGTGAAGCACTGCCCTTTCTCAAATTTTGTTTGGGCTAGGTCAAAAAGCTCATTCCTGCTTGTTAAACCTCGTCAACAAATAAATCACCGCTTGTTCTGTGAAGTAGTCCAGGGAAGAGAATTACAGTGCTTCTAGCCTTGCCTGGTTTGGAGGAGGGGAACATTTTCTCCTGAAAAACTAAGTATAAAGCTATAAAATTAATACAGAACTATTTTTTAAATGTTTTACTATTTAAAAATATTTGTTGGAGAGCAATATCCAAGAAAACCCTAGGCCTCTCATCTCTGAATATGTGGGTGGTTTGAGAGCTAACAGGAGCAGATCTGGAGTCTTTTTTCTGCTCAGATAAACATCTGTCTGTTAGTGGTTAGGGTTTATTTGTATGAGTTATGTCTAGAAATATTCCCTGTAAATTAATATATAAAATTTTTTGGGTTTTATTTCTATTTTGTTTCATATGCTGAAGATGGCAAAGAACGGGATATTAGAATTTCTCATTCTTTATACTAGTGTCTTGGTTTGAAAGACAAATATCTGCTAGGGAAGGAAGGAGCCTCCCTTGGAAAGGAGACTGTACATCTCTCTCCGAATTATTATGATTTTGAAATTAAGGGGCTCTCAGGCAAGGATCCAAGGGTAGGAATAACAATTCTTTACTAGTATATGTGACAAAGCAAACAAACAGAAATAACTATGGCATTAACAACAAAACAGAAACCAGCAACCTCGTGATGGCCTTCTCAGCTGAGATGGGAAGGGATGGAGGAGAGGCTTTGCTCCACACAAACCTGGGGCAGTCTGACTGGTGCCTCTGCAGGACTCTGAGGAGCACCAACCTGGAACAGCAGGAATGAGCAGAAACCCTGCGCTGGTGGATGAGATATATCAGAAGCTCTGAGGTGTGTAATACATGATGTAATTCATGTTCATGCAATATAGACATATAATCATTCATGTTTATGTAATATGATGTATCTGTGGCATCAAATCAGCCACGTTTTAGGAGGAACACAGTAGCAGTCACTCGGGCTTGGAAATAAAGTGAAATGATTAAGAATTGTGAACACCCTTTGCTTGAAACTCGAGCAAGGACCATGATTGGCAACAGAAAGGAGGGTGACTACTGACAACAACCGACATTTATCACATGATGTGGATCTAGACTTCATCATCTGGGGTGTGAATCCCAAGACAAGATTCCTGGAAACCGAATCAAGTATTCATCTCTTCTGGAAAATCCAATCAACCCTCTGGCAGTGAGGACAGAATTAAATGAATACGGAAAAGGAGTTGAAAAGGACAAAGAAGTATGAAGCAATGCCCCTCCAGCCAAAAATTGTCTATAAACTAACCCTGCTGGGACTGAAATTGTGAACTGGAGAGCTCTGGTGCGATAGAGGCCAGAGCTAGGTTCACCCAGTGCCGACCCCGGGCTCAACACTGACTTTATTTGTGGCTTCTTTGTTTTTGCAAATTCTGTTCCCAAATTTTATTTTTGTAAATTATTAATAAAATTAATTTTTATTAAATTGAATTGCTATGTATTTATAGCAGGTGGTAGTTGGAATTGTGGGATGTCCTGGCAGGGCAGGGAGAGCAAGGCTACAACATAGCAAAGACCCAGGGCAGTGCCGGGTAAGCAGAGGGGGTGGGACTCTGGAGGCTCAGCTCCCAGCAGGGCAGGAAAAGGCGAGCTCAGGATTCCTGGACACACGAGCAGATGGTGGTAGGTCCCTAGGACTGGACTCTGGTGGTGACAGTGAATTCTCCCTGCCGTAAGCAACAGCTTGACCCTGCCCCTTCCGATGCCGAGAGTGAGAGAGCAACTGTCTACAATCCCGTCCTTTACCTGCTCCCAAAATGTTGCCGCATCTTCCCCCTGAGAGAGAAACCCCCAGAAGAAAAAAGAAGTGCAGCCAGATGCTACACTTCTCTCCCCACCTTGGCCACTTCTTCTGTGTTTCTTAAGTACCCATAAGTGCCCAGTAGTTCATTTCCTAGCAACTTGCAAGAAACAATTCTATAAGTAAAAAAGAAAGGAACCCAACCCCCAATAACTGGCAAAGGGTAAAACCTTTCATTGTGATCCATGAACATAATGGCTCTGAAGTATCACATGGAAAGAAATGCTGAGTAGAAAACACCAGCTCAAGGTTGCTGTGATTTATTGATATATTAGAGGGACATAATTAATCAGCAACTTAATGAGCTGTACATTGAGGATCGATATCAGAAATACAACAAATGCACTACAGTAACAAACACTTATATAATCAAAGGAAACACATGCAAATTTGCAAAGACCCTTCTATGGCAAATGCCAAGAAGGTCTAATCTAACCCCACCAGTGCAGTCACCTGTATGCATACACAGTTGCACCCACACCCCTGCCCTCCACAGGCTCTGGGCAACCCATGCCTCCCTTTAAAAGTTGTGTGGGTCCCTTGAGTTGCTGACCAAAGGTGGGCTATGACAATTTCAGTGTAGACCTCCAGGAATACTTTTTGAAGGGATGAGTTACAGCTATACAGGATTAAAACAATAGTTAAGGAGTTACCATTCCATTGCATGCAATACTGGTGCATGAGACTCAGTTTTTAAAAACTGGATCATCACAGCTCCTTGTCTACTTGGAGATGGCCCTTCCCATGCTTCTGCACTGTGCATTGTATTGTGGAGGCAGGCAGAGAGGGAGTTTTGATAAGGGAATGTAGCTAAAGCACAAGGGCAAATGGCTTTAAACTGGAAAACAGAAGGTTTAGATGAGGCATTAGGAAGAAATTTGTTACTGTGAGGTTGATGAAGCACAGGAAGAGGTTGCCCAGAGATGTTGTGGATGCCCCATCCCATGGATGGTTCAAGGCCAGGCTGGATGGGTCTTTGAGCAGCCTGGCCTAAGTGGAAACTCCCATGCCCATGACTTGGAACTAAATTATGTTGGAGGGTCTCTTCCCACCCAAAATGTTCCATGATTTTATGATCCTATGACTAGTTTTATAAGTTTAAATCCCCAGAACAGATCAGTTTGGTACCAACTGAGGATGGGAGGTATCTGATTTCATTTAATAACCCCTTTTTTGTGCATTTCGCAGTGCATAGTATGTGTGGGATTACATAATTCAATGCTCTTTTCAGGTTTTACATTCCTGAATCCACACTCTATGCTTTTATTGAATTTCTCAACGATGAAGAAGTGTGAGAAATAAAGAAAAGCCCAAAGAATTTATTTTTCTTGATTTCAGTAATTGCTTTTTTTTTTTTTTAATTATTGAAGCATAGCCATCTTAATTTTTCTCATTGTTTAAGGAGGCAGAAATGCAGTGTGTTTGGAGAGAGTAATGAGACTGTAGCCAGCCTGGGTTAATATCAGGCAAGTCCTCTTTAGTCTCTTTGTCTTCCAATCTGCTTTATCCTTGGTGTCCAGTCCTTTACCTATTCCACTTCTCTCCCTGGTTTGATTAACTGCCAAGAAAGCCTTTAGTGTTAGCTTGGTTTTCAGCAAGTGTGCTTTAAGTGTGTACTTGAGGCTGTCTTTTAACAAACTCTGCAAGTAACTTCGGTGGCCATGTCATATTTCTCAGGAACCCTTCTGCACCACTAATGTGAACCAAGTCTTGATTTATGAGTACACCTCTAACCCACTATATTTTTCAGCTGTGAGGATGTGTTTCTTGGTTTAGTGTAAAATTTCATTGTAAAATATATAAGGTTAACCTGCACTGACACTGAATTTTAGAGTAAGTAGAATTAAAAATGAAATACAGGACATCTACTTTTGTCCTATCTGAGAATCACTATTATGTTTTACAAGATGACATCAAATAGCAAGCAATGTACAAACAATAGCACATTAATTTGAAAATGCAAATTCAGGCAGATACTCCCAGCATAAGGCAAATGAATGTGAATGGTTCTGTCATTTGTGGTAGAAACGTTATTCATCATTTTCTTCTGGCATCAGTAAACAGTGTGATGAACACCTATTCTCCAGGTTTTCTGCAGAGAGAAAATCTGGGGTATTTTTTTGATATAATGTTTCAGGAATGCTTTCAAATGAAAAACTCAGATGGTTTAAAGAACTATTATGTTTTCCATAAGCAAGAGATACTCAGATCAATGTTTTCTAGGTATCAGCTACTTTTAATGTAGCAATTAAATGATTACTAGGCTGAAACTGCTTAAGGTCTGTGTTTGTAAGGGTTTTTTTATTTTGTGACTGTAAGAACCTATGGGTCCATTGAAGTTTGTAGACCAATGAAATGAGATAACTTCATACTATGGTTTGTCTGTCACAGAGCATATAAGCAGACCCAGCAAGGCCTAGATTAATTTCAGGTCAAATTCATCTTAAATTTTATGTTTTCCTCAAGCAATTTGAGTTACACTTCATAATTTAAGAAAATGCCTCCAAAAGACTTGCAAAGGCATAAAAGTACTTTGATGCAAGAGAGCTCTATCTGGGATTCTAACTAACATAACTTAAAGAAAAGAAGTTCAGCACTTCTACATAACACTGATCTACTTTGCTGAAGTCTAGTGACTACAGTTAAATTTTGGAAGCAGCAGACCAGACTGAGGAGATTATTAAACTCTTTGTAGAGGTCAAAATAATATTGTGCTGTACATAAATTATGAAAATATTTTACCAGAAATGCATGAAGCAGGTGACAGTAACAATTCTCCTTCTGCATTGGCTTACATGAAATGCACCTGCATGTCTTGTTTGTGTTGTGAGATTTTCTAGTATGGCACACTGTCAGACAGTGGTCTTGACAGATGTAGGGAAAAAGGAGTTAAACTTGTTTTTCTTTTCCAAATTCCTCCAGTAATAGCTACTGCCTCTCTTGGCTTGCATGTTCGCTCAGCTATGTATAACTGCTCACAGCAAGAATTTGGGGCCTAGTTTGCATTAAAGGGCTAGTCTTTAATATTTCCTTGGGAAGGGAAAGAATGAGTAAAAAAGGTTGTAAATAAAGCTGGTCAATATTTTGTGCTGTCGTTGAAAGATTCTTCCAGGTCCACTTGTAAATGCTGCAGCTTCAGCAGTCTCTGCTCCATCTCCTTGGCAAATGTATGTCCCTTAATTAATATCTGCATGCTTTATCTCAGGTTAGCTGTGAGGACTGAACAGTAGCAAAAGAAGCTTGTATCTTATCAGATTTAATGGCTAGTACAGACTAGTTACATGGCAGTTACTTCATACAAAGTGCTTTTCTGCATGGTGTTATGTGAAATTGCCATTAATTTTCACATGTTAATTGTAAATCTTAGAATAACAGCACAACCCAGCTATCTCCTTAGTGTATGTCTTCAAACCACAGACAAATTAATAAGTCAATTGGTTTTGCTATGTGGCTCCTACAGTTTTGTTTGTTCTGACTTGTATAATATATTTGCTCTAGTTGGTAGATTGTCATTAGAACGATGTGGTGCACTGCACAGCTAGTTATTCAGAATATCTCTGGGGATGTCCCCATGCAAGGGCTGCAGCACTGAAGGGTGTTTGTGGGTGAAAACTGGAGACATGAAATCAGAAGTAATTTCAGATACACTGATTGGGTCTGTCTTAATTTCTTTCTTCATCAGATAAGACTGTAGATATTTCTCCCCTTCCCAGTGGGAAATTTCACTTCACTTAAGTAATTAAATAAAGCTGAGCTTGCCAAATCTGAGGCTGTAATTTTGGATCTTTTGATCTTCTGATTCTTTTGGATCTGTAAAGGGTAAAACAGGTAGGTGGCCTGAGGGGAATGCATATCTCAAGGTGTTGTTTCAAGTCCTGTGCTCTGGTGCCCTAATTGATCAGCCTGTCAGTTGTGCAGGAGGCTAGTAGGAGACAGTAAAGGCAAAATACTGCTTGAAGACAAGGTGCAGGACTTAGGAACAATAAGCATGGACAGAAGGGAAGAGTTAAATTATTGTATTTTAGCACTGTTTTCATTCTGTTTTCATCTCTGAATGTCTTTGCTGGTCTCTGTGGTATATGTAATTTTTCATAATATATTGTCCTTGTGCTTTCTCAATTGCTTCTTATTAAGCATATGAACCTGAAAGGTAAAAATACTCCCACATTTATAGGTAGTTGAGTATGGCCTTTAAATTTCTTTCACTTCTCAAAGTGACCTGAATTTACAACTTTCTCAAACCGCTGTGCCCCTTTTTGTCCTTCATCTATGGTTTAATTTCAAGACATATCTCTATGACAGAAGAATATTGTCTGTTCCCTCTTGTGGAGCAGCTTGGTGGGAGGTGTATGGCTGGCTCAATTCTCCCAAAAGGAACTGGACAGTGTCTATGGGAACTGCAGGCAGGATAAATGTAGTGCTGGTAATTCAGAAAGGTCTAGGCTCGGACTCCTGCAGTAAAATTTGTCTCTTGCTTGCAGGATTTCAGTGCTTTCCTACAGAAGTTATGACTAATGATAATGGTTGCAACGCTCCTTCTCATGATGCAGTTAGAAGAGTGAAGTTTATACTCAACAGAAAAATAACACTTCTCTTATCTGCCTTTAAAATCCAGGGGTGGCTGCTGAAGGAAATGAAGCATTCCAAGTGAGAATGAATTGAGTGTCTCAATAAACTATGCAGGTAACATATAAAAGAGCATGAGAGCGAGGATCCATAACTGTGTTGATCTAGGATATATAACTAACAGAAGACATGAAGATACAAGTAGTTGTCCTCCATGTTACACATATGAGTGACATTTCTAGAAAAAAGGTCAGTAGAAGATGTGATATCTGAAAGACACAAATTAGATTAGGAAAACTATCATGGCATATTTTAAATAAAATCTAGCTCATAAAGTATGAAAACTGATGTCTTGCAAGTGAAGACAAAGTGTAACTTGGAATAAGGTTTCTCTGAGAGTTACTTGTTCTTAGGAGAGTAGATAGCCACAAATATTCAATAACTGTTTCTTTTATGAGTGGGGCAGCCATTGCACAGGTAAAAGTCAGTGAGGTAAATGTCAACCCATGAATAAAGAAGATGTGACTCAGCCTAAATCTTGCACACAATCACAAGTGTTTTAGTATGAGGTTGACATGCAAAGAAAGTAAGCTCCTTGAAAAATGTTTTGGTTATTTTTATTTTAGTTGCATGGCAATAGTTGTTCAATAGTATTTCAGCAAGACCAAAACCCCAAGTGAATGATGCTCCCTGCAGCTATAATCCTGGCTGTGCAAAGCAAACAGGTTACTGGTGAGGCTCAGCAGAGCCTTTGTTTCTCCCATATTTAGGTTTCTTGTGAAGGCAAATCAGAACACTGGTGCAGACACATACCTGATGGCCAGGACTGTGATATTCACCTGAGAAGTCAAGTCAGCTTAAAGCTCACTGAACACAGTGCCATGCAATTTGGAAAGAAATATCTATCGTGAAAATATCCTTAGTCTTAAAGGCACACAAAGTTTGGAAGTGGAATAATGTCAACGATTGTAAGAGATCAGCCTTCTTTTCCTTGCCTGCCTTAATGTACAGGGTGTCATCAACAGAAAATTTAGTTCTCATCATTACTATTTATGGAAATCTCAAAGCAGTTCAAAAGGCAGCAAAGGTTTTTTCTTGTAGTTTGTCCTTCTTAAAGCTTATGCTTGCACTCAAGTTTTGCAGATAATCTTCCCTTAATAGCTCCACACATCTTCAGGATATTTTCTCTTGTTTGAGTTACTGTGCTCCATCGCCTTTTCCCTATCCTGCAAGTAATTACAAGGAATGAGATCTTTAACTCTTATTTGTGATTCATTTAATTCTTATTTATATTTTTTCTGATTAGGAGGTCAGCATATGCCAGTACTTCCCTGAGATTATTTACCTATTAAAAAAAAAAAATCTATAACTTAAATCCAGTCATCCTCTGTTTAAAAGTATTTGATTTATTATTTAGCATGTCCTCATGCATTAACTATAAAATTAAGAAATTAGGAAAACAAACCTTCATTTCTTTTTCTGTTTATTCACTACAATGACAATATATTTGGAGTAGACTATGAGGTAAAATTTCCTATCTCCTTTATATGCAGATTTTCCTTTTCTGTCACCCAAAACTAACTAAAAAATACAGAAAAGGAAACTACAAATCTAGGAAAACTTCCAAGGCTGGACCCCGGATTATTTTTGTTACTTAATTGCATATTGTTATTTTTATTGGCATTGCTGATGTTATTCTGGTTTTGTTCAAGTTCTACAAGTAACAGAAAGAAAATAGAAAAGAAAAATCCTCCAAAAAATGATTCCTAGACAAACGGCACACATCCTAAGCTAGGGTATTGCCCTGAATTACTTTTATTAGATATATTTTTAAAAAGGTTAAATTTCAAATTAAAGGCTCCTTTAATGTTAAACTACCTATTTTAAAAAGTGAATCTTACTTAATATGTCAATTTTTGCAGCTATTCAAATTCAAGTAAAATTCATTCTAAGCAGTCTGCATTGATATGATTTATTTTTTCAGAAAGAGTGAAAATTAAATTCAAAAGTGAGCACCTATCTCCACCTGTTAATCTATTCAAAAATATTATCTATTGCATGCATATTCATTTCTTACATCCTTGCTGATAAATGAATGGTTTAATATTGCTCAAGATTTTAGTCCTGTTTATACTTTTCCCAGCTTTGTCAGTGTGGACTACTTAGCAGTTTAATATCTAAAATGGCAGTACATATATATTAAGACTAGGCACTTTAAATTTACCTGATGTGAGGTGATTTAAATAAACATGTGAAGGCTAGCTCTTATTTTGATTTCATAGGATTTTGTGTCATTTGAGCTCCAGAATAGTTGCTTTATAATCAAGATTATATTTAATTACCTAGCAGGGGTTTGGAAAACTGTCTTTCCACTTTTCTTCAGACGTTTATTGTGGAGTTATTTTGCCAACTACATTGATAGTAGTTGGCAAAATAATTGAAAGTTTTTTAGGATTTTTTTCTTTCTTACACAAAAGGCCACTGGGAAGAGACTGTTTTTTGTACATGTTCATATGGTAGGATTACTGGAAAAAGTATTGAAAAGTATTGAAACTCATTAATGTAGGTAACTGGGAGACAGATTGTGGGGAGGCAGATGGAGATGATGCTGGAGGCAATCTTGCCCTTGATATATTGCAGCTGTGTTTATTATTCAATAGTGGGAACAGCCTGGCCCTCCCAGCTGTGGGGATGATAAGGAGTGAGTTAGCTGGGAGGGAGTCACTTGGAGCCTGCTGGCTCCTGCTGGCTGTGCTGTGAGGAGGAAGGGACAGGAGGTCATGCAAGGGTCAGATGATGTATGATGGACAGACAGGGTTAGGTGGCTGTGCAAGGGACAGGAAGGAGTGAGCCAGAACTGAAGAAGACAGAGTGCAAGAGCCAGAGCTGTCTGGAGCTGCCCTTGTGAGACTACAGAGAAAAGGTGTAGGAGGCTTTTAAATAGCAAGGTACTGGTGCTTGGAGCCTTCTGATGTTTTTTATGAAGCACTCTGAGTGCAGTGTATGTCTTGACTTACACACAATGGTGACCCTGACGTGGTGACTGACGTGATGGGTAATTGGGCTGTAGGGTGAAGTTCAGCCAGAGGCAGAGCCCACCAAAACAAAGAGCAGTGAGGGATGCTGCCAGCCTGGGCTTGACACCTGGAACACAGGTGAGCCACTGGAAACATCATGACCAGAACTCGAGTGTCAGGACAGACAACTGCATGTGACTTATCTGACTGATCAAGATTTGTTGCCAAATCAAGGATGTTGTTGCCAAAAGTGTTCATCTGCTGACTGGCTAACTGGGATAATTCAGGGCTTAGGTGTTAAGCTTTAATGCCAGGATGTTTAATGCCAGGACTAATCAGAGTAGACTGTGTGGATTGTCAAAAATATTATTCAGTCTGTCACCAAGAAAGTGTTCGAGTTTATCCTGCAATCAGACTCTTTCCTCAAAAATGAAACAGGGCTCATCAATATTATGGATAAGCATAGAGATGCCTACTTACTGCAAGGCTGGGCACTGGGATATTTACCATAGGTGTCTGTAGACCTCACCCCTCAGAGTTTCACAGAAAAAGTTCTGAGTGGGAAAGATAACTGGGCCATTGATTTTTATGTTCCTTGGTGTGAACTTTGCCAAAATTTTTCTCCTAAATTTTAGATATTTACAAGGGCTGTTAAAGGAATGTAAGAGCTGGAAAAATAGATTTCCAGACACCTGGGCATGGCTGTCAAACTTCTGATATCAGAGCCAATCCTACAGTTAAGTTTTACTTCTACCAAGGAACAAAGAAAAGTATTCTTGGGCAATATATAGACAGCAGAGATGCAAAAAGTATAGCTGACCTTTTGAATAAAAAATTAGAAGTAATGGAAAACAAAGGAAAAAGAAAAAAAATCTAGAAATAAGGATGAACTCTAACTGGCACTGAAGGTGAATACAATTCAAAATATTCTGAAGCTGTGAAGATAGAAGACACCAGGAGAGGAGGGCAGGAGGTGTAATGAGCTGGAAGAATCCTCTGCCCCTACTCTGCTCTGTGCGTAATGCATCCACTTACAGAAGAAACTGGAGACAATATTTGTATGTTATAGTGTCAATTTATCTAAGCATGTGTTTCTAGAAATATTCCATTCTATAATTTTAAAAAAAGAAAAGGGTAATTGTGGGAAGGCTGATGGAGATGGTGCTGGAGGCAATCTTGCCCTTGATATATTGCAGCTGTGTTTATTATCCAATAATCCAATTATCCAAACAGCCTGGCCCTCCCAGCTGTGGGGGTGATAAGGAGTGAGTTAGCTGGGAGGGAGTCACTTGGAGCCTGCTGGCTCCTGCTGGACCCTACTGGCCCCTGTTGGCTGTGCTGTAAGGAGGAAGGGACAGGAGGTCATGCAAGGGACAGAAAGGGTCAGATGATGTACGATGGACAGACAGGGTTAGGTGGCCATGCTAAGGACAGGAAGAGCAAGCCAGAACTGGAGAAGAAAGAGAGAAAGAGCCAGAACTATGTGGAGCTGCCCTTGGGAAGCTACAAAGAAAAGGTGTAGGAGGCTTTTAAATAGCAAGGTGCTGATGCTTGGAACTTTCTGATGTGTTTAATGAAGCACTTTGAGCACGGTGTCTGTCTCAACTTTCACAGGTAACTGCTAGTTCTTTCATGCACATACCCTATAGGGAGGGTTTCTGAATTTGTTTGTACAGATCTGTTTAAGATACATGTTTCTCTCTACAGAGAGATCAGAAAGGGTTCAAAAATTTCAGCTGCATTTACCTTGAAAATAAGAGTATTCAGTGCTGGAATCAGTTTCTCCATTCCTAAAGAGTGTAGAAGGTTTTGCAGAAGTGAGGTAGGATGGGATCCAGGTCAGAAGAGGGAAACGTATACAAATCTCTTTTTTCACCATTAAAATGATGGAGATTTTAATGTCTTTCTTTCACTGCCAGTGTACACTCCACTCTGTGTTTTGGAAAATCTGATTTCATTCAGAAAAAAAAAATTACCAAGATACCTCGAAATTCTCTAGGGAGACTGTTGCATAAAACTGTTCCAGTCCTTTAAAACCATTGCTTTGAGTTATATCATAATACATAAGGTACTTTAAAAAAGGCTCTTGAAATCAAAGGCAATTCTTAAATGAAAGTCTGCTAGTAAAGGAAGTACAAAATAAACTTTTTTTTAATATCTGGAGTTTCCCTGAAATCTTTAAAAAATTATAAAAAAAAAAAAATTTGCCCCTGAAATCTGAAATTCTAGGCTATGATTTCAAGTCCTACTTAAATTAATGAAGATATGCACTTTCTAGGCTAGAAAAAATTCTTAGTATTTATTATGTTCATTAACTGATTACCTTAAAATTTCATTTTTTCATAAAGAATTTCTTCTATTGGGCAAAGAGTCTTAGCCTGGACCCTTTCTGCCAACTCTGAAATTACTGGTACATTCAATTTACTTTTATCTTTCAGTTGTATCTTTTTCTGCATTCTGCCTTCTCAGAGTCACTTGCAAGTACGAGAACATGACTGAGAAAAACAGTAGATCTGTTTTAATGTGCCAGTTTTGGCTTCTGGGTTATCTCTGTGTCATCAGGTGCTTGTTCGTATTTCTCTCCAAGTGCAGGCTTTTTCATTTATTGAAGCTCATTTTATTGCCTTCTATTCCTGCTGCTTTCATCTCTGTAGCACCTGAATGTTTTGTTCAATTGACTTCTACTTTTTACTGCTACCTGCAAATTTGTCCAGAAGGGCACTGTGAAACAGAGGCATGGTATCTGAGATCTAGTTGTTTGCAGGGATAGCATATTTTTATAAGAAATTTTACTACTAGCCACTTGCAAACATTTCACCATTACTCATTAAAAGATTAATATTGAAATATGGTGAACCCAAATCCTACAGTTGCCATTCTTCGGAATCCAACCTATGCAATATTGAAGATATTTTTAATTAAAAAGAAGATATTGGTAAGATGTATAAGCATTTGTTATAAATAAAGCATTTAATTATCTGGACTGAAACTATACAAACCTAGAATGCATGTTTATTTAGAAGGTTTTAGGCTTATTCCAGTGCTTATAAATCTAAAGAAACTCTGTGATTTTCAGCAGCAGTTGTTACCATGCTGGTCAGGGCAATGGACTCTGTCATCATTCCGTGAGCTTTTTCAGTATTTTTAAGGCTTATCTAAAGCATTTGTCAAAGTGGCACTTGTTAAAGACATGTTGAGCAACACCACATTTTCATGTTAAAATGAATGGAGCTGCCACTTGGCAAAACCTATGCAAACATCCAGGGCAGAAAAAGCTTTAAATATTTGAATAAGAGCAGCTTGCTCGTATGAGGAGTGCAGCAACCACAGAGGAATTTGGTTCCACTTCCCCCCCTCTTAGTATGTCCAATCTTCCTTTGGGTGTTTGCACAGGAGGAAAGTGCTTTGTAGAGCCTCTGTACATAGGGAAAGGGAAGACACTGAGAGCCAGTCTGTGCCAAAGCTAATCCAGGAAGGTCCGTGGTCTCAGCTGTTGCCCCTTCCCTGCTTCACAAACTGTCTTTTCAGAAGCTTCTGTCAACTCCACTCCCTTTGAGTCCCATGTTTTCTGGAAACTGGAGCTCTTATTAGATTCCTGCAATACATTTCTTATGCATCCCACAGGTCTGTAAACACCACTTTGTTTCTAAAGTGAACATATTGATGGTGAAATATGTCAGCATGGCATGTGGAGAAAATGATGCTGTTCTGGTCACCTCCAGTGGTGTAGCCCTCAGGACACAGGTTGGACCTAAGTCTTGCTCCTGAGGTCCTGTCTCCCTCCATGACTCTGGGGACTGCTGTTGAATGGAGTTCCTGCCCATCCACATTTGTGTGTGGGGAGGCCCACATGGCTGCCAGTGAAGTGAATCTGCAGAGTTTGCCTCCCTGTGAATGCTCTGGACCACACAGTGAGGATTTTAGACCAGAGCAGATACTTCTCATAGATTCTCTCCCTAAAATTTCACACTACTGTGAAAATTCCCTACAACTGGGATTCACAGTAAACATTTTTGCCTAACTAACTATTTTGTCTGTCGGTTGTGCCTGATCATTTGTCAAAAATGTCTATTCAATTCCTTAAAGTAATGGATTTCTATCTACCTCTGATGCTTCTTATTCCTGTACCACTCTGATATTTCTCCAATTCTCCACCTGCAAATGAATGTTGAGGGAGGAGAAATGTGTAGAAGGAGTTGCAAGGCTGCCCTGCTAGCAGCGTGAAACACGAGTTTGCCTGAATGTTGTGGGCACACTGTGTGCCCATTGTGTGTCACATTGTGCTTGATGAGTGGGTGGTGGTGGGAATGAAAGCTCAGGTAATACCTAACTGCTCTGTTTTGGATGAAAGCTCAGGGCAGCCTGGAGTAATCTGGCACTACATTCTCTGCAAAAGGAAGACTACAGTTGCCACCAAGATTATGGAGCAGTTTTCTATTCAGTCCCTGAGCAATTGTTTCCAGAATGGCAATCAGAAAAATGGATATTATCTTCTTTTGTTATAGAGAGAACCCAAACAAATTTTGAAAGGAGATTGAAGAAGAAAAATCCAGTTAATGCTTTTTCTTTTTTGAGTGTTTTTGGTAGCTTTTTCCTGATTCAGCAACCATGCTCTTCATCATTGTCTGTTTCACTGGTAACACCATTGAGTGGAATTTGTCTAAACCTACCTACAATTTTTCCTACAAATCCTTTCCTCCCTTGTCACCTGTCAGCTTCACATTGAGTTTCTGATTTTTATCTCACTGGTGACAATGGGAATACTTATGTCTTGGTTTATATTGGTGTGGATATTCATGCTGGAGCAAGTACTCACTCAGGACCATTATTTGTACTGAGAAAAATTGCCTCAGACTGTGCTGTAGGCAAGGAAGCAGTCTCTCCTGCGCTTTCTCATGCAGAACATATCTCAGAGCCCAGTTCTGCTGGAAGATGCTGAAGAAGGTGATTGCTCAAGATGCTGTGAGAAAGAGTAAGATGTTTCTAGAGTACTGGAATATATAGCTGGACTTCAGCATTATGGGAAACTCTGAAAAGGCCCCTGGTTCCCAGAAGTTTGGCTTGAAAATTAAGCTTTGATGAGTACCTAAATTCTGAAATAAATAAAATGACTCCTACCAAGAAAATGCTTTGTTGTTCTACCTGTCATTTCTCTGGAACTTAGCAGAGACATCATTCCTGGTACTGGAATGCATTCACATTTTCTCTCTTAAATGTGTTGTTACATTCCATGTTCAAATATATTTTCTTTTATTTGCTTTATTTTTTATTTAGATGCCTATATGATTTTTAAAATAATGGACCTTTCCATGTCAATGATAGCATCTCTATTTAAATGCAGAATACCTCTTGAAGACAATTGTTTGGTGGAGAGATTGGACATAGAAATAGAGCACAGAAATCAATTGCATTTATCTTTGGTTTTGATGTTTTTTCTTCTAAATCCTGCATTTCATCTGAATGGAGATGCATAAAAATCCCATTAAGATTGGTTCCACTTCTTTGAAATGTGCCCTAAGACTAATTCTGACAAAGCTGACATTTTATATGCTCATATCATGACTTACAAAAGGTAATAAAAATAAATTCTCTTGTATAGTCACTATAAAATCTGGTATGAGATGAACATTACGTTTGATACTGATACACTTAATACTACTCCAGTAAAAAGAGACAAGAACCCTATCAAATACTCCTTTTACTTTAATTTTTCTAAATTTTCAGCTGTCTTGTAAGCTGAAAATGTTCTTTGCTAATATCGTTCTTGGTGGAGAAGGTGACCTTTTAACAATTACGATTAAACCAAAATGAATATTTTAACTGATTTTTTTCCCTCAGTCAATGAGCTGAAAAATGATTCAGTAATTCAGCAGAAGAACCTACATCCTTCAAAATATTACCAATGAGTTAAGGAAACACAAGCTGCACAAAGTCCATTCTTTTGTGCGGGCTCTGCGAGATGCTCACACCAAGGTAATCCAATGCTCTCCTCTTAAAGATGTTGCTGTATGTGTATTTGGACAGAAAAAAACCTTTCAGAAGCAGTCCTGTGCTCATAACATCTTTGCTGCTACAATTCTTTTTTTTTTTCACTCCTAAGCTGCTGCTCAAATAAAAGTGTAATCAAGAATTTTTTGCATGTGATCATGCTGAATCTCTCCTCTACAGCCTAGTTTGAGTATTTAGAGGAACCAATAACAAACCAGTACATCACTGCTGCAGTGCTCTCAAGAACAAACTGATTATGAGTCCAGGTTTACCTTGTGAGATATATATTGGAATCCATTTCCATGTTGTAATAAACTCTGATGACTTAGGATTGAGATTTTCAGAGCTCAAAGATCATTAATAGATCTACGTTCTCTGGTAAACAGAGTACCCAAAGGCAACATTTGTTAAAGTGCCTCTGTAATTTAGGATGCTGAGACTGACTTGTCTTAACATTTATCAGAAAATTAATTTGAAACCTGTTGTAATTTGAGACCTGTATCAGGTGCTGTATATAGATTTTATAGTATCAATATGAAAAAACGATTTCCAAATTTTTATTCACAGCTTGCTGCTTTATGACTGTGCAGTTAGATTCATTGACTTGTTGGGAAAAGGTCACAAGTAGAATGCTACATGTTGCTAAGGTCTGGCTACGGTTTCACAGGCAATAAAATGGAGATAGCTGGCCCAGAAGGGCTCCAGCCCAATGTTTCATGAAATTCTTCTCTTGAGGAAAAAACATTCTACAAGGATTCCATTTTCTGAGGAGACACAACAAAGAACAAACTTTACTCATGAGAAGTTCTGACAAGTGTAAGCTTCTTCTTGGGTCTTCAATAACTTCCATATAATGTATGCAGGAACTCCCCACTTCCTCCCTGAAGAGAAACCTGTCAGCATTTTTATGAGTTAAAGATTAAAGGGCCTATATTCAATATTAAAAGTCTTTTTATAACTTTAGAAAATGCCCAGGAACCTTGCATATGTTCTCAAACACAAATGAGAGCACTGCATTCACATGTGTACTATTGTACCTAGAGATGTTTGAAAACAATGAAAGCCAAGTCACAAAATACTTTAAATGCCAAGGTGACTGTTTCATGGTGTTCAGCCCTTCCTTAATTTTCTGAAGGTTTTGCAAAGTACCTTTTCTTCAAACCTGTTTTTATTACCAACTGCAATAAAGAAAATCAAAAGAACAGAAGTTCTCTTTTAATTTCAATTTATTTTCTTTCACCATTCTGTGTCTTTTAAAATGCTCTCCAATTTCCAAAGTGACAGAAATACAGAAAGTGATTTTTTCCCTTCCTTTTTCTTGTAGTTTGATAGTCTGTATTTTTTCAGTCACAAGGTGTTTCATAGCAGTTCCAGACTGGCAAATAAAAACATGAAGGGAAAAATAAAATTAAAAAAAGAAAAAAGCTTTTAGCCTGCATTTTTAATGTCCAATTAATAAAAGGAAAGAAAGAGGAAAATACATGAAGACACCAAACCCTTGACATTTGATTCTGAGTATTTTCAACACCGATGAATATGTGGGAGATTAAAAGCAAAACCAAATGAGAGCCTGAAAACATTTGATGTTCTTCTTCAGTCACAAAAAGGACCACTTTTGATGTGACAAAGGTAGCCAGGGTATACGATGGAAAGACTTGAATTCAAACATGTCCATAATGGTAAATCAGTTCTTGAGTGGAGTACATTTTCTCCGTGAATAGGAGCTGGTAGTCATACCTCTGTTTGCTTCAATCTTTCCATGGGAGGTATCAGTCTCATGCAAGGCAGCATCATCTCACTTTGGTTACTATGGAAACCAGCTGTGCACGGCTGCAACTGTAGGCACTGGGTCCAAACAGCTTTTTTTTTTTTTTTTTGCATCTGGGCTGCCTGGATAATCTTGTAATATGCCGTGTTGCATAAAACAGTATTCTTTATTCTCAAAGAGGCAATACACTTTTCAGATTTCAGTGTTTTAGAAACAGCTTTCCAGTTGATACTCAGTCCTTCTGCTGTGTGGAGTTTTGAGTACCTATTATAGCTTGAATGACCTGATTGAGAAGAATCAAACCTTGGGTTTGGTTTCCTTCTCCCCTCCCCCCAAATATTACTATTTAATTGTGGCCGCTTTACATGCAGTCAGGGCTTTTCTTGGAAAGTGGAAAAAGTGTGTGTGAATTCTCTTTGCTTGGGAAAGATGTACTGCCAACACCAGCAGACAGAATTGAGACCAGTGAGAGGTGGAGTGATACCAATGATCCCCATTTACGTTTTTTCTGGATTTGGCCGCCCGACTAGGTCACACACCAGCCTTCACCCAGTGGAGGTATCAAGAAGGTGTGTAGTGGTGGGGAAGCTTCATGTAAAAGTGGAGTAGAGGAAAATGATAAAACCCCTTCTGTTTTAGAATGGTTTTAAATGCACATCTTGAGCTACAAGTGTGCCTTAATCTAACAAGGCCTTAAAAAATGTTCAAACCCCTCAAAACCAACCTCCTTCTGAGTGCTAATTTCACCATCTATATCTTCATTTGTACATGGATTGTAGGGGAAATAGCTGTTTTACTGAGGCAACTTTGGGGTTTGTCTGTGCCACTGGAACACCTAGAGCAGTTCCTGAGGGTATGGCTTTGAGATCTTGTGTCTTTTTGTAGGAGGCCTGTATGAAGCTTAGCAGATTGTCTAGTCTGATCTAGTGGAAGGTTTCTTGCCTATGGCAGGGAGGGTAGCACAAGATATTTGTAAGGTTCCTTCCAACCCAAACCATTATGTTCCTATGTTTCTATAATTCTAAGATGGGCTTGTGTAGCTATACCCTGATGCCATGGTCATCTCTAGGCTTTGTCTTGTTCACAAAAGTCTGAACAGACTAGCTGTCCATCTTGATTTGAATTGTTGCCCCTTACAGCTCAGTTGTGCTCCCTGACCAATCTGTATGACAGCCTGTGTCATCCAAAATGAGTTTAGTTGTCTGCACAAACAAAAGATTGACTTGATGGCTCTCTGATCCCACTCCTAGAGCCAGATGGAATGAACCTCTTTGACCTTCTGGGCATATCAGAGCTGTTCAATGTTAGTTACGGCTTTCTAGAGCAGTGAATGCAAAAAAATTTATACCGTTGACATGTTATTACCTTGAAGGATTATACTTTCAGCAAAATTCCAGAAAATAGTTTATCTATGGTGTACTATCTATTACACCTACATTTGAATTTCAATTCAGTTCATGAGCAGGAACAACTTCAGAGAAAACAGGGACAGCATTTATCATGTTGTGCTGTTTACCACTGGAAAAAAAACAGAAGAGCATTCCTATTCTGTCATACCTATATTCACTTTGTCACATTACAGTCTCCGGATGGATAGCTCTGCTCGTTGCTTTTTCAAGCCTTTGTCCACACACACAGGTAAAATGACTTATCACAAAGGCAGTGCTATTGATGGTGCCAGTTAGTCTTTCCGTTACTTTGGAGACCAATTCTGTCTTTCTTGTCCTTCATCGTACATTTTGAGCAGAAGCTTTCTCTTTCCTGGGTGCTTATGCATTGGCATAGCAAAAAGAGGATGAGAGGTTTTAGAGAACCCTGCCAATATTAATCCCCGCTGCTGCAATTTCCTCTTCCGTGGTGCTGAGTACGGCCCATTTCCCCCAAGGACACTGAGACTTCTTACCTGGGGACTGGCTCCCAGTCAGTGTTTGGGGTTGATGCTTCTGGTTCCCATGTTGGACTGGTGGTCAGATATGATCTCTGGCCCATTTGTTCTGCCATGAACATAGATGTAGAATAGGCTAAAAGTAAATAGTTTTGTAGTTTGTTTCTTAATATCTTATTTAGCTTTACAGGCATGGAAAAGGGTAGAAAGGACAAGAGGCTGGGTCACATGATTTTTTTTTACAAAACTTGCAAGCTAAATTAAAGTAGTTGGTACTCCTCAGAGTATTTCCTGATGTGTTTCTGATACGGTTCCTCACACTTTGCTGATTTCTTGTCTGCCTTGTGGAAACAAATCAGTGTACAATCCATGTGTGCACAGATGTGAAGGGGAATTCTGTTGCCCCCCTTCTCTGTCTCTCTAATGCAGAGGACAGAAATCAGAGAAAAAAGCATTCAAGAGAATAAGTGAATGGCAGCAAAACCAACACAGCAAGAGGGCTGGGGGGTGGGTAGCAGCAGGCAGAACAGGAGAGAGGACAGATACAGACAGAGAAGGAAGACACATCCGCAAAGAGCAGCTTTGAAAGACGGATTTTGTTAAGATTTAACAAGTTAATCGCTGCATGCTAATTACTGTTAATGAAAAGATTAAAAACAATAAAAGCAATTTATCTCATTCCAAAATAATTAGCCTTAATCACTTGTTTGTACAAGCATTTATACAGCATATAGAAAGAGATTTTCATGGGAATCCGCCCAACATCTGTGTATGCATAGTGTTTATATCTGCAGTGGTTTCTTGTAAACTGTCTGACAGATGTGGGATCATCAGCTTTGCTGAGACTTTAACAGGGTTCCAGAGATCTAAGCACCAAATTATTCTGATTTTCTGTCAGGTTTGCAGGTGCTCATGTTTCTGAAAATGAGGATCATCTCTCTGTATTCTCCCTTATGTATGTAAGTTGCATTAATCTTGCTCTAAGTTTTGGGAAACTGAGGAGACCTTAAGGGACTTCATCAGGACGATTACAGAATCACTGCTGGGCTTGGGATCTGCCTTCCTGGCACCTGTGGCAAAATTTATGCAGGTTTCCAATCCTGCATGGCTCATGCGTACCACAAATTTGAGCAATAATATTATTCTGATAGTACTGATAAGTGGCATCAGTTCCCTTTGTTATTGTTGTGAAGTGATTTAGCTGGTGTGTAATTCAGTTTCTTTACTCACAAGGAAAAGTTAATATAGCACTTACTGCTGCTTGTATTCAGTCATTACAGCAGTCAGTCAAATCACTGGCAACCTGAGGGGTACAAGTGTGAAATGGCAGGGATTTCTCATCCAGGTGTCTTGAGCAATTGAAGCTATCTACAGAGAAGCCTTGCTGAGTAAAACAGGGCAGAATATTATTAACATCATTACGGCCCTTATAACACTGAATGAATGATAAAGGTGTTGAGGAGGGTAATGAGTCTAGATGAGTATCACCTGTGGAGATTTCTTATTTTTATAGTTCTGCTGAAATCATTCATTTGTTGATGGCTCTGACTTGCACATTTGTTGCTGGCTACTGCAGGAGAATTGGGCAGTCCAAGCAGTCTAAGCAAGCAGTAATGGCTACCACTTTGACTATTCCCCTGCATTTAGGTCTACCACACATGAAAGGGGTGCAGCCTTCTTCCATCTGTGCTCCTTCAAGTGCGAATATCTCCAATGTCAGCAGCATATGGGACCCTCTATAACAATCTGGGCACTTACCTTCCTAGTTTCTGCAGGCTGTGTTGAACAAGCTGCAGCAGAAGCATGTGGTTAAGCTGATGCAGGGCATGGTCTTTGTCCTAAGGAGCCTCATCAGAATTACTCTCTTGCAAATTGTTTTTAGGTGGAGATGTCATCTGCTGCACCTGGATAAGTGGAGTGGAAGCCTCTTAAATGTTGATGAGGAGGGTTAAAGTTAGCTGGAGTGAGCAGAATGAGGAGGCTTAAGGCAGTGATTTTTCTGCCATCCTTGTGGTGCTATGAGGATGCCCACCTTAGGTCCTTTGCTCGATCTCTGCTGAGGTTCCTAGGCTTCATCTTCTGGGGTACTGCTGCAGCTCAGGCATTTGGTGGAGTTTTGGTGATCCTGATGTTCAAGAACTACAGATATTTGTTTCAGGAGTCTTACTTGTGTCTCCCTGGTTGGTTGTCTCTTGCAACTGCAGTTATATTGTTGCCTACTGGAGTTTTGGCTGTCTCTATCTCTGTTAAGTGTTCCCGCAATCGGCAAGGGACTCTCATGTACTTGCTGCTGCTCCTTCTTTGCCTAGAAATGTCTTCAGCAGCTCTGGCACATTCCTACTGTGTTAGGAGTGCTTCTCAGCTGGAAAGTGTTATGGGTTATCTTGTTCACCAGCACAATTGGACATGCTCCCAGGATCCTGGAAACAGTGCTGTGGATGTGATACAGAGGAAGCTGCAGTGTTGTGGGGTCCACAACTACACAGACTGGCTAGAGACATCATCTTCTTCTTGGTATCATCCAGCTTGTGTCCCTGAAAGCTGCTGTAAGGAGAAGTATTCTCACTGCAGGGGGGACTTGGGCCATGTGGAGCAGCTTTCTGAGGAAGGCTGTCTAAAGAAGTTGGAAGGCCAGTTGTGTTTTGCCATGCTGTACATTTTTTGGTTTTGCACTGTGCTAAGCATCTTGGAGGTCTTGGCCGGTGTCAGCAATGGCATCCTCATGAGACACCAGCCATTCCATGAACTCCGTATTCTGGACTCATATACCTTCTTACAGGATTACAGGTGCTAGCTGCTTTGCTAGACCTGCTGCGAGTTTCCTCAGCTTTTTACTACTTCATGGTTGCATTGGAACACAATTAAAAAATGGCATGTAAATCAAACTAACTGATCATTGCTGGATATTTTTTTCTTTAATGTTGTGACATTAGATCAGTTCTCCCACAGATTTTTTTTTTTTTTCAAGAAGCGTTCTAGATCTGAAAATCTTCTGGAGACAGGTCTTCAGCATGTGCAGACACAAAACTACTGTATGTGAGTGCAGGGTAAGCAGTAAGAATAGGCATATCTGTCTCAGGGCAACTTATGTTGAGGTCATGATCTGAACTTTTGGACTGAGTCTTAACTGTAATAGAATCTTGGAAAGCAATTAATGTGCAGATTCTTCCAAACTTGTGTTGAAAGCTTTGGTTTTTCTGTAAGAAACCCTTTAGATAAAGTTTCATATTTGTTTTTCTTGTTCCAATGCTGGTTTAAGAAATACCTTATTCTTCAGTGAAAATCCATGTCAGGTTTTCAAGTGTCATGAGAGTATAATCTGAATGGGTTTGACAGTAACATAGTAACTCATACAGTGATGTGCAGCAGGAGGTAAAGCAGTCTTGGGAGTTGCACGGGATCAATTCCCAAATAATAGAGCAAGAAAGTCTGTCTGTATTCATTCATTTATTTCATGACAGAGCAAGGAATGAGTCAATTATTTTTGCCAGAAAAGTAATGTGGGGTCACATGTGTGCTTGAATTATACCAGCAATATGCTTCTTTTTCTTGAGGTATGCCTGCTTTTCTTACTGAATCCCCTTTTTACCCCTTTCTGCTAGTCCCCCTCCAGCCTGCATGTGCTGAAAGGGACTAAGTTAGCATGTGGGGTACTCATGAGCTTGTTTATGTCAGTGCTGTTGGTGTTTAGAGAGGCACTGGCGAAGGCTCTGCCTGCACTGTATGGGTTCTGCTTGGAAAGTCTTAAGACTCTCTGCTGACCTGGGAATGGGCACTCCAGCAGCTTTATCCTTTGGTAAGTGTGTGTAGGGATCTCTAGGGCCTACAGCTGTACCATGTTAGGTTTTACTAAGGTTTACATGGACTGGAAACAAGGAAAAGGCCTGGGTCACAAAAGCTGCTGGACCTGGCAGCTCCCTTAGCACTTAAAGTAATAGTTCAATCTTTATTGCTCTAAGTTTTCTACCAAACTTCAGGTAACTGACTGCAAATTTCAGACCCAAAATCACCAGGTACTGATTTTCATGAGCAGGAAAGAGAAAAAAACAGATGATATTAGGTCAGTTGTGGCATGCTAAATATTAGCCATGTGAAGATCAAACATGAAATATACTGCAAAACTTATCCAGTTAAAACAAAAACACCCTAAACCAAACAAAAACACCAACCAAAAAATCCAAACACCTCCCTCCAGACCTACCTCAAACAATTAAGATATTGTTTTAGGTAATAGAAAATAACTACTTCGTTGGATGTCAGAAGTTCTTAAAAAAAGAGTGAATGTTCCAGAGTAAATAAAGGAAATTGTTATGACTTTGAGTAACATAATAGAAGGAGACATTTCTTTCATGTTCCTTGACATGGGATGGGTGTCGCAATGAATGAAGTTTGTCCAGTTAAGCACCACAATTGGGACTTAGTGGTACCCTGGCTGTGGTACATAAATACTTTGTAATGCAAATTATTGCTATGAAAACATGCAATGAAAATGAAATGGCAGCAACAGGTTCAGGGAGAAAGGGTTTATTGGTGAAAGTAAAGTTGAAGAATGGAGTGGGTGAAGTACCCTTTTACCATTTACCTTTATTAATGGGGTTATTATTCTTCTCAAATCTTATACTTTACAACTTCCTTCACAATTTCTGAGACAGGCTCTCCTAGAGGGGAATGTCCATATTTTTCACCACTAACCAGAAAGTAATAATTTCAAGGTGATTAAAGAGAGTAAATTATGTGGATATCCTCATCTAGTATCCTGTCTGCTAAAAGTTAAGGTCATTCATGACTCTCTCTACTCTTACTGTACTAAGAAAATGGAAAGATAAATATGAAATTAATTAACTGGGCATTAAATAAATGAAAAAGCTTTTAGTGGTTATTTTTTCCCTTGCATATTCCTCCCTGTAGAAGAGCATATCTTAAACCTGGTAATAAGTGTGAGGATGCATAAGGCAGACTTACTCCAGCTACAAATGGTTGATAGTAAAGAAATAACAGATTTATTGCTGCTTTGATGTTTGCCTGCTTGATTCTGAATGCTTCTGGACAGGAATAACTTCTTTTGAACTAAAAACTGGTGCTATTTCTAAGTAAGTATACTTTGTTTCTGTATTGTAAGATACATAAATCCTTGGATGCTATTGCATTCTATGCATTTTACATTCTTCATTCTGTTTTCCATAATCTAAAAAAATTAGCAGCTATATAGGAAGGCAGCAGATGACTTAAACTTGACTTTTCTGAAAATTATGTTGCTTTGGATTTGAAGAGGAAAAATTGATGTCCAGTGCAAAGCTGAAAATGTGTTCTGTGTTTATTCTTTTCCAGAGCTTATATATATATATATATATAAATATAACCCATATATTCCATTCATGAATTGGTAGTTATACTGTGATACCTTTTGTAGAAGGCAACAGTCAGAAAGGTAGAATTGTTTCTAAAATGTAAAAAACATTATAGCAGCTTTTTCTCAACTGTCTTTCTATCGTTCCATCTATTTATCTTTTTTCCAAAACTCTGTATTTTTTCCTTTATTGTGAATGATGGCTTGATTTAACTCTGAGTAGAACATAATTCAGCTTCTGAATTATGAGCTGTTCTTCATCAAATCTCTTGTCTTTTCAGTTCAGAATTCTGCCTCACAAAGCACAAAGTAGAAAATCTGGAATTTGCTAGAAGGTAATTGAAGACTCAGTTCCTTCCTACCTCACATAGATATTTTTAAATCAGTTAAAAAGATTCTTTAATTGAAATGATGGCTTTTGTAGTCTGTTGTAGAGTTGCACTAGGTGGAGTAGCAGGAGGTTGTAGAGTTGCACTATGTATTTTCTTGAAAAATTCATCTTGCATGGCTAGCTTAGACTCCTTCCTACAAGGTGGAATCACACAGGGTATGAAGAAAGAAAAACTAGCTCTAAAATATCCCAATACCATCCTGGAAGACGACACAAATAATTTTTGACCTAAGAAGTACAGAGAATGAGCTGAACTACTTATTTAATTATGTCAAATGATCAGCATTCATTTATTAAATGATGGAAAGTGAAATTCAATTAGAGCAGGTAAGTGATTACATTATGTAAAGCAATTTTTAAAACTGGATAATATGATCACCCTTCATTTATTACATTAGGTTCAGAATATTGGATATTGGTACTTTTATTAAATTCATGGAAATGCTTATAATGATGGACTATTTAAAAGAGTTTGCAAGTGAAACCACTCCTCCTTGTACTTCTTTTTTAGTATTGACTAAATAATAGTGCTGCTATTGCTTTCAAAGCAAAGACTCCGATTTTACTATGGCATTGTTCTTATGAGTAAGATCTTGTAAACATTGCTTATAAAGGTAATTAGTGACATGTCCAAAACAGGGGAAAAAGGATCGCCAATTAACTGGCTTAGCAGTGGGGAGGCGAGGGGAGAAACTGAGTATTAAAACTGCAATCTTATAGGAAACATAATAACATAATATGAAAATAAAATGTCTTAGAATCTTTCTACAAAACTAGATTTTCTATTTTGCAGACAAACAGGATGAAACAATCTCATTTGAAGATCTTATTGAGACTCTTTTGGATGGGGAGAATGCAATTTCAACTTCTCTATGTGGACAACAGGGTCACATTTTTTTATACTACTCTGTTAGGCCATTTTCTTGTGATTATACCTGACTAAGGCAAAAAACCCTCATCATATCTATTAAATGTCTCCTTTTGCTTCTCAACTAGAGCTGGGTTGGAGGTATAAAAAATATTAGAAATAGGATTCATTATTAAATGGTCTTTTTTTCACACTACTTAGTGAAACAATATTTTTTTAAGGACTCGGATACCAATTTATTGCTGAAATTCAGGTATTCCTGTGGAATCCTAAAGTGAATCTAAGTGTGCAACTTTGTGCTGATTACTTGCAGAGCTTTGTGGGAGAAAACAGCATTCCAAATTTTAGTCAAGAGTTACTGTGCAAGTGGCTCAAAACCATGTGCAGGTAGAAAAGGTAGCAGATTTTAGGACTTGTGGAAGTATTATTTTAAATACGTGGAGAATGTTCCTTGGCTCATAGGAAAAAAAAAAAAAAACCTGATTTTTTTCTTTTTCTTTTTTTTTTTTTTTTGTCTTTTGTATGGTTCCCCTCTGCTCTGCAAAGGATTTTCATGCAGGAGTAAGCTAAAATGTCTGTGTGAGATAACTTCTATAATTTCACTTAAAGAAAAGCTCATTTCTTTTCCAGGGCAGTTTGGTCTAGATAGAAAACAATGTAAGGCTTTGTTAAAGGTTGTGTTAAACACCCCAAAAAGATAAAATAGGAAGTTAAACAGGGAGAAGAAACAGTGACTGTTGGGCTCTAACTGAGGAGAAAACAGTGAGAGAAAGGAGTAGCGCAGTAGTGTGAATACAATAGCAATAACTACACCAAGTAAAAAAAAAAATGGAAAAGAAATTTTTTTATCTCAGTGTCTCAATAATTATAGTCTTCCAGTACTGTTAATAATCTGAGGTTTAAAAACTCCCCATAATGAAATTTCAAGTTTTTAAAACACTTTCTTTAACCTCATGTCATAGCAACTGCTGAAATATCTAGCCACCATGCTAATCTAATTTAGCACTGTTTGAATTTATTACCTTCCCCAGAAAACTTTATTTTAAAGTTATAAAAGGATGTTCTTCAACATTCCATAAGAAAAAAGATACATGTAAACAATCTTTTATGTGTGGTGAGCTGTATTTTTTTATCATGTAATTTGGAAAATGGATCAGCATGTGACAGATGATCTGCAAAGTGAAGTGTTCGTAAGTACCTTGTTTAGCTTTGTGTTAGGCCAGAGGGGGAAAAAAAAGAAAAACTGTACAGTAGGAATGGAGAAATATTGAAATTAAAACTAGGTTTATATAGTGTATATGAAAAATAACAATGAAATATGATCGTTATTAAAGAAATATGTTTTAGAAGTTTTAATGTTCAGTGGCCCTGTTTTATGCAAATTTATAGCCATTATTATCTCCTGGCCTAAGCAAAAGATCAGAATAGACTAAGCAATTGATGACCCTAAATTAATAACATGTAGTAATTTCTATGAATTAATTCCATAAAATATATTTGCAGTGCCTTGTATAAACTGGAGAATGAGGATAGTAAAAGCACTGTCACTCTCTGAGCTAATAAAATCTCTGGGGACAGTGCATTCTTATGAGTGAAGGACACTGTCATCAGTCTCACCTAAAGGAAGAAGAAAAACACAATCAAAACCCGGAACAGGCAAAGCAAAAAACAAAACCCCAAAACCACCTAAACCACCACCACTGCCAGCAACAAGAAAAAGTAGTAGAAAAAGCTTTTAAAGCAGGAGTGGATCAAAATTATTCTCTCACTCAGCCCACCTGTGTAATGAGGGCCTGGGTATCCCAGGCCTTGCTGGCACTTCCTCTCCTGCCTCATTTTTCACTTTTTCGCATGTGAAATCAGCTGGCAGGTGTTCTCTGAGGGTAGTGTGGGAGTACGACAGTATCTAGTAAAAGTAGCATCTCCTCCTTCCTGATGCAGTCCTGACTCCTCAGGGCTGTTCATCCCTCTCTGCATTAAAAGCTTTTTCAGTTACTGTTTACATGAAGATTAATGGCTTAGGCGTCTGGGAGGTCTGATTGAAATGTACAACAGGATTTGTTCAGGTAAGTTTAGGATGAAGCAAACCCAGACTTGTTAAAAATAATAAGTTCTTTGAAACATTTTTGACTAAACAAGACCAAAAGGTTTTGCAATTTACGTAGATGTCTCAAATAATTAAAGAAAGTGGCGATGGGCAGAATACTCTCATGCTGAGAAACTGCTGTGCCTTCACACCACACCCCTTTGGTGCTATGGTCTCCTTTAATCATACCAACATAAAATTGGTTTCAACTGTGGGTCCAGGTATCTGAGAACAGTGTCTAGCTGTGACCTGCTGGCCTTTCTGCATCCCCCTTCAGACCAACTGCTATATTCAGTAAAGTTGCACAAACATGATGCCATGCAATTTATGACTAGCAGATCAGAGTGCAGCAAAACAAAGGACTTTGTTCCACTCTGCCATGTGTTTTACTCTGGGATAAAAAGAAAGGAATTTGGTACGTTTCTTTGTTAAAGCAGACTTTTCAACCTGCATTAGGCAAAACTCCAGGGAAACAACCTTTCCCCACCCTTAATTAATCCAGAGAGTGAACAGGAGGATGACTAGACAGATGGGACATAATTTGAGTATGGAAAAATTGTCATCATCCCTCTTTAATTAGTGTTATAGGATGGCTCTCTTCAGATATAAGTAGATATGACAAAGATGTGTTTCACATATTCAAGAGGGTAATTAAACTGCCACATGCTCAAACCAATATACATACAGATCTGATTAAAAAGCTGACTCTCTGAAAACAATGATGGATGAGGTTTTAATGCACATGGGTATTAGGAAAGCAGCTAGAAGGGATTACTGTGAAATGAATTGCTGCAGTTCTTGGCTGTAAGGGGAAAAAAAGGCAAAAATATATTGAATTTAAAAGAGGGGAAAGGCTATAAGGAGGAACCGAGAGCACAAGAGGATGAATTCATGCTATATAGTTTAAAATAATGCTTTAATTATAAAAACAGAGGAGAGCAGACAGGCTGTACCAGTCATTAAACCAGCACATATACCTCTGAAGAGTTATGTATTATGCACCATGCAGACTGCCTTTTCCCTTCCAGACCACATGGTTGTTCCTCAAGAGCTCCTCATGGTAGGTTAGAAGTGTGTATTTCTTTAGATGAGTTTCAACATTTGCATAGAAACAGGCCAAAAGGAAACCTAAAATCTTCAGTTCCTCTAACAGGGCAGAAAACTGTTTTTTGGGTTTCTGGCTTTTATTTCTGCCTTGCAGAAACAAGTGCAGAAATACTTGTTAATAGTGTTTTTATCTAGCAGTAAAGTCTTGTTTCATCACTTTAAATAGTAAAATAAATTAAAATTATTTTTAGTTTATGCACCAACACTTTTTGTGAAAAATGGGAAATAATTAATTCATGTTCTTATAGATAATAACAATAAACTGGAAACTGTAATATACTGTATAAATGCAAGGCAGAAGTGTACGTGACCCCCCCTACATGTCCCATAGATTCCTGTTAAACAAAAGGCAGGCATCTCTGTAGATTTTCTCTGTCCAAAATAGAAGGAGAAGATAACAGGGCAAAGCACTGTCAAAAGAAGTCGTTGGGAAGACCATTTTCACACTTCTGCAGCCAGCAATCAACCCCGAAGTATGGACCAAAACTGGATATTAACACGTTGCCCACGAAAAAAAAACCTCTATTCAAAACTCACTGGGAACACCCACAATAGCTGTGACTCAATAGGAAATAGGGGAAATATTGCCGAGGGCGGAATAAAGGGTATATAAACTGGGCCCCGAAACGGGCAAATTTGTGAACCCAGGGGAGACAGCAGCAGCCAGGCACTGCGCCTCACGTTCACCCTTGACCTTTTTCCCGGGTAAAAACTGTCAAGTTAGTTACGCTGTTTGTGGGGGTTTTTACCTAAATTCTGTGATTCGGCTTTGTTACCTTTGTCTTTAATTCTTGTAATTTGATTTTGCTGCCTAAACTCTTTGTCTTGTAATTCTGTGATTCGGTTGCATTACCTAAATTCATTTAATCCAATTTATTCTAATTCTAAATTTATGATTTGATTTGCACTAATAAACTAAATTATTAATTATAATTGGAAAATTTCCTGGCATTTTATAACACTTTTGCTGGTTGAATTCTTGGTTTAGCCTGCTTTCCTCTGGTGAAGTCCATGTGGACTCTTGGAGGCAGTGCAATAGCAGGTGCACAGAGGAGGAAGCCTGCAGAACTTCCAAAGTTGGTCTATAGTTATCTAGATGTACCTCACCCATTACAGGTCTATCAGCTATACAAGTTGATTGAAGGCTTTCTGAAGGCTGCTCACTTCATGAGACAAAGCTTGGAGCTGTTTTGACATTTGGTCTCCAACTACTGTCACTGTGTTGACAGAATGGCTGTCGTGACTCAGAATCACAGAATAAACTCTGTCTAATTGCTGTGAGGTAACACAGAATTGACATCTTAATGCAACACTAAAAAGTTGTGGAATGAGCTCTGTAAGCAACAGAATTATGGGAAAAGAGGACTTAAATATGCTCCTGGTTTCCTGTCAAAATATTGAATTAATCTATTTGCATGTGAGAAAGTCAGAAGAGAAACAAATGCCAGTTCTGTTGGTTAAGCGAAAGTTGGTGTGCCAACTTTCTGCCCAGTTATACTGTTTTCTGTTTTCACTATACCTGCTAAAATGGACACTGTATCAAAATAAAAAGCTTATAGGGAAAGTGATGCAGTTATTTTTATCTGTGAGATGTAAAAGGAGGCAAAACAAATGGTAAAATTTTTGCTCTTCCACAGATGCTTCCTCATTCAGCACTCCTGAAGGTTTCAGCTTCAAATCTTTTTTTTTTTTTTAATTCTATGGTGAATATAGTTTCATCGTGCCACTTCACCTGATCATTTCATTTTTTTAAAGTGATGTAAATTTGAAAGCAAGCCAGTGGGAGATCCTGAGTCAGAGCTACAATTTAACAAGAGGTTTAAAATAAATGCAGTAATATAGGAACACTGAGAGAGCCAGAATGCAAACTGACGCCCTGGTCAGGGTGGTGGTTGGAATCCTAGTAAATGGTGGCTGCAGTCCTGTTGAAATGATGGATGTGCTTCTATTGAAGCAGAGATCCTGTAGAAGGGTTTGGTCTTCCTCTGAAGGTCCAGTGGTGGTTTCAGAGCCCTTGTCCTCTGGGAATTAAGTGGATAAGGCTGACTGTGGAGCTCCAAACATCAGATTATATCCAGATAGGAATGCTTGGATCCTTCCCCCTGGCAGAGCGTCTCACAATGGGGATGATGTAATTTTATGAGACATTCAGTGAGGCTTGATGGTCCATTAACAGAAGATATCCCTTAGAGGGAGGATGGGTCATGGAAGAGATAAAACCCGACTTGGTTTTAACACATGGTGATAGAAAATATTTGGTTGCCTCTTACATTACTAAACTTACTTAAACTTACTTAAATTTACTTACATTCTTACTTACTAAAACAAGTGAATGCCACACTCAGTAACAGATAAATATTTTTTCCTGAACATAGTTAACTTTACTTTTGACTTTGTACCTACATCCCTGGCAGAGGACTGCAGCTAATGGGCAACTTCGACAGTGCAGAATGACTACAGGTTTTCTTCATAACCCTATATATTACTGGAAGATATAGCAGTTCCTAGATTTATTTGATTTTTTCTCCTCCAAATTAGATACATAGTTACATTCTGAAGGTGCAAATGGCCTGACACTTAATATATCTGAACAAAACAGAAATCAGTATCCATTAAAATTAGAGCTAGGGTTAAATAACTAAAATAATATAGAAAATCCCTGGAACCTGCCTCAATAAAAATTTCAACTCCAGACACTCAGACAGCAGAATTGCCCTTTTATTTATTTCCTGCCACTTTCATTATGATTTATTCTTTTCTATATAAATAATCCCTGTCCCATACCCAGGGAATTGTTTCATTTTTGCCAGGTAGAAATCATTCATTTCCTGCCAATGGAAGCTCATAAAACAATATATTGACAATTTCATCCAGTTGAGCTGGTGATTATGAGATTAATTACTCTTGTGAGTGATGGCATTTAGCTGCTTTAGGTTTCTGGCTCTGTTGTGTTAGGCATTCTCTGCAGACAGGAGGCATCTGTGCAATGGACATGGGGTCAGGCCTGTGCTGAAGACTCACAGCTCTCCTCCAAATGGGCTGGGGAAAAACAGGCTTAGTTCTGGGATTTGCAGCTGATGGCTATCTGACAGCTGACATTTTGTGAAAATGCCTCTAGTACAATAGACACAACTTTGGGTCAAATGCTGTCTTTGAAAAGGAATCTCTGGCTTTTGTGTGTGGGTAGGAAGGTATTTTCCCTTTTATTTACAATAGGTTGCTCAGGACACCCCACAGCTAGTGGTCACCAGTTTTCTCTGCAGTTAGCATGAGAAATTAAAGTCATGACAGCTGTGTTAAGAAACTTATCTGCTCTGCAGAAAAAGTAGTCTCTCAAGTATTTTTGGTCACTTGCGAGTCAGTGACTGTGATAACTGTCCCAGAGCTTAGCTATTTGCTGATGCTGACAGCAGTTTCACTGAGTGGGATGGATACTTCTTTAGAAGCCAAAGGAGAGAAAATTTAAGTGACAAGGTTCTTTCTTGTCTGGAAAGTGAGTCACTGGATATGTATTTGCTCCAGACTTCATAAGATCCTTGCTTCTGCAGCAGCTCTCTGGGCAGAAGCTGGTGATGGCCAAGCCTGGGGTAAGCCAGTGAGTGGACTGTGTGCCTTGCACAGCTATGGACCTGCACGGAGCACGAGGAGCTGTGAATACTGTGGCTCAGCCCAGAGACAAATGCCTGAGGCACTCTGCTAAACAGGAATGTTCCCATTAAAGAGAACAGGAGCAGGGCTGAACTACACGGAGTATCTGCAGGCTGGGGACCTGACCAAAGCAAAGGCAAATGCGAATGCCCACGCCAGTCGCTCCGCCAGCTCAGGTGCCTGACCTTGAGGCAGTGTGCTGGCTTACATCCCATTCTCTGTGCAGTGTCAGACTGTGTGGGACCAGGTTGGGTTGTGATGAGTCCTTCCTTTTGGGCTCCTTGTCGCCATCCTTGGAATGGATAACTGCCCAGAGTTGCCATATAAAATAAATATGTACAGGAAACTTCATATAATGACTCTGTGAAATATCCAAGGACACTTCACAATCTGGGGAACCTCTAAAAAAATTACATATCATGTCAATATAACGTGATTGCCTGGTTATATAGATCCCTGAGAAAAGAAGTGTTAAAGAAAACTTTTAAATATATATATGACTGCATATATATATATACATAAATAAACAAATATTCATATATGTATATATAACTTTTATTTTGTATATATGTAATATATATGATATATATATATGTATGAAGAGGAGGGGGAGAAAGAGAGAGAATATATGTAGAATACTTGTACCTCCAATTGTATATCACTTCCATGGATACCACACCTTTAAACTAGTCTGAATGTCTATGTTTTTGTAACTTCTGTCTCTTAAGCTAGATAACTGCCGACAAGAGCATTATGACACATTTACTTGCTACACTTGCTACATTTTGTTAATAATGGCATTTGATTTATCTAATGCTAATTATTATGACATTTTACTGGTGAAAAAAGGAACATGGTCTGTGGGGTAGACAGAAGAGAGCTTGTTCAGCAAGACTGATATCTGCAAATGTCAGGAGGTCTAACCTGGTGGCTGGTTTTATATTGTCTCAAACAGATATGCATCAAGTGTCTGATATTTTAAAGAGGCAGTGCAAGAGATAGGGAATAGTGTTAATGTTAAGGAAATGCGAATTAACAGTGAAAGTATCATCACTGGATGATGATACAAAAGGAGACAGTATCTTCCCCTCCTCCCCAGATGCTCTTTTTCAGAGTGCAGTTGAGAAGCCTCATTATACAAATATTTCACTGGCAGCAGCATTTAGGCAAAGATCTGGGAGGTGACTTAGGAGATGACTGAACTNGGGAACCTCTAAAAAAATTACATATCATGTCAATATAACGTGATTGCCTGGTTATATAGATCCCTGAGAAAAGAAGTGTTAAAGAAAACTTTTAAATATATATATGACTGCATATATATATATACATAAATAAACAAATATTCATATATGTATATATAACTTTTATTTTGTATATATGTAATATATATGATATATATATATGTATGAAGAGGAGGGGGAGAAAGAGAGAGAATATATGTAGAATACTTGTACCTCCAATTGTATATCACTTCCATGGATACCACACCTTTAAACTAGTCTGAATGTCTATGTTTTTGTAACTTCTGTCTCTTAAGCTAGATAACTGCCGACAAGAGCATTATGACACATTTACTTGCTACACTTGCTACATTTTGTTAATAATGGCATTTGATTTATCTAATGCTAATTATTATGACATTTTACTGGTGAAAAAAAGGAACATGGTCTGTGGGGTAGACAGAAGAGAGCTTGTTCAGCAAGACTGATATCTGCAAATGTCAGGAGGTCTAACCTGGTGGCTGGTTTTATATTGTCTCAAACAGATATGCATCAAGTGTCTGATATTTTAAAGAGGCAGTGCAAGAGATAGGGAATAGTGTTAATGTTAAGGAAATGCGAATTAACAGTGAAAGTATCATCACTGGATGATGATACAAAAGGAGACAGTATCTTCCCCTCCTCCCCAGATGCTCTTTTTCAGAGTGCAGTTGAGAAGCCTCATTATACAAATATTTCACTGGCAGCAGCATTTAGGCAAAGATCTGGGAGGTGACTTAGGAGATGACTGAACTTTCTTTAAATTCTTGGAGTGCATGGGTGCAGTACAAATCCATGAAAACCTTTGGTTGTCCAAATGACAGGTGGTGTTTGGCATTCTGCCCGAGGTCCCACGCTAAACTGCAGAAAGTGACCCAAGTGTATTGTGAGGAAACTGACAGAATTCAGCCCCTGTGATCAGTCCACACCAGCTGTTCCACTCTTGAGCATGGCAGTTATTTGTCAGATAATTTTTTGCACAATCATTAAGAATTTATGCAACTGCAGGTGTTTTTGTTTGTTTTTTTTACTTTTAAATATATTTTCTTTACAGTTCAAACATTTTCAAAACTGACATCTGACCTATTGAAAGATAAAAAAGCTATTACAGTTATTTTCAGCTATTACAGTTGACCTTAGCTTCCTCACTCAGGTGTGGTGTTTTTTTTTTTTTTTTTTTT
>VXBR01003868.1:182426-223217 GCA_013400215.1 Cisticola juncidis
TTGGTTGGTTTTGGTTTTTTTGTTTTGTTTTGTTTTGTTGTTGTTGTTGTTGTTGTTGTTTCTATGTGAATATACAATAAGATGTTCCTTTAGAAAATATTTTCTCAGTCCCTCTGAAAGATAAAAATTTCATACAAGGTGTAGAAGAATGACCAGTCTCAGTTATCCAAATGTGTGTCTGATTTGACAGTTCAAAGTTTCATTGTAATTCCTGAGCCTATGCTGAGGTGCATAAAGCTGTGGTTTGGATTGTAGGATGGAGAAATATGAAGCTACACCGTCATCTAGTAACACTGCACATATAAGAGGAAATTTGATCCCATCCTTCCAAAAGAATGAAAAATAAGGAGAAAAATAGATGCCTTCACTTTGTTATGATCTTGAATACTGCTTTAACTGGAGACAGTGCAAAGGGAGAGGTGACATTTTTACTTAATTTCTCCTTCTGAAAGGTGCTTTGCCTTAAGGGAAGAATTTTCCTGACACTTCTCTACTTTAGTTTCTGTCCTTCCAAAGTACAGTTCACTTTTCTGTGCAAATATTGTGCAAGCCAGAAATATATTTATTTGATTCAATGTTATATTCCCTAATTGCACCTGTTAAAGCGGAACAGTTTTTAAGGAAAGCCTGGAAAGGACATTTCCTTTGTAATGTTTAATCTTTTTCCAGAACATCACAGTCAAGTGGGTTACGTTTCCTGTTCCTACCTCAAGCCATGTTTAATCAAGATTAGACATCATTTCAAACTGAAATAAAATGCACTTGTTCTGTGAAACCCCTCCGTTTCCATTTTAATCTTTCCGGTCAGCAAATCAAATAGCAATAATTTGCCTCCATTTATTTCCAGTTGATGCCCTTCTTATCTGAAATTGCTTGTTTCTTTGAACAAGCACTAATAAAGAAATGTTCTTTCAACTGGAAGAACAATGCTGGAAACTTTTCAGAAGAGAGCATTAAAATGTGGCAGATTTTGGTTATGACTGAGCTAGTCTGTGTACAGTGGAAGCATACAAATATCAACTGCTTTGTGCTCTGAAATGCTCGTGATTTAACATTTGCAAGGCTGGAGGGAGGAGATGGTTTGACAGGTACAGGAGGTAAAGGAGTTTAAAAGCCTCTGTGCATTCCTCTGCTCCCTCCTCTGTGCTACCCACTAGTCACAAATATCTGTATGGACTGCTAAGGATGTTTTATACATGCTGGCCAGATTTTCCCAAATAAATATTGTTGTATTTACAGGTATGAAGTGAAAAGGAATACACTCTGATATTTTATCTAAAGCCACAGAGTGGAATATCTTTTCATCATATTCATAATCTCATCCTTTGTGAAGAAGAGCAATTCCAAAAAGAAATGGAAATATTTAGTTACATTACAGTCTTTTCTTACAAAGTGATTGGCTCAAGTCTCACATTAGGTTAAGTGTGAATAGAGAAACTATCTTAAGTTCAATAGCACTTTTCAGTGATTTATAAGTGCTGAAGTTTTTTGATATGATTAATGATTATTTCATTTTTGGTCAGTTAAAGGAGTCTTGTTAATAACAGATACTATCTGTGAACTGTAAACATTTCAGCAGAAATTGGGGTATTTATTCACGTAAGTATTACTTCCTGCATCTGATAAATTGAGAGCAATAATAATGCAGAACAGGCTTGGCCAGTGTATTTATGTACTTTTGTCAACCAGTTTTCAAGACACCTAAAGTTTGGTGATCTTGGGAGAGGATTTATGAGCTACAGTACTCAGCTGCAAAGAAAGCATGGTAGTGCAAAAGAAAAGGTGCCATGAGGGAAAATTCCTTTTGTTTCTAATTTAGAATTTTGTTTTCATACATTTCCCTTATGAAAGGCAAAACAACATTATAAGGTTGCAATAACCCCTGACTGAATCACCAAATCCTAGATCTGCTCAGTATAGTGGAGACCAGGAGTGTCACAATATCAGCAAATAGCAGAGAGAATCCAGTGCAGGGTACACAGCATATGGCTTTTTACTGGCTTGTTGGTTTTGACATCAAAACATTTTACAGAAAATTAGAGCTTAAAATAGATAGTCATTAGGAAGACATAAATAATAATCTAATTTAAATCTTTCATGCTAAATCAGTTATTTTGCAACTTACGTTTCTAGTAGCAGGAGAGGAGCTTCTCTTCAGAAGCTGGTCAGTGGTGTGCCAGGGCTAATCTTGCACAGATTGTGTGGCTATCCAAATGCGTGTCCCAAGGGTGAGTTGTCACATCTATGCAGCAGCTTGGTTGTTTCCATTATTATGGGATGCCCAGACATTTTTATGATGGAACAAGAATTGTTTTACCTGAATGGCTACTATAAATTTTCAATGCATAAAGACAGGATACTGAAAAGTCTGATACAAAACTACCAGTGCTACACAAATCTTCGGGGCAACATTGAGAAGCTCCATTGAGGGCACCTATGAGACTGTGTGGAGGGGTGTCTAGTAGTTTGTAGGTGTTTCACAACATTTTAAAAGAGGCTAGGGTTGCTAGTATTGGTCCAGAAATAGTATTTCACTGGTTGCTGGCTATTTGCATATTGCTAATAAATAGGTGCATCCTGACTTAAGTATGTTAATGTAGTTTAAGCTTTGTGAGCTGAGTGGTTCAACCTTGTAATATATGCGTGTGTATAATTTCTGATGTTTTGGTGATTTATACCTCCTAATCATATAGAGTCCACAATTATTTCCTGACTTTGCAAGTCTAGTGCCTCTTATGTAAAGATTACTCTTTCTGTTTCTTCACACACCAACACCACTGTTTATCTATTTCCTTCTTATAGATAGTTGACTGGAAGTAAACATGCAAAACTCTGACAATAATACTGTTTAGAGAGAAAATTTATTTATTCACCATCTTAATTTTTCTGTGTTAAATATAATTTTCTGTTAGCCTTTGTAGATGCCTTCTTGCCATGTAAACTTACCTCATTCATCCTGTCAATTTGTAAAGGGTACCTCCACAGAAGGAGAGAGGAGATGCAGATGTCTGTGTGTTGGTCTCAAGTCTGATTCCTCGTGCAGTAGTGCAGCCAAAGGAGATCAGACAGCCACTGACCACGGCCTGGTGTTGCACGGGCCATCGTGTTGCATGATTACTCCATGACAAATGCAATTTGAATCCATCTGATAGTGGATAGTGGAAGTACCAACTTGTACTGCAAGTGTGGTGCAATTTAAACTCTACTCTAGGAAAAGCTGGATTTGTGCACCTGCTGCCTTTCTGTTTTGGGAGATGGGTACTTGCCATGTGGGAGAAGAGACCAAGAAATGCTTTGCAGCCAAATGAATGCATAAGGTACACAGAATGCAATTCATTATTTCAATTTTGTTGTGTTTCTTTACAATTCACCTAATATTGGTAAGATGCCTCTTGATAAATGGAAGCTGTCTGTCTGTTTCTTCCGTCTGGAAAAAAAGGCAATACTCCCATTTGTTATTTCCCTGGTTTGTTTACTGCAGATATTAAGCAACAGCAAAGAGCAGAAACAATGGTTTTCCTTGACTTGTGGAGTTACATAGCATCAGTTTTCTTGCTGCTTTTGCCAAAGCTGAAGCAATCAGTGGAACAAATTCAAATGATATGCTTGTGCGCAGCTGACCTGCATGTCACTGTGGACAGCTTGTGGTGCATTTAACTGCAACATTGCTTCACTTGCCTGCTTCTTATTTCTTTTTTGTTTTGAGTGACTAGTTGAAGGGAGTCCCTAGATTTGATTGCACGTGAAAGAAATTACTGAAAGCTTCATAGCAAATGCATTGGGAATTTGTTTTAGATTCTCAGGCAATACAGCCAATCTGAACCTATATGCCTCATTAGTCAAAACAAATTTAAAACTCTTGGTACAAACCTTGTTTATCTTGCAGCCTGCATTAAAAAAATCCGTGTATGCTTCTGTGGCATACTATTTATAAGACATCCTGTCCTTTAGTGGCCCCTCACAGCCTTTTTACACAGTAGAAGTAATTTTACAACATCACATATTTTCCTCACAGGCTAATAGCTTTTGTCATGATGGGCTCTGATGTACCATATAATTCTTTTCTGCTTTTATGTATGCAGGCTTGCACTTAGAAGTTGTTATCCTGGTTCTTCTAACTGCAATATGGCTTTCTACCATGTGCTGACAGGAAAACTAAGTAGTGGGACCCTCTAGCCTGGAACTTAGCCCTCCAGACAACAATTAGAGTAGTTTGACTATAATGTGGAGCTGTTTTGATCCTGAATTGCTTTATTACCTCCTGTACTCTGAAGAGAGGGATGCCTGTTGCAGAGGTGCAGGCAACAGCATGAGCTCTGGACTCTGTCCGTCCCAGTGTTTATACACCCAAGGGAAATCTAATGAGTCTTTTTATTACTTTCTGTGTTCACCTGGTCAGACCCTAACCCTCAGTTTATAACTCCAAAATATCTATTTGTCTGAACCATACTCAGTAGAGAATTGTTCTTATGTGGTAGCTATGAAAGCTGTTGACAGTTCTTGTGACCCTGCAGTGCAACTGAAATATAAGGGATTTAATTAACTCTGAAACTTGCCACCTTAAACCATCAGCTGAAGTGGTCTCCAGCTGTTGGTTTCCAGGTTGTGCCTTTCTGTTTATGCTTTGCTGTCCAATCAGTTTTGCACCGTTTTTACAGCTCATGCATTTCACTTTGACAAAATACCATTACTGCGGAAACAGTCTCTGACATAAGACTGAGCTGAGGACTTTGGTTTCACCTGATTTCTTTCCCTCATCTCAACCACTGTTACTTTCTTTATGCTTTTCTGGTTGGAGAACAAAGCACATACTGGGTGAGCTGCTGGCTGACCAACCCTTTTGGGATACCTGCAACAAAGGCAAACAAACATTGGGAACTTGTCTCTGTATGTCTACATGTGGTGGTCTCCTGGGACCTTTCTGTTCGCTGGGTAACATAATTTCTACTGGAAACAGAAAAGCTGAAGTTTCTAATAGCAAAACCAAACAAATATCTCTTACAGTCTTTAAAAATCTAATAATAAGAAAAAACCTGAAAAATAATAAAAACAAACAAAAAAGTGCAAAGGTTTCTACAAAATGTTTTTCCTATCAGGTGTCTCATATTTTATGATTTAATGACTTCCTGAGGGTTTTTTTAGATGTCTAGACTTCAAAACTTAGGACCTTTGAAAATTTTTTTCCTGCTTCTCCACCCCAAAAGTCAGTACTTGTGCTTTTGGACTATTGGACTATTTTGGACTATTTGGACTATTTTGGACTACATGTAAAAATCCTAGCCATTATGGGCTTGTCAAAATCATATTTTCTTGCTGAGAGCTACCAAAATAATCTTTCCTCTTTTTGAGTAAGGCTTTTCTTGCTGGGGACATGAGTTATCAGTTTAAGGCCAAAATCCTGTCAGTTTACTGAATTCCATTTCTTTCCTGTGTGACACTTGTTCGTAAATACACTCAAATACTCACTGGACCCTATTCATTACTTATCACATTCTTTGTTTAACTGAGTTTTTTGAGAGAGTAGCTGCTCTGTTGGAATGGAGTTGGCTCACTTTGGTGAATGTGCACTGGAAAAGAACCTGAGAAATTGCATAGCCTTCATGGGAATTAAACAGTGAGTGTTCTTACCTTGATTCATGAAGGGAACTCTGCAATTAGCAAGGAAGGAGCACTTGTTAATTAAATAAACATTAAATGCTGCAGTAGATGATTTCATCAATATTCTCTGACCATCACTGGGGATAGGGAGGGAAGGCAATTTAATGCTGATTGGAGTTAGTAGTGCATTTTCATCACAGGTAGTCATAAATATAGTTGACTGAATAATTCATTGCAGACAATACTCATGAAGAAGCCAGCTCCTTGTTCTCTGCTCCTAGTGATTCATAAGCTTTGCCCACATCAACAATGTCTGTCGAGCTCCATTAAATCCCTGAGGGAAGGGCATTAATTTCTGGAAATGTATTTTACTATTGCTGTGTATTTGCCAACCAGCAGAGGTTATTTTAATAGGCAATGCACAGACTGCTTACTTTGACTGTCTCATTTAACATTAAATGAATGAACTTGGTTAACTTAAAGGGATGAGGCTGGAATTTTCTGGAGGCAAATAAATTTGGTTGAAAAGATTTATTTTTTGAAAAAAGATATTTTTAATTATAAAACTGAGGAGTGGAGGATATAATAATCAAATTATACAATATATCTCAAAGCCAATAGGTGTTCTATCAACAATATTTGTCTCCTCCTGAAGTCTGAACTCATAATAGCCCTGAGTAAATGGAAATGAAAGTTGACAAGCAAAACTGAGATTTGGCATATTTTGACAGTTTTACTTTTGTAGGCCTAGCTGAAAGCAGCAATTTTGCAGGTGATATGCTTTTGACAATATTGACAGTGTTTTTGTCAAAAATACATAGTTTTTTAGAATAATTATGACTAATCTGAGTAATTTTTTATGCTTCTTTTTTCACATTAACCATCCCACCTCAAAAAAAAAAAAACAACAAAACCCAACAAACCAAAAACAAACAATCCAAAAAACCAAAAAAAAAAACCCCCAACCAAACAAACAAAAAACCCAACAAAACCAAAACCAAACAAAACCCACCGAAAAAACACCCAAACNAACAATCCAAAAAACCAAAAAAAAAAACCCCAACCAAACAAAAAACCCAACAAAACCAAAAGAAAAAAAAACCCACCGAAAAAACACCCAAACCCTGCTGATTATTACCGGACTGTTTCAATCTTGAAAACAGCAAATCTTTCCACTAATTCATCCTCCTTTCTGTGTCTTTTTTTTTTATATTTTTTAGAAATTATTTAGTCCTTGTCCAATTTACCTCTGCATGGCTGGTGACAATCTTCTGTCTCCTACAATTTTTATTTCCCCTGGCTCTTGTCCGTTTGAGGGCACCTCTTCATTTTACAACCATGTGGTGATGACTCACACTAAAAGATAGGAGTGAAAGAGATGTTCCTTGCACACTTAAACAGACCATTGCCCAAGGAATACATGCCAATTCAGAGCAGTAGTTTGTGTAGACCAACAATGTAGCTTAAAGATAAGGGTCAAAATAGCCAATTTCCCTTGTCTGTACACTTGGCATTCTGTGTTTACAGTTGCATGAAGGGTGTTGTGTATACAGAGGTGGCCTAACAGGTCTCTAGCTGGCCTTATGTTTTTTTAAGTATCCATTTAAGGGACAGTTAATGAAACTGTCTATACCCCTTTTTGAATCTTCAAATGCTGACTCCCTCTAAAGAGATTTTGTGGTGCTGCATTCTAAAATTTTGCAATCCTCTGTAGAAATGAGCATTTTTGTGCATTTAAAGATGATCTTCTGCTATTTTCAGTATACCCTGCTCTTTTCCTGTATGTTTTTTTGAGGAAAAGTGAATACAGTCAATTGTGGTTCCTCAATTTTTTTTTTCACTTTTTTATTTTAGAAAACTTATAATCTGTATCAGACTTGTTTCTAAAGCAAATTATGTCATCTTTTCCTGGCATTAATTTTAAGAGAGCTGCTTCTTTCTATTGACAATATCCAAGCACAATATTTGACTATAACAAATGTCTGGGTATAACAGAAGAATGACAACACTTATCTTGACAACACTCAGTGCCTGCTTTCTTGAAGGCAAATTTTTTTTTTTTTTGGTGGGCTGCTACTGCACATTAGATCTAGGAATGTGAGAAAACATCCAAAAATAACTTCAACATCTATTCTGAGATTTGGTGTTATATATTGGAGTTTCACTGTTCCTCTCACAAACTTTTTCCTTCTTTGTTCATTCAAACACATAACATCTTTCTTTTATTTAGTTAAAAATTTTAAAGGCTTTAAATCTTTTAATAAAAGAGGCAATTATCTATTATTCCTTGTGATACTGCACCTTCAAAAAATAGCCAGTAAACTCAGCGAATAGCTACTTTAAAATAAGAAAATGAATATTATTTTACCTCAAGTCATCCTTACAAATTTAATTTCTTGTTGTTGTTCAGAAGGTCCACAGAAGAGAGACTGGAATATAGATGTAGTGGTAGCTATTGGACACTATAAAGCAGCTGTAAAGCCCAACTCATAAAGCTTTGAAGCTCTATTATCTAAACTCTGAGATGTTATCTTAGAGCAAGTAGTGGTCCCATTTTTGCATTTTCCTTCAAGCAAGTGTATTGTAATCTGTATGAATGTAAAGCAGCTACTGAGATGCGGAAGATAACATCTTGATCAATTGAAATTAAAATCATGAAAGTAGAGTATCCTGGTTTTTGGCCAGGACAGAGTTATTCTTTTCCCCAGTTATGAAGTGGTAGAGCCTGGAGCCGTATGGGTCTAAACTGCTACATAGAGGTATAAAAAAGTAGTTGGATATCTACAACATTCAAATCAGTGGTTCCTAGAGTGAGCACAGTTGCTCTAAGCACAGTTTTTCACTAGATTTTTCCCCTCCTTACAGTGGTCTGGGATAGCAGAGTAGCTAATGTACCCTGAACATGAGTACATTCTGAATTGTAAATCCCGTGACTTAAAAGCATGCTCACTCTGGAAGGTTCATGCATAGTGAGCTATTTGGCATTAGATTTAAATGAGTAAAGTCTTAGGATGACTTATTTATGAAATTGTTAAAACTTTCTTTAGGTTTGGAAGAATCTTCTGAGAAATAAAAAAAAAAAAAGAAGAAAAAAAAGGAGCGGTATTTTGTTTCTATCATCCTTTAACTGAGCTTATATTTTTCTTTACAAGAACATCTTTTGTTAATATACACCACTGCTCCCCTTACTGAAAGGAAGCCATAAATTGAGATACTAGACGCTTGGTTCAAACAAAGATACCTAAATGCCTGACTTGAAAAAGGAAGACAGAGAAATTTTTTTTCCACTGTAATTGAGATTTTAATATTTTAGGAAAGAACTGTTCATTTAGGTAATGTTTATTTGCTTTAAAGCATTTAGTGGACAGAATAAAAGAAACGATTCTGGAAGAACACATACTTTCTCTTTATTTGCATATGGTTCATTGACCATTGTCTACAAATGTTATCCATTAAGGATAAATTGGCCGTTCATGAATTCGAAAAAGGAATAATTTGGCAGACATTATCACAGAATCACAGAATATGCTGAGTTGGAAGGGACCCACAAGGATCATCAAAGTCTAACTCCTGGCCCTGCACAGGACATGTCCAGAAATCATGCCATGTACCTGAGAGTGTTGTCCAAACACTTGAGCTCTGTCAGGGTTGGTGCTGTGACCACTTCCATCAGGACGTTGTTCCAATACCCAACCACCCTCTGGCTGAAGAACCTTTTCTTGATAACCAACCTAAACTTCTCCTAACTAAACTTCAGGCAATTCTCTTCAATCCTGTCACTGGTCACCACAGAGGAGAGATCAGTGTCTGCTGCTCCTCTTCCTCTCACAAGGAAGTTGGAGACTGCAATGTGGTCTCTCCTCAGTCTCCTTTTCTCCAGACTGAACAGCCCAAGTGACCTCAGTCACTCCTCATACGGGTTCCCCTCACAGCCCTTCACCATCTTTGTTGCCCCGCTTTGGCCACTCTATTAACAGCTCAATGTCTTTCTTATATTGTGGCAACCAAAACTGCCACCAGCATTCAAGGTGAGGCTGCCCCAGTGCAGAGCACAGTAGGACAATCCCCTTTCTTGTCTGTCAGTGATGCTGTGCCTGATGCACCCCAGGACACAGCTGGCCCTCTTGGCTGCCACGACACACTGAAGTGCACAAAGGACTGTTATTTCATTATATTTCTTTGGTAACATTTTGTATTGGCTTAGCAGGAGCAGAGGAATTTGTGTTATGTTCCTCTACTCTCTAGAACAGCACATGGCAATTCTATATGTGTGGTCCTAAAATAGTTAATATGTTGCTGGTTCTTATTCATGTTTTAATTAACCCCCACTTAATTCATTCTTACATCAGTGACCTGTGTGAAAGAGGGAAGCAAGAAATAATTGTAGTGCAGCAAGCAGCAAGAATTTCTATAAAATGAAAGAAAGGTCTTATTGTTCAGGAAGTATGGATGCGAGAAAGCTGAAGAATACAGATGTAGCTGTAGGAGACCCAGGAGACTGGATATCTTGGTGGCACTAATGATCTGTCTGAATTATCTAGTCACAAAACAGGTTTTACTCCAAGTTGCCAATATCCTGGAGGAACCAATCAATCTTTGTCCAGTGGAAATGTCAGAGAGCACTGCTCTTGGTTGAGTGCTGTAGCAGTTATTGAATCACAAACTGATGCTCACAGCTTGGGCAGGTGTGCTCTGGGTAAAAACCTGGCTGGATGGGTGGGCCCAGAAAGAGGTGGTGAATCATGTCACAACCAGTTTTTGACTGGTCATTAGTGGCGTCCCCCAGGGCTCAGTGTTGCAGCCAGTCCTGTTTAATATCTTTATCAGTGATCTGGATGAGAGAATTGAATGCATCCTCAGCCTCTTTACAGTGATACTAAGCTGGGCAAGAGTGTTGATCAGCTGGAGAGTAGGCAGTCTCCACAGAGAGAGCTGGACAGGCTGGGGTGATGAGCCAAGGCCAACTGTATGAAGTTCAACAGCAGCCTCATTCATTGCTGCAGGCTTGGGGGCACAGTGGCTGGAAAGCAGCTCAGCTGAAAAGGACCCTGGGGTAGTGAGGTGCTGGAGCATATTGAACGAAGAACAATTGTGCTGCTGATGTGTCTGCAGCATAAATTTTATAAGGAGAAACTGAGGGACTGGGATTGTTTACCCTGGAGAACAGGAGACCTTTCTACTGCTGCCTCAAAGGAGTTGTGTTGAGGTGGATGTCAGTCTCCCAGTCTCTTCTTCCACCTGACAGCAAGAGAAAATGTCCTCAAGTTGCACCCAGAGGAGGTTTAGATCAGGTACTAGGAAATTTCTTCACTGAAAATGTTCAGCATTAGAATGGCTGTCCTGGGAAGTGGTTGAGTCACCATCCCTAGAGATATTTAAAAGATTAGTAGATATGCCACTTAGAGACCTGCTTTAGTGTCAGACTTGGGAATTCTGGGTTAATGGTTGGACTTGATGATTTTAAAGGTCTTTTCTGACCTAAATAATCCTATGATACTATGACAACACCAACTCTCTTTTGGATTTGAATGCAAAATCCCTCCTCTATACTTTATACTTAATCCCTCCAAATGCTTAAGTGGTCTTTATACAGGTTCTGTAACTTCAGTAACAGATTTCAGTTTTTAATCCCCTCAAGTGTTTTTATATTGCTTGAACATCACTCAGCTGCCCACTGTTCTCTTACGCATTATAATCTTTTACTGAGTCAATTAGTCTTATCATATGCTCCATTAATATTTTTTCCTATTGAAAGGATATCAAGCCCTAATCATGAAACATTATTCAAAGTTGTAATCCAGTTAGCTTCTCAACATTGTGCATATTGGGTTTTTTTCATCCAGTGGTTTATCTTTTTTTAGTGATATCTTGGAAAGTCTGCCAGCCTTACTACTTAAGCAAACTTTATGGGCCATTTCTTACAGAAGTTAAATGAGATCCTAATTAACAGAGATATTTTCATGACCTTGGATTGTTATTTGTCCTTTATTAGTATTATTGGTTTGACAGAAAGCTCTCTTTGAAGGAAGCTGAAACCCAAAATATACTGATATGTATGTGCTAAGACATTATTTGTTCCTTCATTTGGAATGTCACAATGCCTGAATCAAAACCTAGCCAAATATACTCACATTGTGTCTTCCAGAATTGAGAATATGCAGTGTGAAGTATGCTTCAGAAGAAAATGATAATTACTTTTGTGATTAATACAGATATTTTTAAAAACTTGAGATTTTAACACACACACACACACTTATATCACTCTTATATCCAAGTTTCATTTATTTGGTCCTGTAGAGATGGCCCATATTGCTGAGTGGAATCTGATTTTGATTATGAAAATAACATTGGAAAGCAGCAAATTCTAAACCTGCTGCTCATTCAACAGAACTGAACATTGAGGCATTTTGATTCTAATACACATCACATATAGTACCTTTTTTTTTGTTATTTAAAAAAACCCTCATGTCTCTAAAACTGTTGGTGGGATAACAACCTGAATTTGTTTTTTCTGAGAAAAAGCAGAAAACTTACAGGAATTTTGTCTCTTGATTTGTCTAATTTACTCCTGAGGCTAATCTGAAATCTAAATATAGCTAGGGATTTTACAGAAGTCAGGCAAGTCACTTAGAGTCACTTAGAATTTCTTCACTTGGATCAGAGGAACACGACTGGGATGACTGCAGTCGCCTTTGGGTAACCCATAAAAAGATTTGGGGATGGGATTTCTTTCTCCCCTTTGCCTTCCTCTCTCACTTCCTATACTGTACCTCCACTCGAGACTCTATCCTTTGCAAGGGATTCTTTTTGTTTTCTTCCTCAAATTGTGTGAATTTATATAAAGAACTCTCAAATCATTTAGAAAGCCCTGACACAACAAAAGAAAAGCCCAATACTTAGCTAGTTCAGAGTCTGCTTTGATATTTGCTGTTCTATAACTCACTAAATCATGTCTGCCAAAGGCAGAGAAACTTTGGCAGATTTTATCTGCCCTTTGCTGGATCTTTGAAACCACTCAGTAAGTGGAGCTTGTATTGTTTTTTAGAATTATCCCAGATTATCTTTCCTTTTTGCTATTGTTATTCTTTTAACAGGCATCCCTTGCTACTCTAATGCATTTTTTTCTGTAACAGAGCTCTGCTTTCAAGCAAAATGTTGTCTATGGTAAGAAATGCAGTTGGGAGAGATTGTATTATTTTCACCATGATGATCAATGAGCTTGAAGTTTGAGCTTTAGCAACACTTTTGCTTAGCTGGGCTAAGCAGAAAATTGTATGAGTGTATTAAATAAATAAGAAGCTGTTCCTTAATTGTTCAGAGGAAACATCAGCTTTAACGACTTTAGAAAGAATTACTGTATTAATAAAAATTTTGGATCAGGAGATTACTTTCATGTATCACCTCTTTATGGGTAAATTTATCAGTTTTGGTGAGAGGGCTGTAGACTTGGGTAGAGAATAGAACAGAGTTAGTTTAATAATAGAAATATTTCATATATAAGTGTTGGTCTTTGGAATGATAATTGTTCCTAATTTATTCTGCTTGTGCTGTTGGTTTGTCTTAGAGAATTGCTGCTCTTGACATAAATGTTCCCCACTTGTTGCAAATGTGTGCAGTGTGTGAGAATTGTTTTTCTCAATTAGGCTTACAATGAAGTTGTACAATGGTTGTTGCTAAAGTGTTTCTAAAAGTGAATCATCTAGAAACTAAAAATGCAAATTTTTACATAATAGGTAATATTATAATGTGTTGGTAAAATAGACACAAAATAGGGAAATGTTAGTATTTTAATTTCAGACTAAGGATTACACACTGTGTACAGGAAGTAATTTTTACCTTGCAAAAGGCAGATTATTATTGTTTATTTTAATCATTACAAATAGGAAGTTATTTTGCTAAAACATTTGTGAATTAAGAATATACTTCCCCCCTTATATGTGCAGATTTTTGTCAAAATTTTGGAGTCTACAGAAGTAGCAGAGTAATTCTGGAACTGCAGTTTTGTTTTCTGAACAGAATATTCAGTAATGAAAACAGACTGCCAAATTAATGATCTTCTGGCCATATATGTGGTGCTAATTCCTTTGCTGTTGTTTGTTTCTTTTTTTCCTCCTTGCTCAAACTGTTTTTTTTGCAGTTGGAGCTAACTGTTCAGCTATCCACTCCAAATGGTAAAAGAATGATTTCTCGTCCCTTTGTTACAGAAGAACCATAACATAGGTAGAATTTCCAATATCATAGTTCCCTTTCTCAGGTGAAATAAAGCTGATCTTTTAATTTTCCCATCATTCAAGATCCTTGTTGTAATTTGTTTGCTGGATTTTCTCTCCCTTTTAAGTACAGGGACAAAACCTGAGGCAGCCCCTCATCCAGTGCTTTGACATTGCTCTGTGTGGCTGAAGGCATCTCCCATGCCTTCCAGAAAATACAGCTGACAGTATGACTTTCTTGACTAAGATTGTCTTGACTGAGACTTGCTTTTCACGAAGCAGTATCATTAACTTAAAATCAGTTTGCTGGCTAGTACAAACTGGAAGGGTTTCTTTCACAGCATTATCGTTGCCAAGAGTTGTCATTTTCGTATGTACTTATTTGGAATTTCCTTTTTCCCATTTGACACTTTTTTTTTGACGTATGAGGATTTTTATAACTGTTTTCTGCATTAACTCTGAAACATATAAAGCTTCCTAATATTAGTGTTTAAAGTGTTGTAGCCCTCAAATCACAAGCAAAAATTTTGACTGTATCTACAGAAAGCCACTTGTGTGTCCTTCCAAAGTGACAGAAAAATACTGATAACCATGCTTAAAGAGTTTAATTGGTTATGAAATTATCTCCCGTTTGTCAGTTCTCCCTGATGGAATTAACAGTTTGACCTTATTCATGGGCTGAACCAACAGGAAATCAGCCCATAATGATTAACAGCTGCCTCTTTTCCATATATTTTTATGAACTTGTTCTCAGTTAACTCCATTATTCTCAATAAATTTGAATATTCTTATAGTAAGATAATTAATTTACTTGTTTTTTTAACTGAATTGGACTCTATACAACAGTTATGTTCCATGCTCCCATCTCCACGTTAAAATCAATTGTGCAATTAGTTCTGTTTTCAAAACTGTAGTAATAAGGCATTTTAATACATCATAACTTTCTCTTTCAAAGTTTATTTTCTATCTTGCTCTACAATCAATGAGCCTATACTTTCAATTTACTCTTTTCTGATTCTGTAAATGCAGAATAAGGTTTTTGTTCTCATGTTGAGTATCTTTGGCCAGTTTTAACTTGTAACTCCATCCTTATGCTTTCTATTTATACACTGATGCACTACTCTTGTCTTTCCCTGCTATTTCTGTGTGTTATGTTTTGATTTTCAGAGATGTCTTTTAAAATTTGGTCATAGCTGTATCTTATTTTTGGTCTTTTTCACTTCTTGGAGAGAGACTTTCGTGCCATACTTTCTTATAGTACCTTTTATAATCTGCCAGGTCTCCTGAATACTTTAAGCTTCTATATTATCTACTCAAGATACAACACTTATTTTCAAAATTACCTTCCTTTTTACCTTTGTACTGAATCTGAAATATTTTTCTGAGGAAAAATTATGAAAATAGGAGTACTTTTATACCAAGATATCAACATAACTAATATATTAAAACAGTTCAATAATTATTCTAAATATTTGTGATTATTTGTGAATTGCCTGTATCATTTTCAATGACACTGAAGTAGGACTGGTCAGTTCACTGGTCAGCTGGAGTGCATGAAATGGAGCTATAGGTGTTAATCAGGACACGTTTGGTTTGTTTAGTTTTTGGTTAAGTGAAGTCTCTTGTCAGCAATCCAGTGGAAAATGAGATCTAGTGGAAGGTTCCCTGCCCATGTCAGAGGGTTTGGAAGCAGGTGATCTTTGCATTCCATTCTGATCCATTCTGATTCTAAGCTGCATATGTCCAAGGACTACCTACCTTTACATGAATTACACCTAAGTGATCAAAATAAAGCAGATAATGTTAACTCTAATCATAACACTATTGAGATAGCTTTATACATTGCATTTATAAGTGTAATGTGATAAGTTCACTGTTTAAAATGTCACATAACTTGATGATATCCTCTTTGTCCAGTGATACAGACATATATGCTTCATTCTTGTTAAGGGTTGGAGAGCATTTTTACTTTCAAGAGGATAAAGAGTTCACACCTTTTAGCAAGATCTGATGGAGGGCTTCCTTTGAAAAGAGATGAGTATTAAAGATTTATAGAGATAACCAAACAAAGTACTGTGACCTACACTTGCATGCCATAGCCCCCTGTTTGTGGAAGAAGGGTCACGAACAAAGCACGGAACTTTGCATACTCTACTGGGAGCAACTGATCTTCAGGCACCTTTCCTTTGTGAAGGCTGACTCCAAACTCAACAAAGCCCACAAGAATGTTCCCATCAGTTCTTAAGTCTTTGTGTTAGGAATATAGAAAAAACCTCTCCTTTTGAAAAACTATGCTGACAAGAATGTATTAAGCCATCCAGTCTCTTCAGAAATCTTTAGAGACTAACTGCTAGGTTACTGCTCTGTTTTGAGACATTTGTTTAGATATAGGTAGAACCTGCAGCTGTGCCTGTTTTTCTGACACCTGAGTAATTATGTTCTTGAGTATGAAATTTCATAAGGTAAAGGATGATTTAACACCTTAATTTCTCAGTCTTTTAGAAAGGGTATTTTAATTCTTTCTTTTAGTTTTGTCCAGATAGTTTGTGCCATTGCATTTTTCTGCTTTGTCTGTAAACTCAACGTTTGCCCTTTTCTGTGTGTTTTTTTGATTATTCTATGACTTATCTTTTTTTTTAATCTTCTTTTAGTTTTGAGGTGTTGTTTCACTTAAGCCCTATTTCTTGACTCATTTGACTCATCATAAGGATGTGTTTTCCTTATTTCTGGTACATTAGAGACTTATTTACATTCATAAACATGTAATCAAATAGTTTGTAAAAATTTGATGAAAGTGTTGCTGTTCTTTGCATTGCTGGAAAGCTGCAAGTCTTTTATTAAAAAAAAATCAGCTGGAAATATTTTTTATGTTAGCTAAGATTTTACATGTTGCATGCTGTATGAACCAGTGATCTCTTGTGTATTTTCTGATCAATGACCATAGTTTCCTCATGGTTAAACACACAAGAAAAAGCGAAAGAGCTGGGAGTGGGATGAGTGGAATCTCTTCCTTGTGGCTGGGATAACAGGGTTATTGCACTGGGGTGATGGTGATGGGAGGGAGCTGTGGAGGAGAAGAACAAGGAGGTAGGAGAGCTGGAATAGCGTGACACACTAGGAAGAGGCTGTGAGCTGGCAGGGACCACACAGAGGCCCAAAACACCATGGGTGGGGAGGAGGAATGAAGGGTGACAGAGTCTGGGTCTGTGTGTGCCATGTGGAGTATATCCTTTCCAGAGGCATGGCCATGGCAGTGCCAAACACCTTCCAAGCTGAGCCTTAGCACCAGCAGGTCAGAAAACCAGTGACCTATAGAGCAACTATGAGACCTGTAAGGAAGGAAGAGTGTATGTGCTGTTCTCTCATGATGAGTTTATGATGACTGATTACAGTCAGTGGCCACTTTCAGTACAGAACTGTAAATCCAGTGTCAAAATAGAGGAAACCCAAGTAACCCCCCTACACTCTGTATGTCAGTGTCGAGATAGATATTTTTTAATCTCCTGCTGAATCAAGGTAAGTCCTAAAGTTCCTAAAGATTCATAACTTGTTAATGAAATTTCTGGGTTATCCAGATGCTGCTGCAGCACAAATAATAAGATATACTGGCTTTGCAGCAGCTAAACAGAAAACTTGAATGAAGGCAGCTGTATGTACTTTCTGATCTTGGAATCACTTGAGGGTGAAGCCTTAAAGGCTTACTTTTGAGGAGTGTGATTGATTTCCTACCAGAATACTTGTAAGTAGGACATCTTTTGGAACACGATATCCCCAAATGTTTAACAAAGTTAGTCTTCACTTTGGGTGTTGTAAATTGTGGAGGTTGACATACAGCTGATACCCCCCAATTTTTAAAATATGTTTATATATACACATATATATGTTTATACACACATATATATATACACACATACACACACACATATACATACATACATTAATTTACAACATATTTAAATGTATGTTAACATATTTAAATATATATTAAGGAAAATTTTTGTTTCACACAGTCAATGAGCTTGAGAACAGTTGTGTCAAAATCAAAATTCTTTGGAATGCTACATGAATGAAATGTTTCCTGCTGAAATGCTTAGCAGTGCTTTTGAAGCAGGGACTATAGAAAATTCTTTGCAAAAATGCTGAATCTTAATCTGAGTGTCATGGATCATTCCTTCCTACTAGCCAGATTGGTCTTGGGTGTATCTTAGTAAATCTTGTGTCTGAGTTACAGTACAGTTTCTCTTGGATATATCTAGAAATGCAAAGGCAGTAGTTATTGAATTTTAACACTTTCAAAGAAGCCCATAGTTTTCAAATTCTGAGTTATATATTTTCTGTATTTGAAAAGTCCCAGCCTTTCAGTATGGATTAAAAAAAATTGTTTTGAAGTGTGTTTTCTTGCCAAGCATTTGTTTAATGCAATAGAAAGTAAGCAGAGAACTGAAAAGACAACTTATTGTCATTACACTTAATCAGCACTTTAAGTGATAGTTATTATACTTGAATATACTTAAATAGTATATATTTAATGTGCATATGCATAAGCACACTTATGCTTCTGTCTAGGTAGTCCACCATCAGTCAGGAGTGAGTATGTGCTTGTCAGTGGGCAGTATCAGACACACAGCAGATGCCAACTGGCAAGAGCAAAGGCAATGGTTAAAAAAAATGCCTGGGAAATGCAGGAAAAGCAGGGGATCCTGTGGAATGGGAACACATAATATGTGCAGTCCTTTTACCATATATCTACTTTGCATTTTTTGGCCAGCTTGCTCTTTCAATGGAAAGAGCTTCTAGAGATATCTTAGAAAGACAAGGGTCATAAGTGATCTAAGAAAGAAATATAATACTAAAAAAGAAAAATAATCTTCTGCAAAATGTTAGTTCATGTTTGGTTCTGAAATTCTGTAAAGCAGCAGATTTGTTTGTTCAAGCTGTTCTGGCTTGACCTTTTGCAAGAAGAGTACAAAGCTCACATCTGAAATTTGGAGCAAGATGAAGAAATAAAGGATATTTTTTTCTTGAAGACCAAAGCATGCCTCAGAAAGCTGAAACTGACAACACTTTGGCATGAAGAAAGAATATAATCATTGCAAAGTCTTTCTGAAAATGTGGGTAATGACATCATCTCAAACAGGACAACTTGAATACCAGCAGCTGAAATCTGGGTTTTGTTATTAGAGCTTTGTACTTGCAGAGATTGTGATAAATGAACAATAGCTGATTTGTGACTAGAAATATCTCAAGCTTCTTTCTAAATGAACTTGATAAAAGTTTGATTGTGTGAGTCCAAGAGAAATGTTTGTCTAGCCACAAAGACACTGAAGTCAGAGAACTTATAGATATCAGCTCTCAGGAAGCAGAAAGGTACTTCTACAAAGCCTTTTCATTTTCTAATTGTAAACTGGTAAGGAAGTATTCCCATGTTTACTGTGCAGCACAAAGAGTGCCTAACTTCACAGCTTCTATTGCATGTAAAAGAATTTGTATATTAATTAGTTTTCACTCATACAGCTGTTGAAAACAGGTGATTGAAAATATGAGAGTTCAGAGGAGGCTGAACTGAGTCTCATAGAATACAGACTAATATGAACTTCATATGCATAAGCTATATAAAAACTATGACCATCACTAAATTGGTAGTTCTCATCCCAAGTATTTTTTAACAGCAAAATAAGACATTCCTAAAAAGTGTAACAGAAAAAAATGCTACAAGTTACACAAAGCTATACATATCTCCTCTCATCTTCTTTCAAAAGGTTTTGAAAAGTTATGAATAGGTTAATTCAAATTTGAATAAAGATTCTTTCCATTCAAGGTACTTTCATGATCACAATAGAACTTTTGAGGGTGATGAGATTCACCTTTAATTACAATAGAAAAAGCCAAATAAAATATGGGCACTTATTTTTACAGGTACAAATTGAAGTTAGATCTACATGTAGATTTGTAATTAACTATGTCACTCTTTCATAATTCCTCTTTTCCTTTTTATCCTTTCTTCTTCACACTCACCCTCAAAAGACAGCTTCAGCTAAGTAAAAACTGTATTCAAGCCTGCATCTGAAAATAAACTTCTCCTTACTTTTAAAGTGCTATAATCATTTACACTTGGGCACTATATTTGCGTATGTCAAAATAAGACCCAGTTCCCCTATTCATTTCCCTCCTACCCCAAACCAGCTCTGCAAAGGCACCATAAGAATTGTTTATTTCAACTGAGGTACGGAATCTGCTGATTCCAAAAATGGAACTAGATTTCCTACTTCTCCACTTCTTATGTGGCAGGTAATCAAATACCAGCAGGAGCAGGGATGACATCCACATAGACTCCATGAAATTTTACATACGTTTTTACATATAAAAGATATGCAGAAAGGCAGAAACATATTATAACAGTGGAAGAATTTGCACTTGATTGTAATAAATTTTATTTTTGCACTATGACAGGTCCTTCAGGTTAAGAGAAAACCCTTACAGTACCACAAAGTGAGCAGCCCTCCATGGCAAAAAAAGGATTGCTTCATAGCCCAGTTGCCTGCCAAAGAGGATTAACTCACCACGCACACTGTCAGATGCTCAAGGGTCTGAGTGAATTAAAAACATTCCTGCTCTTCAGGGGAAGATCTTTCAGTGGACAATTGAGACTCAGAAGTAGCAGGAAATTAGGCAAAACTTTGATAAATAGACTGGTGCCATAATGGATGTTGAGTGGGGAAGAAACTTACAAAAAGTATCTCTTGATGAACAGTGGCTTCTCAATGGATTGTAGAGACAGGTATTTTCTCACTGATTTAGTCAGGAAAAACATCAGGTACAGTGGAAGAAAAATAAAAGGAAAAAGCACTTAATTGGCAACTAAAACATTCTATGAAGCAAAATTATTGACCAGAAAACATTTCCAACAGCTCCCATAAAATCTGAAACAGAAAAATAAAGGTATTTTCAGTATAATATCATAGGTAATTGTCCTGGTTTTGGCCAGGACAGAATTATTTTTTTTCACAGCTGCCATGAGAAAGTGGAGCCTGGAGCTATGTCAGTGTGTCAAGGTTGTTACTCTATACCATTTAGGTCACCACCAGTGACCTAAGACGCCTCCCCCAAGAGGGATTCCCAGTTCTGAGAAGAAGATAGATGTGACCTGTGGTCTGGGAAAAAAAAACAACAACAGGGCAGCATAGAGGGTGTCTGCCATAGTTTTTAATATTCCTGGGCTTCATAAGCATTTTGCACATAAATCAGCCTTTCTTTTGTACTCTGTTGTTACCAACATTGTTGCTGTTATTGCTTGTTTTCTTATTTTATTGCTGTTTCCAGCAAACTGTTTTTATCTCAGTGTGTAGTCTCTGCCTCTCATGTCTCCTGCTGGAATGGGGAGGGGAGGAGCTTGTAGTTTTCCTTTTAGTGGAATTGCTAAATTGGGGAATACCATTCCTAAACCCTGACACAATGCAAAAATATACCAGGGAAAATTTTAAAAATATGAGTAGATTTTAAAGGGAAAGACATGAAAAATATTCCTGATAGTAACAGAGGGGGTGGAAAGATAGAAGAGATTTGATATAATTAATTTCCCTTCTAAATATTACCTTTAACATGTACCAAAGTAGATTTTAGCAAATTGCTTTCAAAATTTGGAGATACCTTTGTGACTTGTAACTCTGGAAGGGATTTTCTTCTGCGAACTCTTCTGCTTGCTTTTTTGAACATATTTATTTTTGGCATCCATTCTATTTGGTGATGTATGTTCATACTCTCATTCCATGTAATAGAAAGAGAGATATTTCTTCACTGTTTTCTCTCCTTGGTAGTTCTTAATACTTTTGCCCTTATTTTTCTAGATATTGAGCCTTCTATTTCCAGAATACCTTTCAATGGATAGTCTTGTCCAAATCTTCCAGGACAGTGAAATACATGTTATCAATATCATCATCCTTATGAACTTGACTGTAGACTGCTTCAGAAATCTTCCCATGTGTTCACACATTTCCAGTACATTGAATTTACTCGACTGATGTAATTTTTCTCCTTTTGTGTGAGTTTAAGACAAAATTAAAAAAAGGTCCTGATTTTGTCCCAGTGCAGCTTGTTTCTGTTGTAGGATTCCTTTTGGACTGGAACCCAAAAGTTAAATAAATAAGAACTAATTTTTCATATTACAAAGGCTATATCAGGGATTTAGACTGGAGGCCTTTTTTTAGATGAAAAAAATAGAAAGAATTAGAAGAAGTGGAAGGGCAAGAGGAAGCCACAGTTTTCATGATGTAAGACTCTCATGAATCTTTCATTGTGTTTCAAAAATAATAAGTGTAGCTGCAAAAGACCTAGGAGAAACCTGAATGTCAGTCTTCCAAAACTTATGAGCCTTGTTATCTTCAGAAATATTTTTTTAAATTGAATAAATATTTGAAATTATCTTCTATTAAAAGAGATGATAATATTACCACTAGGATAGCATGCCCAAAAACATACTGGGTTGATCTTATTAACCAGTATTGATCAGCATTAATATTTTGCAGCACTGCTGCACTTCTAAAGGATAAATGATATTTCTTCTTTGACAAACAGAACCAATAGATCAGTTTGGAAAGTTTTATTGATAAATTTGTTATATATGTTATAAGTAAGCTTATAATTTCCCTAAGGAACGGGGAGTTCAATGCAACAAATAAATTCTACAAAAATGAGAACACTGATCTATAATTACACTCAGTAATGTTCTTTGGCTCAAGTCTTCTCAATGAATTGGAGTATGATTACTCAGTTTTTATCTATAGAAATTATTCTCTTTTGCCAAATTCAAAATAAGCTTAACTTACTGCCTCCAAAGTGAGATATATATGTAACATGGGGTTACATAGTACATTGTTAAAAGTTTATAATGAACAATTGAACTTATTATTATGTGAATTGTCTCTTCTCTATAAATTATCTATCTGAAGAATTTGCAAATTATTCCAGTCACCTAGGAATCTATAATTAACAGGGCTTGTATGTGATTTTTTATGAATCAAACACTGTATCCAATTTAATCTCTATGTAATGTCTGAGTTTTAATATGGGCAGGAGAGGCATCTTAGAGGTAATTTCTCTACAGAGTAGAAAATGATTTGCAGCAACATGGTGTAACAAACTAGACTACAATGGCAGGACAGAGATATGAATATATGAACAACAGCTGCCACTCCCTCCAAACCCCAAACAGAGTTAAATTTGGCAATAGACTTGTACTTCTTGCATCTCTGTGTTTGGATGACTTGGAACAGTTGATCTTGCAGAGATATTCATAGAAAAAGAAATAAGATACACAGCTCAAGGAATAGTACAGTTTTGCTAGAAATATTCCCTTGGAGGACTGTATGAAAAAAAAAAAGGTGAAAGTTATTAACCGGCCTTTAATTAGAGAGAAATTCTTCATTAACAATGTTTTATGCTGTTCCTTAACTTACCTTTGGCTTTCCCACTGTTTGGGCTTCATGTTCTCTACTCCTTAAGTAAATGACCATATACCTTTTGATTTATGTTAGATGTGCTGATAATTCACTCCTTCCAATGCACTTTCATGTTCATTGCTTTAAAAATGTGTGGGATATTTTTACTAGAAAATTTTAGTGATGGCCTAAAGTAAATCATCTTTTTGAATGGAGCATTTGATGCACATTCCTTTATTGCTTGGTTCATTGCAATATCCTGTCTCCTTGACAGTTGCCATCCTGAATAAGTTTGAATATGTAATCTGTATAATTTAGTTGTATTGATATTTTATTAGTTCATCCCCTATTAATTGGCAGATGCCCTTCTGCAAACTGAGAGAAAAAAAAAAACCAGATCAAAATCTGCGATAGAAATACAGGGTCAAGAATTTTTTAGGGAATCTTTAAGAATTAAAGTCTTACTAGTGCTACCATATTGGATAGTTCTGCTGTTTGCTTACTGTACTGATTTTCTTTTTATTTATAGTCTTCTCCTTTTATGAATTTTCTTTTCCTATAGTTATAATACATAGTTACTGGTGAGATTTATTCAGGCTCTGTGTTATTTCCATTTCATAATATTTCATTAAACTTTATTTTTGTGTCATTAAACTCACACCCTCTCAGCTCCTGTAGTTATCCACACTATAGTTATCTTGTCATCATAAATCCTCTGTTAATAGGATTTTATTTCTGAACTAACAATAAAAAGTAATGGAAAAATGAAAATTTTGTAACAAATTATTGTAAAGTGCAGAAACTGAAGCAGCAGGCTAGAAAAATGAGATAAGTATTTTTCTTCACTTTCAGAGCAATATATTAACAATTTATGAGCTATCACTTCAAATAATCTAATTGGATTGGTGGAATCTGGACAATAAGTATGAAATATTGTCTCTAAGGGGACATTTGTGTTTTTTTTATTTTAGCTGTGTTTCAAACTTTATCACAGTAATATGTGTGTGTGTGTTGAGTCGAAAGGAAGTAGTCTCAGCTACTTTTTAAATTTAATTAAAGATTGTTAAATAGATGTTACTTACCATACACATAAAAATTAGAGCTTTGGAATATTGAGCTGCACTTACCTATCATTTGGGCTTCATGCCTTTGTTACTGGATAAAAAGACTGCTTTTTTGTTTCTCCCCAGGAAGATTTAAAACTGCTACATTACCATTGTAGGTAATTTTTAAAAAATCACAGAATATTAAAAAAAAAATCACAGAATTATTCATAATCTTGTATCTATTTTTCCTAAAAGAGTATCAGATAAAATTGGAAAAGTATAGTGATATTTTGTAATCACTGGTGTTTCAACCTGACACTGTTTTCAGCTGACCAGGCATTCAAACAAGGAAAGTATTTTTCTATCTAACGATTTTTTAAACTTGCATCTTTGTTTCCTTCTTGCAAATAAGCTTTAAATACATACTATATATATACAAGTAATATAATTTCTGGAGCTCTGAACACAGAACACTCAGCAAAAGTACATAGGTATCCCAGGAGACTCAGATATGAATGTGTTTGAAGCCTATTCTTTTTTTCTTTTTAGTTTTTCATCTGTAATCTGTTCTGTAATATGGCAGAAGAATTGGAAAATGTTATGTATATATAAATTCACACAATGCATATGCAGGTAAACAAACAAAAGTATCACACAATGCTTATGCAGGTAAACAAACAAAAGTAACAGTTGAAAAACGTAATAACAGCTTATTTGAAATTTAGATAGAATTTAATTCAACTGGATGTGTAGATCCTCACAGCAGTACTCTCCAAAGTCCAGACATGCATCTTAAATAGATCTAGAAAGAAAACAAATAGCTTTCAGCAATCTTTAAAAATAAAAAGCTGGTATTGCCTTGGTTAATGACCTAATAATGATATTTCTTCTATTGCCTTTTGCTTTGGGGTTTTAATAAGGTCACCTTTCCTGTTATACATGTCATGGTTTAGCCCCAGCCAGCAACCAAGCACCACACAGTCACTCACTCACTTCTGCACCAGCAGAATCAGAAGAGTACAAGATGGGAGATTGGTGGGTTGAGATACGTTTTAATAAGAACAGCAAAACCCATGCCCACAGCAAAACAAAGCAAGGAAATCTCTCACCACTTCCAGTGTGCAGGCAGGTGTTCAGCCATCCCCAGCAGAGCAGGGCTCCATCATGTGTAACAATTATTTGGGAAGTCCAGCACCACCACTCCAAGTGTCCTTCCTCTTCCCTCTATTTTGAATACCGAACATGATTATTGAATGGTCTGGAATATCCCTTTGGCGTCTGTTTAGTTCACCTGTCCTGGCTGCATCTCCTCCCATCTTTCCATGCACTCCCAGCACCCTTTCCAGCTTGGCAGCATGAAAAGCAGGAAAGGCCTTGGTTCTTTGTAAGCCACCCTCAGCATTAATTAAAACATCACTATTTTATCAACCCTGGGTTAAGCACAAATTCAAATCAACCCCATAATAGCAACTAATAAGTAGCTAACTAGCTACTTCTACTTCAATCCAAACTGACACAGAATATTAATGGCTTAATTGTGAGCCACATAATTATTCTACAGTAAAATGATTAACTGTTTAAATGAGCAATGCCTACATTTTCTAAGCTGAAAGGAGGACAACCTTAAAGCATTGGAAGAACTAGAGTACCCAGTTTAGTGTTGTTTTGTATAAGTTTAATCCACCTGGGACTGTGCTTTACCCTGTCACTACCCAGTCAGAAACCTGATGTATAAATGTTATATTTATATACTAAATATTTTTACTTCTTTTTGAGCAATTGCATAAACTAATAAAAATTAATATATAATACAGAAGGAAACTCAAGCCACATGGCAACTTAAGCCCCAGTTAAGCTTTGGTCTTGAACTTGGTTGAAGGTTGAATGGTATTTGTGGCACCTTACGTTATGGAAATGCATTTTAACCACAAATTTGTTACTTTGGGAAATGACCTTAGGCAATTCTAAGATGAATGCCCTTCTGATATTATTTTCTGAAGGACTTTGTACATGCACCAATTTGTCTCCTGGCTTCTTAGTGTTAAGTCAAACTGCTTTTATGAAGGACTTTTCTACTGTGCTTGAATCAGTGATAGTGACCAGGAATAAAAATTGTGGAGAAAATACTCTGACAATAAAAAAATAGTAGTCACAGAACTACTTCCCAGTGGCATATTTGCCTCCACATGGGATCTTGGCCCATTACTTTTCACATTATGGGAGGCATCATGTGAAGTCAGTAGGAGGCAGGTTCAAAAGAAGGAAAACAGGTAACTTTTCAAGACATAAGTGAATATCTTGCTGTGGATATAGAGCTGTGTATATCTTGCTATGGGATTCCCTGGACTTCCATAGTATAGAGGGAGACACAGGAGAAGTTCAGGTAAGAAAACTCAAAGTGTACTATGTGCTACTAAAAAATTACATCTGGCTCTGGAAATCCTTGAACTTTAAGTTCTTTTGGAAGAACTTTTGGCATTGGTAAGCAGACTGTTTGAAGATCACTGAGGGTCAGTGTGAAGAAATGACTCCTGAGACTGGAGGAGGTTTGGTTGTACCCTGAGCAGCCAACTGTAAGTACCTGTGGTCTTCTACAAACTGTATTTTCTGACAGTGTGAACCACTCCAAGGATCTTCAACAGTCATTAGCAAAGCAACATACTCCTGAGGGATGTATGTGCATCAGAAGTTTCCTGCTTGTGATTATGTAAATTGTTTTTTTGGTGTGGTTTCAGGAAATTAAAATGGGTCTTTGTTTTCATGTGTTGCTCTGAGTTTACATATTTTTGTCTCTTTCCATAGTTATGAAATGAAGTAAGAACATCATCTGGGAAAATGGAGATTGCTGATGATGATCTGGGGTGGCTAATGAGCTTCCATTTCTCAGGTTGGAAGACAGCTCTGTTGAGTGTTAGGAGTGCTGTTTACAAAAGGGTGTAGAAGAAGCAAGAATCCTTAAAGTGGCACTAGAATAATTTCAGCTCAATTCTTTCATTGTGCTTCTACATTACAAGGCTACCACACATTTTTCTCCCTTCAGGAATTATTGTTCTCCTAATTTTGGGACTTTAAATTTTGGTACAATACTTTGGCTGTTTGAGGTTCGACACATAAGCAAAATGGCCAGTGTTGCACTAGATAAATTATACTGGACATGTATATATCCTACTACATATAACTCATTTTACTGGTAACTGTGAATTCCTTAGGTAATGTGTCTGTTCCCACATGCCTATGTCAGACACCAAGAAAGATTTTTTAATTGAAAAGCCCAAACAAGAAGCTTAGAACACACTGGAAGAAGATGCCAGTAACAAATTCTATGGAGGTAAATATAAAACTCTGGAGCTTCTGAAATGTCCTCAAGGTCTCTAAAGTGAAAACTGTTTGTAGCATCAAAACTCTGTAAATCTGAGGCAGCGTGGCTGATTAATAAAAAACAAGAACAACAATAATGTTTTAAAAGAAATCTTGAGTACCTAGAGCAGAAAGCAGAAAAAACCTGTATGTAAATACAGACTCCCTACCTGCAGCTACAGAAATGGAGATGGATATTAGTGAGGGTGTTAGAATATCATGGATTCAGAGATTTCAAAGGATCTGAAGCACTTTAAGCAAGGGATTGCCCTGTTTAAATGCAAAACAAGTTCCCTACATACAAGCAGCACCAAGGAATGAAACTAAATGCTTATGAGAAATTGGAATTGAGGTTTGCCACTATGCATGTGTTGGTATGGTGTTTTAGGTAATAAAATGTCCCAGTTTGCCACAATTTCAGCATTTTGTTTGTGTTAGAAGTAGTGCAAAATAAATAGGCACCAGAGAGAAGAAATAATGCAAGTTTCTTGAAGTTGTTTCTTTTTCACCGTATTTGAAGACTGGCTCCTTTTTAAACAGGTAGCGGTAACTTTATATAAACAGGATAGTTCTTTGTGACCAGCATGGTGTACCTTAGGCAATAAATTGCAAGTAATGCTTCATTTGCTTTGTGGGTCAAAACAATTAAAAGGTCCTGGATTTTTAGCTGTAGGCATTTCATCACTTTGCAATAACCATTGGACAGAATCTCTTTTGGTCCTTCTCAATAGTAGAACCAGAAGTCTTCCCAGAGGATAAAAAAAGGGAGTTCTATCATACAGTACACCTTTGCATGGTTTCTGAGCATCCTGAATTTTTTCTGTTTTACTGTTCAAATGACACCCTGAACAGCAAACTATTAATGCAGTTGTGTCTTTCAGCAAAGATTTTCTTATTACTTTTAATTCACTATATATAGTATGTCATCATTTTCTTCAGATGTCAAAACAGAAAATTAGGCAGCCAGATATTAAAAAGCAGCGAATGCTGAAACTGTGTTTTCTGGGCTATATTCTCATTTAGTTTATAAGAATGGACTATTCTGTAAAGATCTATTTTCTTCTCATAGCTGAGATGGAGGTAAAGATGAATTTCTGCCTCGTTATATTCCAAGTAATGCCAGCAGCTCTACTCTTATGTCTACTCTGAACATTACATAGACAGTTCAGAGTGGTGATGACTATCAAATCAACATGTCTATACATCTTGGAAGAATATCTATACCTGTAAATCATCTAGGGATTGTTCTAAATGTTGGCACACCTCAGACGACAGGAGAACAACTGTATTAAGTCAAAGGTCTGAAAGAACCTGAAGGCATGGGTGCCTTCTGGACCTAAATTTTAGCAGCATATACTTGCCTCTAATGTGTCATATGCAATAGCAATCTTAATAATGCAGTGGGGTCCATCTGACATGTTTCATGCCCCAGGATGGAGCTGTAGTATTATGTGGTTTGAGCATCCAGAGGGAATTTTGCCAATCTTTTCTGTTGATAGCTCACAGAACAAATTTTCCTCATATCAAAACACAAAACACTTCAAGTCAGAGGATTACATTGAACCTGCATTTAACAGAAGTACAATTTACATACTTTGTAAGATTTCTGTCTTTGTGCAGCCAAAAGGGAGTGTTTCTGCAGATTCCAGCTGTAGATCTGTGTGCAAATATGTTTGCACATGGATTCATATGCACAGTTCCATAAAGGATAGTGCATCTCTTTCCTGGAGGGATGACTAGCAATATGGAGACAATGCACTCTGCCACCTGCAATAATCATCTGGCACTAAATGAACATGCATGAAGAGTTATCCAACTAAAATAATTACTTCAAAAATTATTATTTATTTTTTTGAGAATGAACTGTATCGGGTTGAAAAAGCACGACAAATGCAGCTCCTGGATATTCCACTGCTATTCAAAGTCCATAATGACTCCTGTGTAATTTACTCTAGCACTGCAGCCAAAATTATTCTCATACCCTGGGAATATTTCTGTACTATATGAGTGCTGATAAAATATTCTCATCATAAGAGTAAACAGAAGTATTATGAACATGTGACAACTTAAAATTTACCCTGAAAGCAAAGCACAGAAGCTATTGTATTAATATCATATATTGTGAGATTCCTTTAGTAAGACGTAATGCAGTGATGTGGAACACAGAAATGACATAACACAGGACAGAAGTTTATAGAGAGACAGCTTTCCACTATTAATAACACAAAAATGTATATGAGGGAATGAAACTTTGGTGGGAGCATCAGAAATGATGCTGAAAGTTTAAAAGTGAGGTGGCATGCCTCTTCCCTTTTGTCCTGGGGTCTCATTTTTTACACACTTCAGTGAGAGTCAAATTTGTCATTCACACTTTAAGCCCAAGGGAAGCACCTGTCTCAATAAGGCATTATCTCCTAACTGGATTTTGTCATCTATAAAGTTTAAGAGGTTAACTTTTTTAAAAATAGCTTCTTTTTGGTATGAGTGTTTGTGTTCTATTGTTAAAATATCTGTGTAGCACTTGGAAACTGGCAGGTTATTTTGGGTTGCAATATCAACTGGTTAGATAGGAACTTTTTCTTGCAATATTCATGTTCATTTTTTTTACCTCAGTATAAAAGTGGCTCATGGAAATCCTTATTACTTTAGTATTCTGCTCGTATTTACATTGGCTGGATACAAATATGCCTGCAGAACATTAAGTGGCAGCTTCTATTACTGTGGACTTGTATTTGCAAGGCTTTAAAAATCTTTGGTGTTGTCCATCCTAGTGGAAGATGTCCATTGTTTCATAGGAATTTCTCTGTGGATCTACCCCTCTGTGGATCTCCCCCTTCAATGGCAGGTTTGTGTTCAGCCCAGCCACCACCGTACACTGAAATTGGGCACCGTCAAGGCCCTGTGCCTTCATCCCCTTCCAGGTAGGCACTGGTACTTGCAGCTTGATTTGCTCTTGTGACACCCCCATCATCTTTTAGGTTTTTATGATCTGACCCAAATGGGAGGGATATGAGGGTGAGGAAAATGGGGAGAACTGCTTCAAATGCATTGGCTATAAAAATATTTGGGCATTCATCCCTAATCTTGGATTTGTACCTGCATAGAAAACTCATGACATGTGGGGTTTTTTCAGTTTTATTTGGTACATAAAGATACATTTTCACACTGCTTGCTCCAGAGGATATCTCTTTTCCTTGTTTCTTTTCAATTTCTGGGACTGTGAACAAGGAATCAAGTAGTTTGACTGCTGCCTGCTGCAGTCAGTGGAGTGTGCCAATCCTCACAGCGTTTGTAAGTACAGTGAAGGAGTTCTGTTAGCTCTAATGTCTATCCCTGGAGGAGATATTTCACTAATCTAATATTAAATTAGATCTTGCATCCCAGCTACTACATAACCAAAGTTAATTTTGGAAAATAATTTAATTACAATGCTGTGTTACACATGAGCAACAGGTAATGCATTATGAATATTATATGAATTCTATCTACATGAAAAAATCCCAACTGTTTAATTGTAGAATGTGTTTACCAAATATTTGAAGTAGACCTACTTAAAAAGAAAAAGAGACAAGACACCAAAATGATTTAATTAAACAGAAAGGAGACAATGAAGCAGTAGCTAGTTCTGAGGCAAAGCAAGTGGAAAATTAGCCACACCACCACTAGCCTACGGCATTTTCATGTAAATGAAATGGAAAAGAACTTAAATATACAGAAAATAAAGGAGGAAATTTAATCTTTTTTATGCTCAATGTTTCAAGATTAACAGGGAGAGTTCAACCTACTGCAGATGGATGGAGGATTGCTTGGTGAAGAATGAGGAAAGACTCATACCCATGGAGATACCAAACCATGCTACCTTCTGATGCAACTCAGTGCACTGAGATGTGATTTAGAAACCTCTCAGTGGAGCTCTCACTGCTTTTTTTTTTTTTCCCAGCTGTATTCACTTCCCCTTTTCCCTTCCCCTGCCTTCTATTTTGCAACAGTCACTTTTACTGCTGTTTTCTTTGGTTTTGTATTTTCATCTTGCTGTGTACTGTTTGCCATTATTAAAGATCTGCTAAGGCATGAGGTCTGCACAGCAGACTCCAAGCAGTTTAGAACTGCTTTTTATAGTGCAGAATGTCTCCAGATGTGGTTTTATGGCACTTGAGTTCAGCTAACACAATCAGACAGGCTGTCTGGGAGAGATACCATGATATCAAAACATGAGAGAACAAAATTTTCTTGTTATAGGACTTGGACTTTGAAACAACATCAACAACCAGACCAGATGAAAGACTCAGAACTGGAATTTGTGTTCTGCTTTGTGATATTTTTTTAGTGTTTTGGGGTGGGGAAAATTAACATGGATGTATGATACTACCTCTTTAAGAGACATGAAATTCAGCTTTGTGAGTAAGAGACCATCATGCATCAGCAGCTGGTTAGTTTTTCAGTATTTTGATTCCGGGAAATTTTGTACAAAGCTACAGAAAAAGGCTGTGTTTTTATGAATCTCATGCACCACAATGTTACACTGACATAAACAATGATAATTACACAGTCAGTGAAGATTGTTTCACTAGTGATACTTTCAGCAAACCACTAGCACCTTGTCACAGCAGAGATAGTTAATAGCAGCATTGTTTATTTTTCACCTTCTTTGTGCTCTCAGAAAAAGTCTTCATGTTTCATTTTTCAGTTAAACACAATTCTTTGAAACTTGGATATCTAGTACAAGAGCCTAAATAAAATTTACGAATAATTCTGTATAACCTTAGGCAATGTTTCTGGAAGCATTGATGTGACTTTGGATTTCAAGAATGACTTGGAAATATGCATTAGGAATCCTCCTCTCTTAAAAATTTACAATAATTTTTCAGTCTATCTAACAGCCTACCTTCTGAAAGGCCTTGGGAATGTAGGATTGATAGAGGTGAAAAGTTCCCAGCTATAATCCACTGCTGTGTATACACAGGCAGATAAATCAGAAAAAAAGATAAGGCAGGAGTTGCTGAAATACACTTTTCTTTTGGTTATTTCTCAGTGTATATTAAATGAAGCAGTTTTTTATCCATTTGGTTTGGATTATTTATTTAATCTGTTTAGAAGTAATAAAATTAGAAATTATGAGTTAATAGCTTGTAAACAATCGGTAAACATTGACACAAGCAATTGTGCTCTGTTGTTACACCAGATTGGAAAAAAGCCTTTTCTTGTGGTTGTGTTGACACTGAGCTTCTGAACAAAGAGATTACATTCAATGAGAGTGCACGGAATGAAACACAGGCTTTTAAACAAGGTTTGTCAAGAATATGTCATTACATCCATGACCTTGAGTGGAATATTGAATTAAAATGAATCTTGCTTTTAAAACAGATAATACAAATTCCTAATGTCCTAAGAGGGGGGAAAAATGGAAAATTCTGTTTACCTGAGCAAGTAGTTCCATCAACCAAAATGTTTCACAGTATAAAAAGGCAAAAGGGCACCTAGTTGAAGTGTTTTTTGAACAAAACCATTCATGGTGGAAGATTTATGGCACTGACTACTGCAAACACACTGAAATCCTCTCCTACAAGCTATTATAATTGCATTCATTTTGCTACCTCTTAAAGCTTTTCTTAAAAATTATCTTTATGGCTTATTTACATTTCCTGTTAACTTCAGAAAACATAAGCTCACTTTAACTTTTTATAATGTGATATTCTTGAGCAGATTATACAGGTTGAGGTCTGAACCAAAGATCCAGTTTCTAAAACAACCCATATAAAAATAAAATCCAGTTTTCAGCAAGTCAGTAGAAGAATCCTTACTTCAGTCTAGTAACATTTTTGCCTCAGGGAGGCAAAAAGTTGCTATTAACATTTTATTCAACTTCTGCCTACAGATACTTCTTATTACTTTTTTATCACTGATAGCACCGTTTCCATCCTTCTTGTCACACTTGCTCCTGCTTTCCTCAGGTAGAAGCAAAGCTCAAAAATACATCTGGAGTACATGCCTGTGATCTTTTCTACACATCTCCCTTTTTTACATATCTCTTCTTGACTGCTGTGTCTTGAAAGAGAATGAAAAGATATGAATTTTTGCTTTTCTAAAATTAATTTAGATCAAGCTGAGTTGCCTTTGCACCACATGTTGCTCTGCAGAGAAGTGAGGTAGCTGTGTCAGGTAATATTTTGTAAAATTAAACTCTGTTTTCAACAATGACTAGTACCAACTTGAGGTCTCTAGGAGACTATTTGAATCTTTGTTCCTTTGCAAAACTGATTCCTGATGACTTAAGTAAAGCTAGTTTTTACAAGCTCTCTGCATGCATTTATTTTCTGAATTTTTTGTACAAGTAGTTTCTTTGCCCCCTCCCTGAGAAGGGGAAATTTCCATGGACAGGGAAATATTTACATATACTACCATGTAAAAAACTTACAAATACTTTGTAAATCCAGATCAGAACCATTTGTGAGAGAGCCTAGGCTTTCCAGTGGACAGAGTGAGGAGCTGCCCATAGTAGTGCTGAGCTCTTGGCCCAGAAGCAGAACAGACCCATAAGTCATTCTGTTGAAAAATGTGTTTGAAGTTGACCTGGAGATGTTGTGCCACAGCCCGAGGACTGTGATTCAGGAGCACCAAAGAACCTAGCCACCAGCAATGGTTTACTTGTCTAAGTGCAAGGGTGCTGATGTGGGCTTCCAAAAGTGTGTCAGATTTTAATGAAGACTGTGTTTCCCCATACAAATATTTATGAATTGCTGCCTACTACAATGAAAGGGCCAGCATGATCGTCTGTCTCAGAAATCTAACTTGATTAGTTCTTACACACAATGAAAAATATCATATAATGCACTTGGACACAAATAATTAAAAAAGAGAAGCTGAGCTATAATGTGTGCTGGAATAATTTATAGAAAGGGAGGGAGATCTGAACCTAGAATATCTGCTGTAGGCCTAATGTGATTATTTGATTATGAAAATAGACAAAATAATAATTGAGGCAAGTATAACTGTAAATCTATTTTTCTTTCTAAGCCAGAAGCAGAATGTTAATCGGTTTCCAGAAATTAGGAGAATCATCCCTGCATTGCAGGGTACCCACCTGATACTTTCTTATGTGGCATGTTGGTTTGCATAATTACTGTTAATGAAGAAGTCCCTGGTGCAGTGAGTAGCTTTATGAATGGTTCCGTCTGGATATTATAAAACTTTCTGGAAAAAGAATTTGGCTAATGATCTGCCTCAGAGCTAGAAGACAGATGCAGGTTAATCTGATTTGTGTCTAAGAAGGTGCAGTGACAACAAAAGTCACTACCGATTTTCAGACAAGGCCAAGTCCCGTGGCAGAGCTCTTTGACAAAGAATGTAGAGAAAAAGTTTTACTGATGTCTGAAAACGATAAATATGTAATTCTTGTTTTATGGGTTACAAATAAGAAGAAGCAGCACTTACCCGAGACTGTTTGGGAAAAACTTTGTTTTGATCAACATCTTCCAGACTGTGATGTATGTGTTTGTGGGGGCTGAGAGAGGGAACCCAAGATATTCGTTGTGACTGGATAGGCTTAATTTAATTCAAAACAGTCAATACAAACTACTCAAAGGAAATGATCCTGCTTTCTGAACTTTATTTGTTCAGATATTTTGTGATGTGCGTCAAAATAGTGAATATTGCCTATTTAAAAAAAAGACACAATGAAACAACAGTTTGTTCTCTTCACAAACAGTCTGCATCCATTCCAGTGTTTTAAAGATGATGGCATTGCTCTCAAGAAATGGTGCTTACCAGTGTATTGAATATTCTGACTGCTTTGGTACAGCAAATATTTTGTCACCATGTAGGCAGTGCTCCGAGTGGGAAAAGATAACTTTGTATTTTACTTCCACCTTCTATATTGAAGCAGTTCAGAATGGGGGGGTTGCTGTAATAGAGGTAGCTGTCAGCACTAAGCTGCAGCCATGACAACCAAAGCTCCAAACTTGGAAGAAATGTTGCTGAATGTAGGAAAAGAAATTCAGGTGGCTAAAAAAAGTGTTCCTCACAGTCACTGACTGAAACATAGTTCAGCATGTGTTTTTTTTAATTTCAGTCAGTTCCACAGTCTAACACAACTGTGAGCAGGGTTATAGCTTTTATTCTTGGCCTTAATTACAGCAATACATGATTCTGTCTAGGAGGTTCAGGAAGCATTTAAGGGTATATACTCTTGTTATTCCAAACCACTCTGTTTTAATGGCTTGCCAAGGCTAAAAAGTAGGCTTGTTTATTGTTACCAATGATTATGTGTAGATCTGAGTGCTAGCATTGGGCAGAAGCAAGAAAAGAGAAAAAATATCCTACAGTGAAAGATAATTTAAATCGTCCTTCCACTGTGACATTTCCTTTACCCTTTTCCAAGATCTTTGAATGAAACTATAATACTTCTTGTATTCTTTGCAGTAATCTGATGCTGAGCAGGATGTGTTTGTCAGACAATCAGATTTACAAGCTCCATGCCTGTGTGTGCCGTTCAGAAGACTTTTATATTTGGTGGATGCAGACTGTGAAGACATGAAAGTTTGGGTGGAATCACATCTGTGTTGGAAGGAACAGGAGTATGTCCTCTGTTCTGTTGCATGGAGCTTCTATTTTGTACATCAATTTGCTAGTTTTAAATTTTATTGAAACTATATTTAACCAGTATGTTCTAGTTTTAAACTAAATGTTCTTCATATATAAAAGATATCATGAGCTAAGGATCTGGCTCTGCTGCACTTAGAATATGTTCATCTTGATTATTGCATCACTATTTTTCAAACATTTGATCTTGATTTTGTGGATAACGCTACCATTTTCTCCCACACTAGAAAGTACTTGGGATACATCATCCTCATTCAAGTATAATCTGAATTTATTAGTAGGCTTTTTAGACAAAAGCCCCACTACCTGTGGTTGGATTTAGTAACAGCAAACTCAAATGATCTCATCTGAATTATTCTTGCATATGATTCCATGAGTGCAAAGTTGGCATACATTTTTTCACACATAAGCCTCACCTTGAGCTTTGTTTTCAATTGAGGGGAGAATGAATGCATTTGATGCAAGTACTGCTTCACAGAAATTACTTGTAAAATTACAAGAGTTTTAAAAATATACAAGAATCTAAATAATTTAACCATCAATTTAGTCATATAACACACTGAGTACTTAAAAAATGAAGCAAGTTTGACAGAACATGGCAAACTTCTGTGCCACAATAAAGCATATGAAGGAATCATGCAAATATTTGATGACTAGTCACAGAATGAAAATAGAAAACAAATGTAAAGAACAAAGGTAAATAGATTTGTAAAATCAAGACTGTTTCTTTCCAAAGGAAAGAGTGGTTCTCTCTAACAAAGCCATGAACAATGATAGGAGACTTGGTTAACTACTCCAATGTCCATGATTATGAAGATTTCATTGTGAAGATTTCAGATATAGTTTCAAGTGCAAAACAACACAATTATGGGACAGAATGGGATGCATCTTTTGCTATGTTTGTGTAGAAAATAACAGCAGATTACGTAACAGAATAGGTTCAATAGTATACTCAATATGACCAAATGGATAACACAGATTATATAATCCCTCTAATGAAAACATATATGTGTTAATTGGAAATCTTCATATGATCTTACCTCTTACTGTGTAGAATCTTAGAGTGTGCTGAGTTGGAGGGGACCCATCAGGATTCTAGAGTCAGCTCCAGGCCTGCACAGGACAGCCCCAAGAAACATTCTATGTGCCTGAGAGTGTTGTCCAAGTACTTTCTTGGGTTCTGTCAGACTTGGTGTTATGACCATTTCCCTTGAGATCCCATTCTGGTGCCCAGCCACCTTGTTGATGAAAATCCCTTTCCTAACATCTGATCTAAATCTTCTTTGACTCAGCTTCATGCTGTTTCATCAAGTGTTATAAATGGTCCCAAAACTGAAGAGATTGGTACCTGTTCCTCAGCCTCCCCTGTGAAGATGTTGAAGACCAAAATTTAATAAATAAAAATTAATGCAGTTTATTGGCTACTTATCAGCCTGATGAAAACAGGGATTCTAGAAAAAAACTTATGGATAGCCTCACAACCTTGCCTGTCATGCTATTTGTAATTATAATGCCATGCTATTTCTTACATTTGTTATGGGAAATAGTACACTTCAGCCTTCTAGAAGGTTTGTGTTTAAATGGTTGAGGTACAAAAGATATATTTTAACTTTGTAGATGATCAGCTGGTGTATTATAGAAATTCACATCTCTTGATGCTGTTCTTGAACACCCTATTAAGGCAGAAATGAGAGACACATGGTGAAAATAATCCAGGAGACCATATGCTTTGGAGAAACCTTTCTCATGTTGTTCCAATAGTTTCAGAATTAGAAAAAAAAAAGGGTAGGGCCAAGAAAGTTCACTTCAACACTTCTTGAAAAATTCAGTGCAAATTCCCGTTGCTTCTGAGTGCTTCATAGATATAGAACAGTATAGGAGCTAAACATAGGAGTACTCTCCTGAATCTCATTATTCTTGAGTTCAACAATGACAACTGAGTCTTCTTTTGTGTGTGTGTGTATTAGAACAATGAACAGTAAAAGGTTGTGCAAGTGTCTGGTGTGTCTGATAGTTATCGTCAGAAATATTCACTGCAGATTCCTCTTGTCTTTTGCTATATTTCTGCTACTTCTGACCTTTAAACATCTTCTGAATGCAGTTAAATAATACTTCAGGTAGCTGATATGTAAATGATAGAAAGATTAATCTTATTCTCCAGTGTGCAAATTGTCACACCTTATTTCCTGGTCTAGTTTAAACATCTGATTTGTGTTTGCTTAACCTGTCATGAGAGTTGGGAAACAAATATGCTGTTAGAGTCTTACTGAAGCCCAAAACAAATAAGAAAATTATTTTTCAATGTTTTCAGCAATCTGAACTGCTGCTTCCCCTTGGGTTTAAGGACCAACCTGCTGGTTACAGGTACAGTAGCTCTAAATCTGTTGAATATATGTGAATTAAAATTTGGAAGCATGGAACATCCAACCTGGTAAATGACATATAAACCAAACGTAGCATGGAATTCAGTGGATCTAATTCAATACAAGGGACATTACCAGGTGCCAGTGTTAAGGAAGCTTCCCCATCTGACCATTCAGGAGCACTCTGGGAGTCACACTGCCATTATGAAAGACTTCAACTACTGAGACTGAAGTCCCTTTGAAAAATGCACCCTCACACCCCCATACCTCCCACTCTCACATGGTAAGACAAGGTTTCCTTACCAGCTTGGCACCAAGGTTCCCTTCTAAGGTTTCCCTTAGAAGAACCTCAGATGTCTTATTCCATAAAGAAATTTATTCAGGGTGCAGTAACACAGAAACAGGTCAAGCTAGTGCCTCCAAGGAGAGCCCCCCAACAAAGGAACCTCTGGTTTTTATACCTTCACAGTGCAAGGCCAAAACCATTTCTGTTCCTCTTGAGTCATCAGCTCCTGCTATGTCTCAGTGTCTGGTCCCCTGGCTGGTAGTATGGGTCCCAGAGCCCCTTTTTAGGCCAGGGGTTGGCAATTCCTGGCTTGCCTTGGGCTCCCACCCAGAACTGACCCTGCAGCTCCCAGCACAGCTGACCCTGAGCTGTCTGCACTGAATATGTTCCTCAATATTAGCTGGAGATGATAGGGAAACCCAGTGGATTGTACTGGCATTGTTGAGTACAGCTTGACTTGGGACAGTGTTTTGCCTTTTCTCTATATCTCCAAACAGATACACTGTGTTTATTTTTTTTTGCATTGGTTAATAGATCTCCACATTTCGGTTTTTAGGAATTCATCATATAAGTTTGTGTTAGGCTAGCAGAGGTCTGTTATATTCCTCTTTCAGGTATACTAGTGGGCGAGTGAATATTTGGAGGTGGGTTGTGATTTCCCAGAGCATGATCTTTTTCCATTATATTTCAACATTAGCATATAAAAGTAAAGAACAAATTCTTTAACTACCTGAGCTGTTTTTATGAAGCTGCTGAATCTGAATAGGGTTGGCTGGAGTCCCCTCTCCTGTCTCAGAATGAATGAAGAAAATTTTGTGTTATCCTCTGTACGCACAGGATCGTAGCCTGTCATCAACAGATTCTTCATTTTGCCATTCTCACCTTTCTGTTCTCATCTCAGATGGCTGAGCATAGCCTGTATCTGGGGCATTGCTACGCTGATGTTCCAAGGTACAGCTGGTGAAGGCAATTATTCGGAGCACTGTATTCTCATAGGAAATCTATACCAGTTTAGAGCAAGATGCAGACAACCCTTAACAGGTGCACATTAGGTTTTGACATGCTTCTTCAGCACATGGTGAAATTAGAATTACTAGAGGGGAAAACAAATTCACCCTACACCCACTAAACTTCTACCTTCGTAATTTACAGTTTGACTTTGCATTTATTCCTCCAATTCTCGTATGCCAAGGGACACAGCATCACTTCCTTTCCGTTCAATAGCAGTACTTCTCCCTTTGAAATAATGAGTGCCTTAACCCACACTTTTCTGTCTCTCCTTTTTCTTGTTCTCATCCCTCAGAAGAGATAGAAACCAGTTAAAGCCAGGTGACAGGCTGAGGTGCTTAACTTATGAATAGGTGTGCATTTTTCTTGAGTTTCTGAAATAGTTTTTAAATTTGAATGGTTTTGATGATAGTGGGTAAGAGGAAAATGAGGAGGAAAAATGGTCCGTTTTTAATTTTTACATTTTTGAAATCAACATGTTAATTCTACTTTCATAAAACATTGAGAAAAAATGACCTTGAAATCTGCAGATTTTTCTATCTGTACCTAATTTTGATGAGTATGTGCTTCAAATTAAGATATAGAAAAGAAGGAAGAGGGATAGGAATTAGAGGGTTTTAGAGTAAATTCAAAATAACTTTGCTTTTGGAAGAAGTTTATGAGGGGATTCAGTAAATTTCAGTGTGAGTTAGTCTCACAGCTTGGTCTGCACAAGAAAGAAAGAAACCTTGGGGCTGCTGATTTACTCAAAATCACAGCAGGCTCTTCAGTAGAGGGCTTGTCCTACTACTTAGATCAGCAAAATCTCAGACAAATTCTGCCATAGCAGGACCTTTCCTTCTTTTCCTTCTTGCTGTATTGGCTCTGATATTCTTCCTTTTTTTTTTTTTT
>VXBR01003868.1:223238-264401 GCA_013400215.1 Cisticola juncidis
TTTTTTGTTCATGCTACAGCTCTGTTGTAGCAAAGCAGTAACCCTCAGTTGCAGCTCTGCAGAGAACTGCTGCAGTGCTGCTGGAGGAGTGCCAGCTGAAGACCAGGTAAGCAGAGAGGGCCAGCCAATCCAAAATTGTTTTACTAATTTAGAGATATGTCTGAATTTTCCAAGCTTTATCTCTCAGCCTTTCCTGTCTCCAGAGGTCTGGTGAGCATTTCTGACTAGATCCTCCTTCCTCTGTGCTCAACATATTCCCACTTTGAAAATCTTGCTGAAAAGGAAAAACTTGCACATAATAAAGTGCTTGGGAAAATGATTGCTGTTAAACACCTTGGAGGCAGAAATTCATTCTGCCACCATACAGAATAACATCACCTGCTGTACTGCTTCTGAAATCATTGAGCTATTTTTCTGCATAGAGGGACCACTGAAAAGTAATACAAAGCATAGCAGACACTGATTAGTAAATTGATGTCTCAGCACCACTGAGCCTAGATCAATACCTAAATCCACAGATACACTGGTTGCTTTAAAAACGCTTAAAAAATAGAAAATATAGCACAAAAGTGTCAGAGTTGGTGGACTGAAAGATAGTCCTTCGGCTACTTTGTGCCAGACCCATCTGAAACTAAGTAGGGTAGTGCATAGTCTCACCAGGGGCACTGAGGAATTACTGCTGATACTGAGTCTTTTTTTTTTTTTTTAACATTCTTCCATGTTTTGCCATTCACATAGTTTAATTGAGAGGAGAGATTTCTTTTTATTAATAGACTGAAAGACCTAATGTTCATAACAACCTCCAACCTGGTAAAAAGCTGCTCTCAGTTTAACAGATTATAATTTTCTGTCTTCCCTTATTTCAACATTTTTATCTGTGTTTGGGTTTTGTTTGCACAACAGTTTTTAAAAGATGGAGCTCAGGTTCAGCAAGATACAAGATAGCACAAAAAGATAGCTTGATGTAGGTTGCATAAATGTCTCTTTATCTTTCTTCTAGTGACCTTGCCTAAACTGTAACAGAGTGGAGCACTTGAAGATTTCACAGGTGATATGAAGAAAGAAAGATGTAAAAGAGTTGTACTATTGTTCCTTGATGGATGCAATTTAAATGTGGAACTGCTGGCAGAAGGTTGTTTGATGTAGTCTTACCCGTTTCTCTCAGAACAACCTTTTTCCCTTTCCTGCTAGAAAGGCTTGAATGTGCCAGCATTCTTGTTGTGGCCCAATTAGAAATTAACAGCTAATTCTGTTGACTGCAAACCTGAAGTTTTGAGTAATGCTGTGACTTGTCAACTGGAGGTTGCAGTCTTGTGAAGAATAGGAAGGTCTAACTGCTGCAGCTGGTTACCATGCCTAGGAAACTCTTTGCCAGGCTAAAACTGTGCTGTGTTGTGCTCTGGAAAATGAGGGCAAGCAGACAAGTTCTGTCGTGTTTGATGGCACATTCTCCTGACAAGCCTTCTCAGTATAACTGTACTGCAACAGGTAAAGCTATTGCACAGCAGCGTGCTGAATGTAACTGTCAGCTGCAGAGAGTGCAATGTGAGGGAAACTTTCAACCAACTAAAGAAGCTGAATATCGCCAACAATAAGCAGAAAACTCTGCAGGACTCAAATCAAGCTTGATAGCACAAGCTTTCATATGGAAATAACACCAGAGATATGCTTTACTGGATATTACCTCGTGTTCGGCTTACAAGGGCTTATAAAGTTTTATCGTAGATCTTGTATCTAGCAGAATTACCATCTTCAAACCAATGGCTACAGTTTCATCTCTTCCCAAACGACTAAATTTTCTTGGATATAGATGTTAGAAAGGTAGTGCCTTGTGCAAGGTGAAGTTGCATGAATTTATTTAGTTCATCAGTTTGAAGTTCATAAGAAAATAAACAATTCTCAGCATGAATAAATTATGGAATTCAGTTCAAAGGACTTATAAGAATGCCAATTGACCTTTTGAAGAATTATTGTGCTATAAAAGATGTTATGACAAATAATATGATTAAGAAAGTGAAAATATTCAGTCTGCCAGAATTTGGACAATGGGTTTTCCCTTCAAAGACTTTTTGTTTCCGGTACGAAAGTGTTACAGTGGAAGAAATAGCTGTCTATTTAAAATAACTGCTTGCCAATGATGTTGGCTAAAGCTCTTGTTGAGAATAGGAAGGTCTGACTTTTGTAAATCAGTCCCAGTAAATCAGCAGATTTCACTTGTATGAAGGAAACCCAGCAGAAGATATGGTTTAATTACCTACTGATAGAGCTGCACATTTTTAATTAGTGGCTATATATTACAGTACTATGGTGAATGAAGATTAAAGTTCTTAGGTTTGAATTTCTAGTTCTGCAGATTAGGAATTAGATCAGTCTGCTGTAAATAAAACAGTCCACCAAAGAATCCAGTTTTTACAAAAAGGGCTAAGTGTTTTTTTCCTCCATAGTATCTCCCTCAGAAGGAAAATGTTGCTATTCTTGGCTCCAGAGGACTGAGTTTATCTTGCCATATATGATATAGCTGCCCATAGTCCTCTACAGCAGTGGTGCTTGCTGTACTACATGTCTAGCTGATGGGAAATGACATACACAGTGATAATTCATCACATGCTAAAAAATACCTGAAATAGGCAAGATGCATCACACTATGGAGCTGCATGATTCTTTTTGCTACATGTAAAGGAAGATGAATTGGACAGTATTTTAAATTCCTAAAGTAAGGGGAGATATATCACTTTTTAACTGTTTGGCACAGACTCACATCGACTAAACAACTCATTCCAGTATTTTATTCAATCACTCAGCTGAAATGGTCTCATTTTTACTTCCCATTTTTACTTTCCCTGGCTCACTGGTTGTTCTCCCATAACACTTCCACTCTGAGCAGCCTTGGGAAGTCCTTCTTTTTTTGTCTTGTCCATTCCTTCAATGATAGGGAAAACATTTCCTTTGTTCCTTGTTATTCAACTCCTGCTTTGCATTTATTGTTTATCATAATATTCTCACTTAGTTTCTTGGTATTGGCTTTCCTTGAAATCAGATTCTGACGATGATGAGCAGAAAAGAGGAGAATTTTATACTTTAGGGAGCTGGATATCAGAGTGAGGCAAACTAGGCAGATGATGTCTCATTTTACACTCATATAATTAGTATTGTTCCAACTGCAATACTGGTCCTAAGAATTCTGTCAGTTGTTGATATTTCCTTAAGGTGAAAATAGAACATATTTGCTAATCTGTGGTGAGTGTTGGTGTAAGGGGCAAAAAACCTCTTTTGGAATAAATCCCAAGAATTTTGACAGGTGGGGTACTCTCTGTACTATTGAAGCTACAACTGTGATATAAGACTGAAATTCAAGTTTTACTGACAGTTAAAGCTGTGGTGTATCTGTGTATCGGGGCTCTGCCTGTATCTCTGCCCTGTGCAGTCCTCACTCCCTTCTCTGTGTAGTTTGCACACCAGGCTGGTTCAAGATAGATAGGTCAACAAGAGGCAAAGGAGTTTTTCACAGCAGAGGAACAGAAAACATGGTAAAGGAGCTTATGGAGATTCTTGAATCACTCCCTACCCTGGGAAACCCCAGAGTACTCAGGCTGCTTTAAGCACTTTTCATATGCTTTGGTTAGTCATCTAAGCAGGAATATCTGGGACAGTCCACAGCAGGGATATCCCCAGGCTGTTCCTGCTGTGGAAGAAGGTTGTGAACAAGTCATATGCAGATTTTAAATACTCAGTAGAAACCACCCCTGCTTATGCAGACAGGGCTCCTTAAGAGGGTTTTCTACATGCAGCTGGAGATGATCCATAATAAATGGTCGTGTGTACCCTGCAGGGATTGCACAGGGCCATAGGTGAGCTGGGTAATAAAAAGGATCCAGAATGGATCGTGATTTGGCACATCCTGTTTAATTCTGCTGAAGATTCCACACAGGTGCTTGCAATGGAACCTCCTGTCAACATCTCACCAGTAAATAGCTCATGTGTTTAAGAGTTTCAGCTTACCACGTAAAAACTAGCCTATTCAAAAGAACTTAGAAATTAATCTTTTCTATAAAAGTTCTGCCTGCATTTGTCTGTCCAGGACAGGAGAGACACAATAAAGCCCAGCCTAACTCTGTACCTTTGGGAAAATCAGCAAAAAACATGATTCAGGAAGAATCTTATGATTTTTTTTTCTGTTTTTGCCTCTTGAGACTGTTTTATTTGGTTGCAAAATGGTCATCTCCACACATGAAGAGTGGACCGGATGTTAAGGTTTCACATAGAAGCAATTGGCAGTTGCCTTCTTTGTCAAAGTTATCTTTGTGATCTTGAGCACATTCTTCTCTTTCTTGGATAATGGAGGCTGGATAAGTATCATCAGTAGAGAAGTATCTCTACAGGGAGAAGATTAATAGTACTTGAGGAATCTAATCTCTCAGACAAAAGCAAAATGAAGTCTTGTGACTAGAAGTTCAAATTAGAAATAAATGATGGAATAATTGGAAAGTTTTTAGCCTGTCTTAAATGATATATGTGATAAACCAACAAAAAATGTGTGGGTTTTTTCTACCACAGGAAAAAGGGAAGGAATATATTCTGCTCTTATAACAATTCAAACTACCAATTATTTAAGTATTTTAGTGAAAGGCTTCTTCATAGTGTTGAAAAGAACAGGGCTTATGCCTTTATTAATATTCAGCTCTTTATTAAAGTGATCAGCTCTTTATTAAGTCGTCAGCAGGATTTCGGAGTCCAATCAAAGTCCTTTCCGCTGCTGGGGTGATCCGAAGAAGCAGGTGCTGCTGCAGGACTTCACTCAGCGGCCCGCAGTAGGTGCTGAGTCCTCGTCTCCACAGGAACAGCTGGAAGCTCCCTCTGATCAGCTATCAGGAGGCAGGGCAGTTGAGCCGTCTGCTGCAGCAATGGGTAGAGGCAGCTCCTTGCCCTCAGGGAAGAACTTTGAGAGTTCCCCCTTGTCGGATTCAGTCAGTGTCACCGGCCAGGTCCCATCCTTTTGAAGCTCTTCACAGGTCATGGCGAGGCTTCAAAACCGGGTCAGAGTGTGCATCTACTTCCCGCTCGACCAGGGCACAATCCAATTCTCTCCTGACCAACCTAGTTCTCTGTTCTGGGGTGCAGTTTCCCCCGAAAAACTCTCCCAGGATTCCCCAGGGTAGCTCTATCTGCATGTACAAAATGCATATGCATTGAGGCCTCCACCTGAGGGTACTTTAAGAGGGCCATCAAGGCAAGAGCCACTCTCTTTCACATTTTAATGAGGCAGGGAAGAGTTGCCAGGCAACTTGCCTCCAGGGTGGCTTCCCTGGACTGGCTTGGGGTGTGGGGGGGTTACCTCTAGCCTGGAGGGGTCAGTTGCTGTTGGGGGAGAGTAGTTCCCCAGATATGGAGGGGTTTTTTCTGCCTTGCAGAAAAACCCCAATTTTTCTAAAAAGCCGGGAGACTGTAGAAATAGAGTTGGGTATATTTTGAGCTCTGAGCCCTGAGCTCTTTTAATATGCTAATGGGTGCTCTGTGCTTTCCCTGAGGGGATGGGGGGAACTGTCTCCCTGTGGAGCTAGGACCTATATCCCAGCCCCTCCTGACCAGGGAGTTTGTTCATAACAGTGTTGTTAAAAATCCATCTAAAATGATGCAATGAAGTCAGTTTTGCTGAAAGGCACAAATAGCAATTTAAATCCTTTTTTCTACGTATATACTCCTGGTCAACAGTTCTGCTTAGGCTTAGGTATTACCTAAATAAAAGTGCCTTCCCACTGGCACTCTTTGAAGCATTACTTCAGATCTACTCTTATGCAAATTCTATGTTTTGTAAATTAGAAAGGGGAACTTTTGAGAATGGACCTTCATAACCCACAGGAGTGTGTGTCTGTGTTTTTAAAAGAGATAGCATTAACTGTTAATCTTATTCAATTTAAATAAAAGACCATACATTCCTTGTTTATTCCAGTGTAAGCACAGTAATTCAAAACAGGTGGCTTAAAATGTGAGGTAATGGACAGAAACTGGATTATTACTATATAAATGTAGATTTGGGCCGTTTCACAAACCAAACTGACTTATATAATCATAGGCAAAATTACTACATGTGTAAGTGTTTGTGATTATTAATAAACACTTCCTGTTAACTCTAATTTTCATGCAGTCACATGTAGGAAGAATACAAATGAAGGTGTAATAGTGACAATGTGTGTTGACAATAGAGACAGTGCACTGTGTTGAAAATCAACAATTAATTTGATACATAAAAGAGAAGAAAAAAAAAAGAGTCTTGCATGTTGAATATTTTCAGTTTAAATCATAGAATTTTGCAGGAAGTTCAAGCAGACGTTGTTTAGGGGGTCACATGTATGAAATTCTTCTGACATCCAGAAGATGTTAGCCTGGGGTTTCTAATTCAAACAGAAAAAATGCCCATAAGGAGTCACATTCTGGACATATACACGCAAAACAGTGAAATACATACACAGAAACACACACACCCACACACACACAAATATCTATCTCTATATGTGTATGGGAAGAGAAGGCTATTTAAGGCCACTGCAGTGTGCATGGAAGGGAGACAACAGCATAGTTGAAAAAATGAGTCACCCAAATAGCCAAAGTAAATGTGCAGCTTATTAAATTATTTCAAATTTCTAGTCATGAAAATTTTAGACCACTTAATATTAGGCTCTCTTTCTTTAGCTTGAAATTAATTCGGGGGAAGGAACTCTTTTAAAATAAATATTTTTCTGCATTATCCCTGTCTTAGACTTTGATGCTGTGCAGCTTCCTCTTCCATGGCCTCCTAGATTTCACTTGCTGTGGTACAGTGCTGGTGTGTGGACAGTCAGGTTGACAGAGGCTGGGCTGAAATTTTGTGGAAATACAGAGGAAAGGAGATGCAGAGAACAGGAGTAACAGACTGTGAACTGGTATATTCTATAGCAAACTGGCTTTGCTAAGAAGGTTTCAATCCAAGTACAATAATGAGTTTGGCTGTTGGGTTTTCATTTATGCAAAATCAACTGTCATTGTTGCAGAAAGCTAAAGGTGCCCTGAAGGGGCTACAAATGTAATTTATGCCTAATTAAAAACTTTAAAGCATGCAGGATATTTTAAAAATTGTATCTGTATAACTGGAGAATCTAGCCCTCGGTATATAACTGTTAATTTAATCCACAGCTTCTCTGGACAATATGTTCCTGTGCCTCACCACCCTCACAGAAAATAGCTTTTTCCTAATACCTAATCTAAACTAATTCTCTTTGTGTGAAGCCATTCCTTCTTGTTTAAGCACTGTATGCCCTTGTATAAATTTTCTCTCTGTCTTTCTTGATGACTCCCTTTAGGTACTGGAAGGTTACAGCTGGATCACTCTGAAGCCTTCCCTTCTCCAAACTTAACAATCCCAATTCTCTCAGTCGTTCTTCATAGGAGGGGTGCTTCATCTCTGTGGTTGACTTGATGACTTCCCTAGTGGACTCACTCCAGCAGCTCCATGCCCTTCCTGTGCTGGGACCCCAGGGCTGGATGCAGGATTCCAGGTGGGGTCTCACCAGAGCAGAGCAGAGGGGCAGAATCCACTCCCTCCCCTGCTGCCCATGCTGCTTTGGATGTAGGTGAGGACACAACTGGCAGTCTGTTGGCCACTACCTTCTGGATGTGACACTGCAGGCAATTCCTTAACCACCAGACAGCCCTCTCAGCAAGTCCATCCCTATTCAATTGTCTTAGGTAAACAAGGTGACCCAAAAAAAGAAAAAAAAGTATATTCCATATTTCCTCTACATCAGTCCCCAAAGTCTGACTCTCTCTCCACAAGTTTTCCAGCACAGTGTTGCCAGCAGGGCAAGAGAGGAGATTCTGCCCCTCTGCTCTGGGAAGACCCCAGCTGAAACCCTGCATCCACCTCTGGGGTCCCAGCACAGGAAGGGCATGGAGCTGCTGGAGTGAGTCCAGAAGAGAGAACCATGTTAATCAGACAGTTGAAGCACCTCTCCTATGAGGAATGACTCATCTCTCCTTATTGGTGAAAGGGTGGTGATTAAAACTAAGGGGAAGTAACTAATTTTGTCATTTCTAACTTGTTTTTCACTGTAAACCAACATACAAATTTAGAGAGAAGGATGTTGTGGAGGACCATGTCAAAGTCCTGATAAATGACATCTGCCCTTCCCTTGTCCACTAGTGGAGCCACTCCATCATAGAAGGCCTGCAAGCTGGTCAGGCAGGACTTGCCCTTGGTAAAGCCATGCTGACTGTCCCAAATCACATCCCTGTCCTCCATGTGCCTTAGTGCAGCTCTAGCAGGATCTGTTCCAGGATCTTCCCAGGCACAGAAGTGACACTCACTGATCAGTTGTTCCAGGGATCCTCCTTTCTACACTTTTTAAAGATGGGTACAGTGTGCTCCCTTTTCTGGTCACCTGAAACTTCTTCTGAAAGCCACAACTTTTCAAAAGTCAAATATCTGGACAATTCCTACCATAATCAAAGTTTAAATTCCTTCAAATTATAACAAAATTCAGTATAAATTAGAATATCTTTAGCAAGTATATTGGTAAATGCCTTGTTATGCCTTCAGTGTAAAAGCAGCATATTTTTCTCTTAGGGTTTATAAATGTGCAGGTATTTCTGTGTTCCATTCTTAATAAAAATGTGGGGTTTTTTTAAAATAATTTTCAATTTCATTGACATTTAAACAACTTGAAGCAATATATTTTATGATTTTAAAAAAAATTCCACTACAAATAATACACCATTTTATTGTAGAAAACAAAGCTCTCACCTCAAAGAAACCCAAGAATAGCATAAAAAATAATGTCAAACAGAAATATTCCAAAACAATCTTATAAATTCAAAAGGAGTTTGTCAAATATATCAACTAGTTTGCACAGAGTTTCATGCAGAGTTTAGCAGCATCGTCACGGCTCCTTGGACAGGTGGAAATTCTGACTGTGGTCTCACCAGAGTCAGAGGTGTTTTTTTGGATTATCAGTTTTTACCACAAATGGTTTTCTATAAGGATGCCAGGCAATCCATTTCCTTGTCCTCTCTGAGTGCATGCATTTTGTAAACATATCCATTTATCACCTTATCTGTATGTGAGATTAATAAAGGTTTAAAGTAAAGTTTAAAAATTTTAGTTTTAAAAAGTTTAGTTTTAAGTAAACTTTTGGTTTTAAGTAAAGTTTTAAAAATTTAGTTTTGCTTTGTGGTAGTGCTGCATGAAGTATCACTTACAACTAGAGACTGTCCCAAAAAACAAAAAAATGGACTTCTAATTCTAGTATAAAAGGTGAATCCATTCGAATTTCCTTAAGAATAGCAATGGCCAACCTTTCTGTTTTAAACTGAAATTAAGTGAAACATGAAATGGTCTCTCCCTCTCTTCCCAAGATAACACACCTAAAGTCAGTAAATATAAGAAACAGGAAGAAAAATAATTTGCAATGAATGAAAAAATGAGTTCTTTTCCCAAGCATTTCAACAATCACACAGAGATTGACTTCAGCTTATTAAAATGCATTGCCACAGACTCAGCAGGCTGCATCTTATTTTTGTGTCTCATTCGCTCTTCAAAGCATGCTTTGTGATGTTTGCTATTTTGTGGTGAGCTGTTATATACAGGTCTGTGGTGCTCAACTCTATAAGCACTCTCTGATGGATTACAGTTTGCAAACAAATTCCCCCACCAAAAGTCCATTTGGCCTGACTGAAGATAAGATATCAGTATCTCAGGGTATATTTACTCCCAAGATAAGCTGCTATTTAATTAAATCTTTTTCATTTCTTTCACATGTGAAATATGAGCTTCCTAGTATTAAAAAGGGGATATAGCAGAAGGAGAAAACATTTTTCTGTAATTGCAGGGCATAAACCCTGTCAGAGAAAAGACACAGACCCCTCATTATCACTTTTTCTTTTTTGCAGTCTTTTTTGTCTTGCTGATAGCTGTCAAACATCGTGGACATATTTTTTTCTACCTGCATAGTATTCAATAAAATCAAATGTGTCTCAGAAGACAGGCTTAAAAAATTCAGGAGGCATGCCATGTTGAACAAGTGATCACAAGTGGCATAAGTTTGTCAGTGTATGCAAAATAAAGGCAAAGTATTGGTCTTGCTGGATAAAGGTCAGCTACACATCATCTGATACCAAACCTACTGTGTGCTGGCAGTTGGGAACAAGGTGTGTGTTTAGATGACTTTGAGACAGGATGTGGATGTACATATCCTATATGCTAGTTTGATCATCCCTTTACTTGAACTTCATCCTGCTCTATCTCCAAGACTTTTGTTTCAGTAGGAATATGAGGGGTTTCTAAAGCTCAGTTGCTTTTATTTCAGGCTAATTTGGGTAGGAATGTGGACGTTCAGTACTCTTGAAGTAGTTGCTGACAAAAGATATGTATGAAGGTAGAAAGACTGGGAGAAGAGATATTCCACTTGAATAAGAAACTGGATATGCCATCCTTTGCAATACACTGTTCAATATTTTTTTGATGAATAGAAGAGTGCACATATGAAAAGGATTTTTCTTCAAGGAGAATCAAAACCTAAAGGCAATTTTTTTTCAGCTTTCTAAAATCTGTTTTTAATGGGAAATAGAAATTCTGGAAACAGAAATTTAAATCGTAAACAAGAAATTGCAATTTTGCAGAACTTTTGTCCATTCTGTCTTCTGTAATTTCACAAAAACTTACAGTGATCTGCAGCAGTAGTCCGTAGGAAGATTTTCTGAAATGTTGCCTAAGCTTAAATGACTATTTACTTGTTGCTTAAAGAAAGGTGCATCTGTCCAGGTATGTATATGCATTACATTAAGGTATGAATCAATTTAAATACTCTTAAGATGTTTATTTTTATTGGTGATCTGTACTTCAGCTTCTTATCAATTGTTTTGTCTTCCCTGAAGGTGACTAGAAAATAGATTTACCAGGCCCTGAGATTTACAAGCCTCAGTGTTGCAAGAGTTCCAGGGTGCCATTGGATGTGATAATTACTGCGGGTCTGACCTGCAAAGGCATTGAATGAGGCACCTGCTTCACTACTAGGAGGCTGAGCTGTGGGGTGAAGATCTGTACCGCCACCCTCAGAGGACTGGCAGTTTCCAGCCTGTCTTGCAACTCTGTGGTGCCTTTTCCTGGCACGCATGTTCGTCTTGGTGCATGCTGACAGCATGAATCATGCCAGGCTGTAATGGGCATACTACACATCCTCTGCAAGCAGGAAACTTCTGTAAAAGATAAGTAACCTGTTTTATAATTTTCCTTCATTTGTGTTCTTTCAGTGATTCATGATTCTCTTAAAGTAAGGATTCCCACTGTGCTTAATGTAGGTTGTTCTTATGTTGTAAATAGGACAGACAAGTAAAAGGGGAGAAAATATGTACACATGAAAATTTTGTTCTAGAGAGATTCATCCACCAGTCCAAAGCACTGATACTGCCTTCAGCTCGATGGCTTTTACTTGTGGTGGATATGTCCTGAATCCTATAGAAGCAGTTGATCTCAGTACCCAACCAGCTAAATCTGGATTTCTTTCCCACCAATATATAATTGACTTCACAGCACTGCACACATATTGACTAAAATTTACTTAGGCATATATGCAGTACAGACACATACAGAAACTTAAACTGTCCTGGTCACAAAATGCAAAATTTATCATAATGTAAGTTTGGATCATGCCAGACTTGATATTTTAAGAAAGACTTCTATGTGCTGAGAAACTTTCTAAATTCAGTGGATTTTTCCCCTGCCACTCAGTTGCTTAGACCCTGGATTGCTGGCTCTTTCTGACCTGTTCTTTCAGGTATTTTCCTCTTGTCCTGTCATTCTTTGACATTCGTAAAAAGGGAACTCTATGTCTAAACCAGTGATTATACATTAAAAAGGAATCATGGCCTGTCAAGAAAATGACATTCTCTTTTTCTTATCCTGTTTTATATTATGAAAGTTTTTTTTTCAGCCCTATTTTGCATATTAGTTTCTTTACTATATTGAATGATATTTTGCATTTAGAGGTTTTCAAGTGAAGATCATATATCACTTTGGAAGCATACAGAAATTCACATTACCTGTTATGTAACATCTGAGATAAATGGACTGGAAATAATTTAAACCAAGAGCAAGGGCAGATTGCCAAGGGTTTTGTACAGTAGCAGAAGGGACTTGATCGAAGGGTATTCAGAAATTCATGACCTATTTTTGACAAAAGAATTGAGGCAGCTGGTTTGAAGCATCCAGGTTTGAGTAATGAAAGTGATATCCTGGCACCATCCTTTCCTGTCCCCTCCCTTGAGTCCCTCATGTGCACCTTCACCTCTCAAAACAAGAAACTGATGATTCTTGACCTTTCCAAGTTCCCCTGTAACTCTTGGGCTGTTGATATGAGGCAAGAAGGTCAAGAACCCATTCTGCAGTTTGAACAATCATGTCAGTCAATGTGAAATGATTCTATCACAGCCAAGTGTTTCCTTGTCCTTTATGAAAAATTAAAAAAAAAAAAAAAAAAAAAAAAAAAAAGTAAAAATGTGCTTTTTACTTCCTCTCCCTCCATTTGACAGCTAAATTTTTGACGGTGCATGGACAATAGCTTTGTGAGCTTGTTAGCACTGTTTTAAGTGATTAGTTATCAACTAAACACAGGAGCCATTCTGGTACTGAGCTTTATCTTGTGGGTAAAGGATGGCTCAATGCCATACACGGACATTTTTCCAACAGGAAAGTGGAGCCTGTAAGAGAAAATGGGTATACATCACAGATATTGGCTGGTTGATGAATGCTCAGGTGTATTCATGAATCTTAAGAGTCTGAAGAAGAGATCAGAACAGTCTCCTAATTGCACAAATCTCCCATTTGGAAGTAATGGTGAATCAACTTGATTACATTCACTTGCTTATGACTGTAAATGCAGCTAGGGCCCTTGAGATCTTTTCCAGGGTTTTACCTCATTTTTAAGATCCAGTTGTTAAAATTTTTAGAGAGATACTTCTTCCTGAATTAAGGTGCAAATGAGACTATATGACAAAGTCAATAATTTTTGTTAAACGGTAAGTGTGAGAAAGAGAGCACGAAAGAGAGAAAGAAACAGAAAGAAATAGAAAAAGAGGATGGGAGAAAAAGAGTGTCAGAGGCAGATTAAGTAGAAGATATCAGCACTCTGTGGATCCTGATGGCATCCATTGATTCTCTCCATCTGGTCTTCTTGGTGGTAGGAGTTCCACAAAACAGTGAGTTCAGTGGATTAGTCTGGGCCAGGTGGGAGTGCCCAGGTACCTTGCCCTGGGTAGAGCAAGTTAGACACAGTCTCTCGCAAAAACTCTGCATCTGTTGCATCACTTTACATCACATTGAACTCTCCTGGTGCAAGGCCTCAGGACGGAGTCTTGGCAGTCTTTGATGGATTATGACACCTCCCCAGCTGCCCCTCATGGTAGTGTACCATGGATGTGCCCCTCCTGAGGTATGGGGATGTTTACAACTGAGCCGGTCTGTTTAAGGAAGGATGGGTGCCCACTGCCACACACCCAAAACCTCCTCCTTTCCCCACCTTGGCTGGGGGGAGTGTGTGCAAACCTGGCCCCAGCAGATGGGCCTGTGGGCTATGGCTTCCCCACCCTGAACCCAGCCAAAACTAATTTGCAGTAGAACTGTTGGGTTTGACTTTCTTGTGGATATATTCTTCTCCCTCAGTCTTGTTAATTTCTTTCTAGACCTGAGATAAGTGGACAATAGTGTCACCTTTATCTCAGGTTCCCTCAGATGACTTAACTATCAAAATTCCCCTCAGGAGGGGATATTTAGGGCATATTCAGGGAGGGGTGGACTTTGGTGGTTGCAGCTTCTTCATAGAATTTTGCCCTAATGGGCCAAATGACCTTCATAAAAATGTTTAAGCCATTAATCATAACATTTTAGTCTCTGACACCATGGCTTTTAATGTTGGTGATGACTTTTTAAAGAAGGACAAAATGCACGGACACAAATATATTTTAAAAATTATTCCTCTAAACACCTATGTGAATATAGAAGTGATTTTCTTGATATCAGAGTGTCTTTTGTGCCTTTGTCCTGCTCACCCAGCACAAGGTTAATAACTCCCTATAAATGCAAGTGTGGGTTTTTTATTGGTATAGAAACGATGTTATATCTTTTTACCACTGGATTATTTTTTAGTCTATTAATTACAGTAAATTAAAATAATTAGAGTGAGATTATATGAACCCTACAACTCCCTATGGCCTTTATGCTGCTTTTTAGAATTAACATTTAATGAATGTTAATGTAAATCATCAATATATTCTTACTACCTTTTAGTTCTTATAGACAACTTCTATGTCACAGTTATGCTATAGATAGAATTCTGAGCATACAGCATAAAGAATGATATAATGTAATATTCCAGCCAAGCAAAGGCTATTAATTAAGCTTTTGGTGAATCATACTGCAGATAAAAATGAGCAATGAGCAATATCCTAATAATGGACATGCATGTTAACATAAAATGAAATAGGGTTCTGTAAAACTTCTCACAAATAAATATATAGCTTGTTACTCACAGGTTAGTAAAGCAAAATAAAATAAAGCAAAATGGAGTGCCTTCAAAGTATACTGGTGATACAAAGGAGCTGCACAGTGCAAGAGTTGTAACAGCAGTTATCTTGACATTTTCTGTTTAGGATTTTATTTCTTTCAAATAAAGCATATATACAACACCACATTCTCTGCAATAGTTCTTTTCCTGCTTCATCATTGGATCACTATTGCTGCTGAATGCCCTCCAGCATTATGTAATGTCACTAACAACCTGAGAACAATTTTCTGTCTCATCCTTTCCTGAAGGAGAGTAATTGTGTTTATAACACTGTTATATTTATAAGATTTCCTCTCTCACAGTCACTATTAGCATACACATTTTTCTGTTTGTTCATGTTAAAAGAGTTGTGTCATTTTGTTACTGGAGCAGAATGTGGAAGGTTATCTGGTAACTCTGCTGCCATTTGTAGAAGATGTTGGCATGTCTTTTATCCCTGATTTAAAGAGAGTTGTTTCCTTTTGAAATGTCCATTCTTATGCCCAAGAGGGAAATAACTAAAATAAAAATGTGAAAGGGGAACTGTAATAACCCCTTAAAAAGGATATAGGGAAAAAAGAGAAACCCAGGAAACTGCAGGGTTCTTTTTCCCCCAGGGCATTTCAGTAATAGTCCTTGAAGAACACAGAGTTGTGTCTGTGCCAGGGAAACCTTGATGGAGTCTCTCAGATGTCATTAAAAATTGGAGAAGCACTAACCAAATTCTTGCATGCTTGTTATTAAACCAATCACTTAAAACCTTGATTATGAATTGAAGCATCTCAGAAATGACTAAGCACCATAAATTACTTACAGCTTCTTAAGAAGAAATTAAAATAAGCCCCAAAACAACAAAAAAACCCTCCTACTATAGCAAACCCTACCACTCTCAAAGTTTTCCTTTTCATGCATTATCATGAACACAGCAACAAGGAGATACTCTAATCTGTGATGGTATGTTTCAGTCCACTTATGTCAAATGTTTTAACCTCATTCCATAAGTTTTTGCTGCCAGCTAAATCACAGGTGTGTTCCAAAACTAGACAGTCACATGATAATAAAAATATATCTGATAAAAAGAGGAGGGGTAATATAAGCAAAACTTATTTGTAGGATAAGCTTTTGTTGCTAACTGACTGGTCTTATCATCACAATGCCATTTGAACTACTACTTTATAGAGAGTATGGCATCATTTTTTCAGACATCTGTTATTGGGACTGCTGTGGGAAAAACGTGTGAATGAATGGATGATCACTGTATCTCCATAGCTGATAAGTTTTGTTAGTTTCTGTGTAAGTGAAAAAAATCCTAAATTTAAGTTGAAGTCTGAGTTGATAGTATTTTTGTATCCTATTATAGATAAATTTGGACTTCTTTCTTGGATTTGTGATAACATTTGTTAACTCGATTGACATAAAATTTTGCTGGAAAGCTCATGTGCAATCTAGTTACAACGTATGAAGAGGTCAGTGGATTTTCAAGGTTAAAAATACTTTTTCCTCTGCGTGTTGGATAAATGTGAGAGATCTTTCTTTTAACTAAGTGAAATATTGCTGGAAATGCACTCAGATTAAAAAACACACATTTCAGTTGGAAGCTGTGGGACAGAAGGTTAACTACAGAGTTGGTTTCTGAGCCAATGTCCAGAAGAGTGTGGGCTCTAATATGACATTTTTAGAACAATGAGAAACATTGCAAGCCCTGCATAGTATAGCAGTGAGGATTTGTAGATTTGGTTTATGTTTTTGAGCAGCTGCCTGGCATGCTTAGGCTTCAGATGGTAAATGTTATCATGGCAGAAGATCCAAGAAAGAATGGCAAAGGTTGGTCTGCTCTAAATTTAATCTGTGACTACTTGAGCCAGGATTTTGAGACATTTTTGTTAACTGCTCTGAAGACTCTTGTCAGTCAGGAGCTAATAAGGGTATATAGAACTGTCGTGTCCTCAAATGAGAAATCTCAGTATGGCAGTTCAAATCAATTTTGGGGCCATCTAAAGAGCATATGGATACTTTATGTACTACAACAGATGGTAATTATGATTGGCATAATTCTTGCCCTTTAAACAACATCAAAAAAACCGACTGCTCTCCTTATTCCCTGCTCATTTGCAGAACATCTGCTCCAATAAAATATGCTGTTGCCTCAGTTACAATAGCTACTTTTAACATTATAGACTATCTTCTATTAGTCAATCAGTGTTACAACCCTTAAAGAAAAGAGACATAAAGACATAAAACTACGATCCATTCAATGCTTACTAGCATTTAAAATAAGTCTGGTCTCACTATGTACTTTCAGTGTCAGTCTTCAATCTCACTACCCAAAGACACTGCCCAGAATGGAAAGACTGAAAGTGTGTGACCTGTGGGTCCAAAGAAGGCACTACTCTGTAGGAGCCCTAGAATAACGTAGCTGTGGGCTTTATGCTGCTATTCGCAGATAAATGTGGTCTAAAAGCTCAAAAAGAATAGGAGGAACACGAGAGACAGCTTAGTGTTCTGCCAGCGTATATATATCTGGTTAGCCACAAGTCTTGAGGAGGTGAGCTGTGCACACTTCTGCTCATTTTTGTGGGTTTAGTAATGTGCTGTTGTGGTATCAGAATGCATATTTATTGTCATTAACTATTGTATAAGCAGAACTACAGGGGAGATTTTCTCAAAGCAGTTGGTTTGTGGCATGAATGCTGATGATACACATCTGAACTCTTCATTGTGTCTGTGTGTTTAGGCTGGACAACAGTGGGCTGGCTTTTACAAAGGCTGCCTGGGTTTTACCAGGAGGAGGAAGAGCTGATGCAGGAAGGTGTGCAAAGCCAGTGCAGCAAAATGCCATGTACATGGACATGCACTTGTAGCCAGAATTACTGCCCATCAAGTGCAGGTGATGTGCTGAGAGGAGGCTGCTTACACATGTTGTTCCCTGAGACTTTGTTTCTGTCTCTATTTCCAAAGCTGACCTAGGTACCCTTCAGTGTTCAAAACAATCAATGTTATTAGTAATTCCATATTGCCAGACACATTGGTTTTCCTGGCTAATTATGTCTTATAACCTGTTTTGATCCTTAGCCAATCCTGTTTGAGGTGCCCTACTGTGCAGTGTTTGTAAACCATGAGTAGGTCTATAAGTATTGATGTCTGCTCAGCTGTAAAAATTGCTTGGGCTATGCTCCTTCCTGAGCTTCTGTTTTTGTCTTCTGATGGATGAAAGGAAGAGGAGAATTTAAAACTGAGTTTTGTTTTGCTGCAGAGAACAATATGCCATGAAGGAATATAATCAGTTCTGACTTGTGTGCTGGCTGCCTGGAGTGTGATTGATCACTGGGAAATTAAGGTATCATCCCTATATGTGCTAAGGTGCCGTGTCTGAGAAATGCCCAGATTAATGCACCAGCCCCCACCCTAAACCAGCTTCTTCTCCATACCCTACAGCCTTTTCTGTAAGGCTTTATGGACCAAGAATGTAAGTTTAAGCAGGTTTAGTGACCTAACTGTGCAATACGGAAAGCTAAGATAATCTATACAAAAACCAACCAACCAACAAACCAACCAACCAACCAGAAACCCCCAAACCCCCCAAAGTAAGGGCAGAGTGTTTCTAAATGTTTCTCACACTTGTTTCCACAGTGAGAGTGTTTTCTGTTTCCTCATTGTTTTACCAACTTGGGCCAAAACCATGTCTGTAGAGAGCAGTCAGTCATGGCAATAAAGAATAACCCCTTTATTTTTAATCAAATAATGGAATCTGCTTGCAGCAACGAATTAAGCAGATATTTCCCACAGCAACATCTTGCAGATGCTCCTCCAAATATGCTGATTTCTATTCCTCTGTCAAAAACATAAGAGGAACAAAACTAAAATAAGGAATGGGATCTATCTAACCTCTCACTTAAGAGTGAACTTTGTAGGCTAAAGGTGGGGAGGGATGCAACTGCTAGATGATAGTTGACCATTTGTCTCCTTTTAAATAAACACTTAATAAACACTTAAGATTCACTTAAAATTAAAAATTAATTAAAATTTTTGATTAAATATGATATGGAAAAACCTCATATTGCACAGCCAACTGTCTGTTCCTGAAGTCTTCAGTTTATTAAAAGAAGTTTAAACTTATTTCCGAAATTAATTAAGCTCATATGATTACTTAACATACAGGTTCACAAAAGCATGCATACACATATACACCTATGGCTGATAGTGTTTTAAAATTCATTGGCCAGTTCTAAATAAATTAAAAAAAATTACTAAGGAAGGAGAATTATTAGTTCCCCAAAACACACTCTGAGAATAAACAGTTGGAGTAGGAAAGTGCATCAGTTAGCATGAAGGGGAGATAACAGTGGTTTCTAGCTTTTTTTCAAGCATGCATCAAACAGTGTGCAAGATGAAAAGGACTTTGTCTGTGAGTTGGTTTTCTTGGTGTTTTCACATTTTTGGATAGCAAAGGGCTATTTTCAAAATTAATTAGAATATAATTGTCAAATATTTTAAAATATTTAAATGAATTTTATAGTCTAGAATCTTGCCACTGAGGAGACTACCCACAGATGCTTTTGGATTTACTCAGTGAAGCAGATTTATTTTATGATATATCATTAATTCTTGTTTCCAGCTACCCAGACCTGGGACCTTATGGAGACTATTATGTCTTTTGCCTTCCCCTGTGCATTCTAGTTTGCTTTTTCACAAAAGGGTGTCGGGTAGCAGATGATGGTGCTTGGCTAGGTCAAATTCTGGTGTAGAAGAGGGATGTAGTCTGAGTTTGGATCAGGGTCAGGAGCAGCACTTCTTTGAGCAGTATATACCTGACCATTTGTGTAAGTGTGGGCAGTGACAAGCTGCCAAAAGCTGAGCTGGTTTTGCAAGAAATGGAGCATGAGTTCGTGAAACCTTTAAATAAAATTTTGAACTTTAGCTTAAGTCTGAAGCAAATCTGAGCCAAAACTCTCTGCTTGACTTCAGGCATTTGAGACCTTGGACACTATTCGAGGCAAGGTATCACACATAAGCTATCAAGTTTCTATCTCATAAAATATATTTGCCAAAGCCCTTCTGAAAATCCATAACATCAATTAGTTCTTAGGAGTTTCAATCTTTGTATAGTCTATGTACTGAAACTAACTATTTATATTTTATTTTTAGTTCTATATTTGTACTAGGTCTCATACTTTAGAAAGCAGTCTCCATTTTGAAATTTAAAAAAATATTATTAATACTATTAATTATTATTTCCATGGTTACAGTAAAACTAGTTGGGTTTTTGGTTTTGTTTTGTTTTAGTGAATGAATTAATTTAATGTAAATATTTTTTTTAAGTTCACTAAACTCATGAACTTATGTTTTATCAGAAATTTTATATATTAAATAAATTAACACCACCTTCAGGCCCCAGAAATTTTGTACAAATCATGAAATTTGACAGTGGTCTCTAAGTGGACTAACACCTGTGTCATCCTAAGAAGAGCACAGGTAGAGACATGAGAAAACAAAATTTGTTCTATTGTTTGATGGCATTTGCTTTGCAGCAATGTCCAGGAAGTATTCCTGGGATGTGACAGTCTGGCATGACAGACTGTGACACCACAAAACCCAGGCAGTGGCTTATCCATAGAACCTGAAACCCTTTGAGGCAAAGACCAGAACAACATAATGAAAAGGGCTGTTCTCTTCTCCTGTGACTTGGATGGCCCATGGATTTGAGCACTGAAGGGGGAAAAAAAGTCACTTCCACAGAAGAAAAAGACTTCCTATTGTCACAATGTGAATGAATAAAAGTGCTGAGTAAGAAATGGGAGGCATTTCTTCATATTTGGCAGAAACATGAGTGCTCTGAACTAACAATGTGCTAATGTTGCAGATCCCCTAAATTCCCTGGAATGTCTTGTGTGAATGCCTGGATACTCAGGGTACCTATCAACCTGCCTCACTACCTGAATCTGAGCAACATGAAGTACTGAAAACATCCACATAAACAGTCAAATTTAGTTTTGGCACAAAACTTTGGCAGGGTAGATACAATTGTCTGACAAAGGGAGAGCAAGGGGACAGGAAAAGATAAAATAAATTCCCTACCTCAGAAACATCACTTTCTTCTGTCAATATCTTTCATGGCACATTTGAGTGACCAAGGCAGATGAACCTGTGGCAAGACTAGGAATAAATGCAGTGGCAACCAGTGATCTCATAGAAGGAGAAAGGGGGAGAAAGGAAAAAAAGCAACAGAACAGTGTGTTCCATCTGTTCCAGAGGCTGGGGTAAGAGGTCTGCCTTTCTCAATAAGCTTGTGTCAAAAAAGTGTAGATTTAAATGAGAGGAAGTGTAATAACAAGCTTTCCTTTGATGCTGACTCAGGTGGCTTTGAGCCACTTCTAGCACCTTCAAAAATCTCCAGGTGTGAAGCTTCATTGTGCCTGTTTAATATCACAGCTCGAAAATCACTACAAAACCAAACAATGGAAACAATGGGTCTCCCTTCCTGGACAGATTATAAAAGTGCTGAGTAAGAAAGGGGGGCATTTCTTCATATTTGGCAGGAACGTGACAGCTCTGGGAGCTTGAACCAGTCAGTAAGACAATTATTGCACATTGTCACAGAAAAGGTTGTTTGTGAGCAAAGAGGGACAAGGAAGGATTCATCTCCTGCCTCACAATTTTTTCCTCCCATTTCTCACAGCCAGCAGAAGTATGGCCAAGAAATCTCCCTTTGAGCCCCCAAGTGATGCAAATTCTTCTCACTTCAAGCATGGAAGCTGGCAGGAAGGATGTTTTCATGCTTACATTGAACCCAAATAGTAGCATTGCTAATAAGAAGAAAAAGATTTCCCTCTACCAAAAAATTGAAACTCAGACTTGTAATAGCAAAAGACCAGTTCAAGCAGATGAAAAACGTTAAACACAGGGGTTTCAGTGATTGTGAGAGATGGCATCAAGTGATCTGCATCAAGGGTAGGGCTCAGTTTGGAAGACAGATGTGGGGATGATGATATTTAAATCTTCACATTTCCCTGGTACATCCCCAGATGTAGACAAGGTGTGAACCATAAATGCAGCCATTGATGGCTTACCAGAGGCATGACACAGAGAATAAGCAACAAGAAAGTAGAAGGCACAATCCTTTGAAAGGGGTTTTTTGATCTCTGTCCTTCACTGTGATCTTTTTCAGAAAAAATTTGTTTGTTTTGTGGGGAAATTTTGCTTTCTATCATCTAATAGGTTTCAGTTGGGTATGGTAGACATGAACCAGAATGAAATGCTTGGTACAGTTACAGATGTGGGGTGTTCTTCCCTGTTAGATTGTGCAGTAGGACCTTTCCATAGCACAGCTTTCCCATGCAACTCTTCCTCTTCACCTCTGCCCCTCTCCCTGTGCACTTTCTCGAGTGCACATTTTGAGAGCAAACTGCCAAGGCATGAGGAGGAAAAAGTGTTTCTCACCAGACTGCTGGCAGGATGAACACCCCCAATATCTATCTCTATGAATCAGCAAAATGGCAACTCAGTATCCTTGCATGGGATCCAGACAGATGCTTGTTGAGACCTTCCCCTGTATTTGCATGATCATATTTCTATGATTCCCAAAATGTTTATCCAATAGTCAGCTGGGAACTTTTCTCTTTCCCAGGTTTCTGTGTTTCAGTGCTTAGAAAACTGCTTTTTAGGAAAACAAAATTTTGGCAATAAACTGTCTCACAGTTTATTCGGAAGGATATCAATAACACTACATAAATCTGGAATGCAGTTTTTTTTAAGAATGCTTCATTCTGTGTGGTTTTGCTTTGGAAAAAAATTAAAATATTAACTTGGAATTACCTATTCCACTTACACTCCAAATGCTTTCCTTTTAAGAGGGATTTTACAATTACCTGGTTGTACTCTGTTAGAAAATACTGTATCGACAGTAAATTATGGATTGTGAGGAAAGACCATATAAGAGTTTCTTCCAGGGCAACTCATATCACAGTGCATTTTTGTTTCACTAAGTCATACATAGTCAGATAGAGTTACTAGATTCTTGTTTCTCTAACTTTTCACGTATCACTGTGAGGGTGGCCGTGAAAAAGGAGATTGTTCATTATCCAGTTGTCTACCTTTTTAAGCAGGTCTCTTCCCATGTTGATATGGCAGGGATCACCTATCTGTATAAAGCACTCAAAATAACACTTCTGATTTTGAACTCATATAACTTTTGCCACCTTAGATAAAACAGAGAGTGTGCTATAGTTCCATAATATGAGGCTGAATTTATTCAGAAATTTCCTTGTCTGTAGATGTTTTAAATTTGTATCTTCATACTTTAAGAATAATTTTGTTTCACAATCTGCACTTCATTAAAGGGTCATGTAAACACTCTGATAGCACTCTGTGTTTATATTGCTGTACAATAATTTCTCTTTTATCGGCTATAATTGACACTTTTATACATAAAAAGTAGATCTAGCAGAGGCATAGAGGAATACAGAAGAATATAAAGCTCACACATGTTAAATCTAAAACTGTAAACATTTCTGACATTTTGCCGACTTGATAATTCATTATGCCCAGACTGTTCTTTCTTCAGAAATATAAATCCATGTGCTGATTTATATCTTCTGTAGGTGGTTAATCTTTGCCTCATAACTGCATCTTGACCATAAATTTCAAAGTGACAGCTTTCTCCCCAGATTGCTAAGATGTTTCAGAAATTTCACTGTAAAATCAGCAGCTGAGAAAATTTCATAATAAATCTTTCAATTGTATTCTATATATATTTTCTGTATCCCTGCAATGAATTATGTTATCCTTAGACCTTAAGTGCAATGAATCTGATCAGCATTCTATCCAACAAATAAAATGGTACACTATCAGCTAACTACAGATTGCTCAGAATATTCTACTGGAAGCATACTTTACTCTAATTTTTTTAACCATCGCAATTCTGATAATGATAAGATTAAAACTTTTGTACCAAATATATTAAAAATAAATAAATAATAGTAATTCTTAATACTTGACCTAATTTCTATTGAGACAAGTTTATAGGAAAAAAAATTATCTTTTTTCTTTCCTTTTTTTTTTTTTTTTTTTTTTTTTTTTGTCTCCTTATCTTACTCCAATGGAAATGTGTTTTGTTTCCTGTTTGTGTTTCAGGGCGGACTTTGTTCTCCAAAGTTGGAATAATGGCTCTGAATGCATCTTAATAAATGAGATTTTCTGCAAGCATTTATCACTGCACTATCTGAATCTTTTGCCAATATTAATTAATCTATCCATTATTTATGGATTGTGTTAAGAACTGCAAAGACTGAAAGCCAATGGTAGAATTTCTTCTCTCTACTCTCTTCCATAATGATGAATCTAGCCCAGGAGGAGACTAAGCGATCAGATGGTAAAATTGTGGTTTTTTTATTGCTGGAGAAAGCATGGGAAACACAAAGATAAATTATGGTTTCCCTGCTCCTCTGGAAAGTGGCTAGGCAAAGCAGTAGGCAGAACAGAAGAACATACAGGAAATTGGGACACAGGAAATCAGGAAACAGGGTAGGAGGATAAGGACATGGTGAATGAAATAGGAGTAATTTTTGGGTTTATGCTTGGCAATTTTATACTTTCAAAGTGGAGGGTAGAACTTCATAAAACCAGATCTGCATCCTACAGACACTTTCCCCCAATTTTTCACCAGAAAAATATCAAAATCTTCTAAGATACCTTTTTTTTTTTTTTTTTTCTTTACAGAAGCTTCAATCTTCCTGGTGTTTAACCAAGGAGATTTAAAGTCTAAGAGACTAGAGTGCTCTCCTTCAGCAAAGGACATGCAGATCCTATTCCTTCTCTTGATTCATCTCATGTAGAAAGCAAATGGCTCACTTCTTTTTATAAATTTCATCCTCACAGACATTTTAGTCAAAATTTGTATTTCTATTAAAAAATGCTTTAATAAACTCCATTTTTGTTGTTTTCAAAACAACTGCACTAGAGAGGAACTGAAAATTTAAGTACCCAAATATCATCCAGTCTATGACCTTATGTTTTTCCCCAAAGAAAATCAAGTAGAAAGCCTGAAGAGAACAGACTATTTGGGTCCACTAAACTAGATCCACTTAGCTACTTTTTCATTTTGAATCCTAACGTGGCCATATTTCTAGTGCTCCATCTGCTCTTTCAGAAGGCGAGGTCTCTTTTTTATGCCACACTGGTGAATTCAATCATGTTTTGATCCTTAACTGTGATAGAAACACAAATGCTTGTCTTCAAACTTTTATATTATCATCTGATTTTGTAACTTTTTTATTATTTTAAAATTTCTCTTTGCAATGTGTGCTTTAAAACTTTTAGACAACACTGGGATTTTTTTTCTGACTGAGAAGCCATTCCAAAACTGGGGTTTTAGAAGTGGAATTCAATTGTTTCTTTGATGTTGAGGAACCCTGTCACAGCATGATAGAATGGGTCAGGTTGGAAGGGACCACAGTAGGTCATCTGGTTCAAATTCTCTTCTCCTAAAGCACATGGCACAGGATTGCATCCAGATAGTTCTTGAATTTCTCCAGTGGTGGAGACTCCACAACCTCTCCGGACAACCTGTCCCACTTCCTGATCATCTGCACAGTAAAGAAATTCTTCCTTATATTCAGGAGGAACTTCCTGTGCATCAGTTTCTGCTAATTGCCTCTTGTTTGTTTAACTCGGGCTGGTAGTGACAAAAATATTTGTCTTTAATCAGCTTAGTCTTCCATTGGAAATTACACTATTGTTGAAAAAACTTAGTAAGTACGTAAGGAACCCTATTCTTTCTCATTTACAGATTTCATAAAAAAGTAAAGGACTAAATCCCCAAAGTATGTACTGGAATAGCCATTACTAGCATCCGGGGTCTTCTCTCAGGCTTTTAGATTTCTAGATTTCTTCCTGGCAGATGAAAAAAACTGGATATTAACAATTCATGTCACCTACCTTTATGTTTCTCAATAGCTCCTCTATTCATACTTAACATGCAGAAGGTATATATTGTCTGAAGAGGAAAGCCAAAATTAGAGGGAAATACAATGTCTTTCTATAAAATTGTTCTTCAAAATGGTGCTATTACAAGTGCTATTACAGCTGGTGATTGTGGTATTTTGTCTTTGTGTTATCTGAGATCACTTTCTTTTCATGTCAGTAGCAATGTGTTATGATGTGTATAGAAAATATTTAAATAAGAATAATATTTTATAGGCAGCTTATGGGATGGAAGAACAGTGCTGGTTTTTTGTTCATTGGAATGCCAGTTCTCTTGAATTCCTGACTGGCCAATTATTCCAACTGTGCTGGAAAGCAGAGCAGGTGTTAGAGTAAAACTTGAGAAGTTATGTCTCCATCTGTCTGTGGTTCTCCATGGTGCCCTGAGGCTAAGCTGTCCTTTCATATCTGTCCCTTGCTTCCGCGATGGGGAACAATGAATGAATAAAACTCAGAGCATAAATAAGAGCACAAGAATGTTGAAAATGTGCTCTAGATTTGTAGCTGCTGCGGACTCAGGTAGCTTCTCCAAAGACAGAGTAAATATAGCTATTCCCGTGTAAAGCATTCCTGGTATTATCCATTTGTCTCCTTTGCTTCTCAGTCATACATGTGTTCTTATGTCTGGGGATAAAAAACCCCCAAACAATAAATCAACAATGTCCCCCAGCCCCCAACAACTAAACCTCATAAACTCTAAAATTCTAAGTGTATTATTATCAGAGAATATCTTTTTTGGTGACAAGTCTGAGAAAAGCTTAGCAAATTCCCTTTCACTTCAGTGTTAGCAAGAGGGCTGTTCTTACTTTTAAGACATGAGTCAGGCTCCTCCTACCCCCTATCTGGAAGATTTTGCAGGATCTAGACTCATAGAATCATGGAATAATTTTAGTTGAAAAAAGACCATTAAAATAATTGATCTCTGTTTATTAAAGAAAATGCATTCTGGCCATTCTGGAGACTCTTGACAATTGCAATTCCACCACCAGTGATTCTAACTGCTGGGACCAAAGCCCTTTTGCAGTGGGTGGCTCAAGTGAGCCAAAGGGTCTCTGTTTGATTCCCTATACCCCCCCATGCTCACATGATCAGACAAGGTTTCCTTTCTGGTTTGACACTAGGTTTTTCTTTGGAGAGTCTTGAATATCTTGTTCTATAAAGCAATTTATTCAGGGTGCAGTAACACAGAAACCGCTCAAGCTGGTTCCTCCAAGAAGGCACCCCCAATTAAGGAAACCCTGGGCTTTTATACCCTCACAGTCTAAACAAGGTCAAGTCTTCCTCTTCTTCCTGAGTCTTCAGCTCCTGCCATACCACCTGTCTGATCCCCTGGCCCATGACAGAGATCTTCATGTTCTGTGTTATGGAAAGGGCTGGTGGTTCTTGGCCTCTTGTCTCAGACTTGCACCCAGTGCCTGCTGCATCTTGCAGACCAAGCTACCTGCACCAGTTGTATTCCTCAAAAATTCCTTACTGGAACACTGCCAACTCCACCACTGAAGCATGTCCCTAAGTGCTATATTTATACATCTTCTAAATACCTCCAGGGATGATGATTCAACTCTAATAAATCTGTGAAATGTGTTTTTCATCCATTGATTTTGCACCTGTTTGCCTTTTATATCTCAATTTCATTAGACCAGAAGCTAAATATTTATTTTTCCTAATCTCTGGCTTTGAGTAAGCTTAAATCTTGAGATAATTAGAAGTGGATTATACCTCCACAATACATAAAAGAGGATAAATCTTTATGAAGAATTTTCCTTGTACTTCATGGAATTGTTCCTCCAGGGAACAAACTTTCTATTTGCTTAGTCATTCTGTGACACTGTGATTCTGACCTGGCTAGGAAAAAGGAGTTGTTTGGGCAGGTTAGGCAGTAACAGCTAGGTGAAAGTGCTGTCCCTGGATGATGAAAGAATTCCTTGTGGAACACATGCATGTTTATGAGGGGCAGACCACTGAAACTGCTGGGTTAATGTAGAGGTCTCCATAAAATAAATCACTGAATTTAGCTGTGCTTTTTTTTCATTCTGAACCTAATCTTCCTCAGGGTTTTTATTTTTGGATCATACTGGAAGTCCTGTTCAAAATGACAGAGTATAATGCATACATACATACAGAATTATGTTCCTGAAATGTGTTCCTGTCTGGACAGTGATATGTCAAGTCTGCTTCCTGACTGCCTTGATCTTAGTTACTGTATGCAATTGAATGAAGAGACTCTTTTGTAAGTCATTCCCCTCCTACAAAGGACACCTCCAAGAGGAAACAAACTGAACCTGTCCAGACAAGGGGAATTTCTGGTGGTGGCATGTTGTTGGAGATAAGAAGAAGATTAAAGGCCATGGAGGTCTCAGCCAGGAAAGGAAGGGACATCTCAGGGACCAGAGTAAAGTGACCACTGAGATCTAGCTCAAACCTGCAATAAATGTACTGAAGAAGCTCAGAGCTGCTCACAAAGATAGTACTGGCAGAAGACTTCTATTTGAACAGTTTTTATTTCTACTGTCTGACCTAATGATTTTGGTTTTCCTTGGAAGGTGAATGTTCCTAAATAATTTTTAACAGAATCTGGCTGAACTGGAAAGCCTTCTGTACAGGGGGAGGTAGGCTGTGATGGGTAATTTAGCTAGATTGATCTCAAAGCCCTGGCTGACCTGTCATGCTAACATGATCCTAATTGATGACAAGAACCAGAAATGCAGAGTTTATACTATCTTTGTAATGTATGCATCTTCAGGTTTAGCTTTATCAGTGATTCAGACTGAAGACTTGCTAAAGCAGGTACAGGTTCCCATGCAGCCTGTCTATCTTTTTCCACAGAAAGCAGTAATATAGAGCACTAAAGTGCTTCCACCTCATATCTTGGACACAGGTAACTCATGCTTATGGATTTGGGCTCTGGGAAACATGCATCCCCTTGTTTAGATTACAGCCAGTGCCACCAGCAACATCTCCTGTCTGAGCAAAGATGCGCACTGGGATGCAGATATGGTGCACTTCACTATATGACCAGAAAGCTTTTCTCTGGAAGAGCAGATAAATCCCTTCTGTTTTATTCAGGATTTTGGGGAGAAGGGCAGATAATTTATTTCTGCAGTGTAAAACCTGTGGGATATCTTACCTCCATAGCAAAGTTGAAAAACACACAAACCAGAATTTTGCCAGAGATTACATGTGTGATGCAATTACTTAGGACAAAAGAAGAAATCCAGTATCTTAGAATGTTAGAATGTTAGAATATGTAATACATAATGCATATTTTCAAGATGAATATTTTATTCCAACCCTAAACCGAGTTTGCACAAGAAATGGGACTGCTTTAATGATACTCTTTTGTTCTGTCCACCAAGAGGTTCTCTTGAATTTAAAAAAAACCTGTGCTAGATAATTTTCTTAAAAAAAAAAAATCTATAAAAATCTTTTCACTTCTATACAATTATGCCATAACTTTAATAGCCTGTTAAGTGAAATTCCGGGATTGTTTAGACATAAGGGAGTTTCAAACTACAAAACTCAATCTGTGCAAATAAGACCATGGAGAAATGCAATGTTATTTACTGATGGCTTAGGGAAATAAGCACTTAAAAGTGTTAAAATTAGAAGCCTTGTAATAAGTATGTTTAAGAAATATAAGTTCAACAGAAAATAAAAGCCTCAATCAAACAAAGCAAAATTTGACCATCCAACTTTACAGTAAAGGAAGCCTATAAAGAATTGATTGGTCAGCTACTGGTCCAGGGAAAGATTAAAATAGGGTTAAAATGGTGGAGGAAAGACTGATTTGGTGACCTCTTTTGAGGGAAAAGAAAAAGTTCCTATCATGTGAATAGGTTTCCAAATAAAAAAATATCTTCAGTCTTTCAAGATCATCTTAAAATCCTGGAAGTTTTCCTTGGAGAAGGCAGCAGTTAAGATGTGAGTTAGGTGCATTTTTTTTCTTGCTAGCTCTGACTGAAATATGCTAAGATTTTTGCTTCTTTTAAAGGCAGAGGGGTTATTGCTGGTGCAGTTGACCAAACCCAAATTTGTGTTCTGAGGGACATGCAGCTGCACAGCAGTCAAGGTCCTCCCAAGGAAGTGTGCTCAAGCCAGAAGTGTGAAAACCAAGTTACTCTGCTGCCCTGATATGTAAACATTTGGTGTGTATGGTGAGAACATGCCCATTCTGAGCAGGAGCTAGGCAGGGCCAAAACGAAAGCTAAAATATTTGTTCAGTAACTCAACAAGGCAAACAAAATTTGGTCAGTCTGAGATGGACAATGATGGAAGAACTTTGAGCACAAAACCACTCATAGTGAAGTAATCCTGTCCATGAGACCAGCACTGTCTGGGGAAAGATGCTAGAAATAACAGCTTTTTGTACTGTAGCAAATCTGGAGGAAATAAAGACAGATAGGAATACACTGTTGGAAAGAACTTGGAGGAAGATCAAACATGGAAGCATGGCAACAATATGAGTCTGAACTCAGAAAGAATAGGGAATAAATTCTAAAACTATACACGTGAAAAAAAAGTTAAAAATGGATCTTTACTTATTAGGAGAATGGATGTCAACAGACAGCAGTAATGCTGGCCTTGCCTTGGCTGGTCAGAATGCTGAAGTGTTATCCTGCTCCACAAACTGCTGTCCAGAGCTGCAGAGGGAAACAGATTTGTGTTTCCATACTAACAAAACTGGGACTGAGTAGTGCTCAGGTATGTGATTCATTACATTTAAGAGCTGTAATTAATAGCTTTATAGTCAAGCATAATAGTCTGCATTATTATATAATTGTTATTTTGCAAAGACAATTTAGTCTTTTACTTCTCTACCAATTTCCTAATGGTTTTCTCATTGGTCAATAAATATATTAGTCAACTGGCCTCTAATTTAGCTGAGTATGGTACTGTGGCTGCAAAGTGGTGTTGGAAAGGATGTTGTCTTCTAAGGATTAAATGTGTAACATTGGAAGATCATAATTATCTCACAGAGTAATCATCGTATCATGAGATCTGTCTTCCCTGTGGTACCCCCCACTTGTCTTCCACAGTCAGGGACAAGCAAAGTAAGACCAAGCCTTCATCTTACCATTTAAAAAATTAGTGCTGCTCTTCAAATGAAGATGTCTTTTTGCCATAAGCGAACTTCAGCTAATGATGCATTTGGGAGTGAATGTTAGCCGTCATGCAAGGCAACACACAAACAAAACCCCAGTTGTTTCTTGTTCCTCAGGCAATATTTTGCAACATTTTATTCATGATCAAATGCTCCTTTATTCTAGGGATTCTTGTATCAAGTACTTTAATGATGATTACCCCACAGGCTTTCATAATGGTGGCTGGCATGGGAGACTCCATTGGTGGAAGTGGCTCATCTGATTTCATCTGGCTTTTTCTCACTTGTGTTAGTCAGGAAATAACCTGTTATGTTTTTTACATACTTTCTTACTCTCCTCACAATCTCAGTTATGCTGCTCCTTCATTAAAATAATTCCACAAAGGAAAAATATGTTATTATCTCTGTTAAATGCTTCAGTTGAGTATTTTTTTTTCTTCTGCTTTAAAGACAATTTCTTTTTACACAAACAAGGATTAATTTGAAATACTTTAAAAACATTTGTAGTCTTTTAAAGACCTTAATATACTCTTAAAGACTTGTAATTTGGAAGAGATTTATAAAGAGAACAAAAGATGTTACAATGACAGGGAAGAGAGAATAGTAGGAATTACTTGGACAATATAGTCTGGCTATCCATAATTTCCTGTCTACTAGACACACTTTGGATTACAGTGTTAGGATCCCTAACTTACTGCATGAAGAATCTTCTTCTAATATTACTTAAACTGGAATGAATAAGCTCATGTTGATTTGAAGGCATGCTTTTGCCTTACTTTTGGGTACTTTTAATGACTTGCATGCAGTTAGGAGAAAAGAACCACTGGCCAAAAAACCCACCCAAACTGCATATGTAGCAGCAGCATCCTCAGGTAAGCACACGTAAATTCAGACTTTATATTCTGCTTTGGTCTCTGCTGTTTGGAGTTTTAGATACCTTGGTTTCACATAGGCTATAATCCAGCCACATCTCCCTGCAAAGTTTTACAGCCAAACTTTGTGCCAGTCCTCTGATGAAAGTTCATGATGTGCTGACAAAAGCATCTCACTGGAAAAGGACTAAGTTAAGTGTCAGAGAAAGAAAAATTCATGCTTTAAGTTTACACATGTCTTTTATAGGGGAAGGAGCGAAAAGATCTAAACTGAGAGTCAAAGTCATTAAACAGCCGGTAGCAAAATAAGCAGCTGGCATAAAAATTGAAGCATGAATATGTGTGCACATACATATATATTGATTCAGAGTGTCATGGTAGTTAATTAGACACTTTGTGACTTCATTTACTAGCTATAGATCAGCCAAGAAGCAGTGGCTGGTGGAGAATGCTAACCACTTAATCATATGCACAGTAAGGAGATATAAAGGGTCTCTTCACATTTGTTATCACAAAGCTCTGTAAAATTTTGGAAGTCTTTTCCTTATTTCTAGGTCAAAGAGGATGGATTTTGTAAAGCAAAAGAAGAGAATTGCTCACATAAAAATATTTTAAAGTTATCCTTCAATCATGTATCTGCTTTTGACTCAGTTGTAGAGGTAATAAAAACCTAGACTCTTGTAACAAGAACTGATCTAAATGAATGACAATTTACATAGTGTACACTTGACCTCCTATGATTTTTAAAAGTCTTAATGCAATTTTGGATAATGAAAGGAGATGTTACATGACATGAGACCTCACAGAGCTCTTTGCTTCTACTACGATGACAACCATATAAAAATCGTTTACAGATTTTCTTTTTATTTCTACGTAATTACTAAATCATATATGAAACAATTTTTTGTCAGAGCAGAATCAAATAACATTTTTGCTCTTTAATCCAAATGGTTGTCCAGAAGGTAGTAAATGCTACCTTCAAGTACTGGATTTGTAACTTTGCTTCACACTTTTTCTTAGCTAAAATACATATGTCATAAAATTCAGAGCTTATTGTGTGTTCTTACAATAAATGAAATACTTCTACCTCTGCATGACCCAGCTCTGGTCTGCTATCAGCCTTAGGCAGCTTCTCTGTTTGTAACTTTGTTAAATATGTAAATAAACATAACTGGTTTCTTTCAGTGAATCTGTATGCCTGAAAAAAACCTTCAATAAATTCATTTTATCCTAGGGTAGATTCATTTTAGAACAGTCTTGCTGCATAACAGTATCCAAACCAGAAAATTCAAACTAACCTAAATGGGACATGAGAGGCAGATGTTGGATAGTTGACTGGGGTAGCAGCAGAGCTGCATCAATCATCAGACCAAACCTGAGGTTAATTTGGAGGCTGAACAAGTTGTCTGTGCTGACTTGGCGTAGCTAAGATTAATATACTGCTTCATATCCCCAAGACAGACAATCTCACTTTTCCTCTCATTTTTCATCTATCTTGGTCCTTTGGAGCTTTANGGTAGAGCTGTTATAACCCACTTTTTTCCCCCTTTTAATTCAAGGGAGGCTGACTTCCACCTCTGTCTGGGGGCTTCATAGTATCTCACACAGCTCTTGAGACCTCCTGCTGGGGAAGCAATCACCGCAGCAAATCAGGAGGAGATTCAGACTCCGCTGCTCTTCAGAAAACAGCTGAAATTTACTGACTACTCCTTCCTCTCATCTCTCACTGTGTGCTCAGGTCTAGAGAGTCCTTTATATTGCTGTTTTCAAGTGCCTGTATAGGACCAGTACTGAAATCACCAAACCCTAGCTACTTTGGCTAGTTAGCCTTCTGTTCCATAGCTATATGAAGGAAAAGAATAATGTTTCAATGACTTTTTGCTGAAACATATTAGTTAGTTAGAAAGACTTGTGGGATCCAGACTGGATTTAGGGTGGGAGGAGCTCGAGGTACTTGGGAGGGGATATATGAAATGCAGAACAGGAAGAGGGAACTGCTATGGGTTGTAAATGTCAGAAGCACTAAGGCCCAGGTCTGCCAAGTTCAGAGATGAGACATAAGCCTGAATCTTTCTCAACTCAGCAGACTGCATGGATTTTGTCTCTTTCCTCTCACTTAATGAATATGAATTTACTGCTAGAGAATGGATCTATGTCCAAATCTACTGTCCTCTGACCAAAGCAGGAAGGGTAAGCAGGGACTTCAAATTTCTGCATTAACTGTGGTGACCATAACTATCCCAAGGAGCACTAGCTGCTGAGTCCTTTGTCCTCATCCACTGAGACAACAAAGTGTCTTTACAAAGGTGAAATTAATAAAGTAATTTATCCAGTAAGAATGCTTAACAATACCTATTAATCTACTCAAACAATGCTCTGTGACTTACAGTCACAAAATTCATGCTGATTACAATGAAAGAATGATTGGTAGAGTAGGATTTGTTTTAAAGTACTAACTAGATAGCTGAAATCAGTTAAGCAACTTACATAGCAGACACTTACTCTCTTTAGTCAATATCCTACAGGCCTGTTTGTCCTGTCCTATGACAGATATTTGAATTTATCTTTCTCTGCAAAAGTTCGATTTCTCTACTAGTTTGAAAGGACTCTGGGTGAGTAGATCAAACTAATTCATAACTCCTGGAAACTTTTGGCATTGTGCCCTTCATTCCAGTCCTAAAGAAAGCAGCAAAGCCTAAAGTGGCTTTTACAGGGTACTGAACTCATTGCATCCAGGACCAGCTCAAACACAGTCAGTGCAGAAAGACTTGTTCTCCTCAGAGTTCTCACCTTGGTGTGGTGACAGTCCTATGTCAACAGAAACACACTGTGATGAATAGAGTAGTTGTTCATAGCTTCATATCCCAACGACAATCAAAAGAATACATTTTGTTGCATTTTCTTTTCCCTTCTTATTTATCACCCAGTCCACTCCCATTGCACAAAAGCAGAGATGTTGAACTTTCATTGTGTAATAATGAGTTTGGAGAAAAGTGCTGAAAAAGAAGAGGAATGGACCATTTCCCTCAAAACAAGGATCTACTCTTGCTTCTGCTGACAGAGCTGATGGAAAAAATCGCTATGGTATGCAGTCTCAGATGTTTGTCACCCAGCCCACAGCTGTTGTGAGGCATCATCGGTGCTTGGCCTGGCAAGCCTTCCTCCAGCAGATGGCATTCATAGCTTGTTTCTCCCTGATAATGCACCAAAACCACTCTGATGGCTGTGCCCAGTCAGAGCTCTCTTGTTTCTGATCAGTGTGCATGACTGCCTGTTTCAGCTCAGCACCAAAAATTTTAACCCAAGCATCAGTATCTTATAAAATAATAAAGGAAATAAAAAGACTAGAAATAGCACATGTTTGGTAAAATTTAGGTGTGCACTTTTCCCCCCTCAAAATAAAAGCTTTGGGCTATCACTTTTACTTTCTTTGTATTATGATGCTTTTCAAGCCTTCAGGAAAATAAAAACAGGTCATGAAAATGGTATGTGTATGTGTGCATATCTGCTCCTGTGAAATAAATCTATTTTGTCTCTTTTTTCCATCTTTCCATTAGCTGAGGATTCCTTGATAAATCATAATTTATATAGCATAGGAAGTCTTAGGGAAATTCATCACCTTCAAAAAGATGGAGTATTAATCACAAGTTAATAATAATAAGAAAGGTAGTCAGAGATTATGCTCATATTACCTTAACAGATAATGACAAAGTCCTTTCTGAACTTCCATCAAGGTCTGCTGTGTTGAATTTCTTTCAACAGGCTCTATGTTGACAGGATGGCACACTCAAGTCAAGGTCTGCAACAGGCAAAGTGAATATTCCTGCTTCTGTGTAGCTGTATTTTCCTATTTCAAAGAATTTTGAACTTGAAAACAAAGGACCAATCAGGGACAAAAACCTTGCAACATATATGCAGCTGTGTATTAAATTAGTATTCTAAAATATTTTGTGCTATTTGTTCCTATTACCTTCTAATGAATATTAATTCAGCTTTCCAATTTTGTGAGGAAAGGAAACTCTTATAAACATAATTCATGCACGCATATAAGCAAAAGCTCACATTTTTGTCAAGCTCAAATTAAAAACACTAGAAAGGATATTTTAACCAGAATACCTACTGCATCTAGTGAACACTGAGTGAGGGGAAAATTATCCTGATCTTTAATCCACCTGGAATTTTGCTGCATCTTTGTAAGTGTGCATTAAGTATAATGCAGTAGTAGTAGTGTGCACTAAGTTCTGATATATGGCCTCTCAAAATGTTATAGTATTATTTTTGAATACTGGGCAAAATATGCTCCCAATTATGCTTGCATGAAGGAAAAATGCAGCCAGATAAAGGGCAATGGTTTTGCACAGCATGCCATTTTGGTGCAGGTAACAACTGGTAAGGAAACTCCTAAAAAAATGGAGAGACTTGCCATTGTCCTGCACTGCTACCAGTCTATCCCTCTTTGGCGGAGAACCTCTGGCAGCTGCTGGACATTTATGTAGACTCCCTGAACTGATTTGTCCTTATTTAAGTTTCCAATGCAGATGTCAGGCTTGAGGAGAACAGCAAATACCTAGCAAGGACCAGCAGTTTTCTGTCAGAAGCTTCAAAGAAAGGAGAAGACTGGGGGAGTTAGACACCAGACTGATAGTCTAATGCTTGAAGGAGCTGAATACAGATCCTTTGTGTACTGTATGATCCTTCAGCTGCCTGAGGTGATTTTATATTTCTTTGCTTCATTTCCTGACTTACAGCTTGCCCATATTAATGCTTCTTTGCTTGTAAAGGATTCACTGATTTTTCATCCGTTCCAAACCACTGCAATACTCATTGTGAGTACCTTATAATGTATAGATGAGAGTTCCAGAGAGAAAATATATATGTGGTTATTATACTTAGAAAAGGCAGAGAAGATCTTCATACAGGATTAATTTGTCAAACTCAAAACAGGTACCTATATTCATGAAAAGAAAGGATCAGGTTATTTTACATCAATTTTTTATTTTCCTCTTCCCCTTACTAATGAATATGATTAAAGGGTAACATAGTATGTGTGGAGACTGGAGGAAAGTTTTCAGTGGTTATCTGATGTCATAGAGAGATTTCAGCTAAAAAATTCACCATTCTTTTTGTATCTTTCTCTACTTTACAAAAATACAGAAGTGCACTATGAGATGTATCTGGATACAGTGAAATTGTACACACAGTACTTTTCTCTGTGTTGTGATCTTTACTTGTCTTTAAGGTCTACCCTAATACAAACAGCCTCTGATGGATATTGTAAGAATCAAAGTCAGTTAACTGCTGAATATTCAGAGTTTTGCCATGAAGTTTGATACATGTGATGGCCAACCTTTGCAAATTTTATATGATTTATTTTTCTTTTCCTTTGGTGATAAAGCTGGTAACTACACACTAAAAAAACCCCAGCTCAGCTGACAGGCTGACAATGACTGTCATGAGAAACTAGATGCAAACTAGACTATCAAAATCAAATTACTTGGAGACCTTGGAACAGTCTCGTTAGACCCTTCCTGTCTACTTCTGGGCTGCTTAAGAAAAGTTTTGCAAAAAGTTGATTTAACGTGTTCACTGTCTAGGATGGAAGTAAAGGCATTTAATTTGGGTGAAAGACTTTCAGAGAGACATCAGAGAGATGATTCTCCTCACATGCCTTTGTTACATTGTACAAATCAGAATTTTTGAATTGCCTGCAATTGTTTTCTATTTCTTGTGCTTATGAAATATATTTGATTCATATGATAATCAAAATTTTTAACTTAAGGAATTTTCTGGTTTTGAGATATTTGATATTCCAAAAAAGAGATTTGGGGAAGGCTGTAAAGTGCTGTTTTGATCTTTTTATCCTTAAGGATGTGGAGGGGTAAATGTGTTCAACAGCTGTACCTTTGGGGTGAATAACTGGCCTACCTGTGATGTCTGTGTACTCTTTCAGCTTTGCATCTACCTTTTCTGCTTTTCCTTGCATTTTTGCCCCACAAAAGACTTTATAAGACTGAGCCATCTCTGCAGTTGCTGCAGTAATTGCCAAATTCTTGTTGGAATATCCTGGTAATGATTCAAAGCTGGTACCATTAGGAGGGATTTCTTTTCCCTTCTCTGAACAGCTTTTTCAGCATGAGTGAGGTACAGAAAGCACTTTTTGCTATGTCTGCTGTTGGTGCATTTCTGTTTTCAGCAGTTCATTCGCAGTCTGTGCTTCTGATTTTTTCCTGGATTCATGTTATCATTAAGTTAACTACAGTCTGTTCCTTATTTTCTCAGAGTCTGATGCTGAGTGGTGTTTGTTGAAGGTTTCTCAAGAATGCTGTGCCTTATCTGCTTTATTGACAGGGTAAGGTTTGAGATTTTTTGGTTGCACACATTTTAAGTTTTTTCCCTCACTGCTTTTGACTGGTCCATTTCTTTGAAATTTCCACACAGACTTTCATTTTTCCCAAATACGGTACTTTCTTATCACTGCAGTGCTTGCCTCAATTTCTGTTTCCAATGTAGATCCATTTATCTCGTCTTCCAGTCACTCCTTGAATTCAGTGCTTGCTTATATCTGTCTGCTGTTTTGTCTGATACTACCTGCCTGGCCTCAGCACAGGGATTTGTCCTGTCACAGCTTTTGCCTCCCAAGGTCTCCTGGCTTATCTGATTCTTGTTCTGAGTCTGTTGGTGTCCGGCTGCGCCTACAGTGGTTTGAGTCATACTGGTTCTGAACATTCTTTATTTTTCTTCAGTTCCACAAATGTTTATATTTCCCTGTTATGATGGTATCTTGGACCTGTTCTTCTACTAAAAGGAAATATCACTGTATAATCTGTTTGTTGTGAATTTTGTGTTGCTACTTGTCCTTATTTATTTAAAGAAATCATGATGTTTAAAAAAAGTTTTTACTTCATTTTAACTGATCATGGTTTTCAGGGTATTTTGCTTTTGACAGATGACCAGGTTGCGAAGATAGTTCAAGTGTGGTTGAGACAACCACATATTTTGTTATCTGTTAAGTTCTGTGCTATTTTTTTTTAATGAGGGAAAAGTGTACTTTCAGCTCTATCTTTGGGTATAAACCACAAAATAACAGTTTTTAAAATTCTTCAGTTAGTGATTCCTAGCCTCTGTAAGCTGTATAGATGATGTAAGCCTTTAGATGATGTACTGGGTGTTAGCACAAGACTTACTTGGGTCAAGAAGCTCGAGGGGAATGACATTGCAGTGCCAGAGGTGATTTAAAATTTACCTTTGTCTGCACTCTGGACACACAACTGCATAGAATGGGTAAGGTTTAACAGCCTTGTTTTGAAATCTTGCATTTGTCTTACGGATTCAGAGCTTTCCATGGGGGGGAAAAAATCCCCCATCCAATGGAAAGGGCATGTCATAATGCCATTTAGAGGCTGTCATAATGAGAGCTCCCATGGTATATGGCTGTTCTTCTGTGGGACAGGGCTAACGCAGCATTTCCACTCTTGTATCTGATCCAACTAGCATTTCAGGTCACTTTTTGTCCACCTCCCCTACAGTTACTAGGTTTTTTCTTTTTTTTTTGGAAACCTCCCTTCACAATCAGCAATTATCAGGGTACACATTTCTTTTCCAGCAGCACTAATGTTTTCTGTGTCCTGAATTTTTGGAATTGGCCCATGCCAATTGAAATGCACTTGCTTCTTCTTGAAAAAACAGAGTGGTACAGGGTCTGAGGCTGGTGGGGGTACAAGTGAGACTTGTATCCACTGCCTGGCTGTCTCCAGCTTTGGCCCCACATTTGCAGGAATGTGTCCTGAGCGAGCCAGGCTGCCTGATCTTGTGGTGGTCTTGCCTGTTTAGACTGTGTATACCAGTGGGGCAGATTGAGAACTGATTTTCACATTTCACTGTCTCTTTGCTCGAAATTATAATGAGTGGTCCCATTTCTCCACTAGTAGTAGCAAGATGAGTGTATTTGCCATTTACTTTATTTACTGCAGTCCTCCTTCAGAGGACTAGAAAACTAGATTCAGACTTAAAGCACACATGTAGGTTATAGGACTTGTTTTCCTAGGGAAAGACAATGCTGGGAAGATTCTTGAAATAAAATTATTGTTTTGTTGCACAGCTCTAATCATCTGAAGCAAGGTTTGAAATGAAGAGTTCTGTGATGGTAAATAAAAATGTTTTGTGATGGTAACCCAAAAAACTTGTTGTAAACACAGTAATCTTGTAAGTAGTTTGCCTAGGCATCAAGAGGCATTTAGAATGGCATGTTCTATTTCTGTTCCTTTTAATAATATCTTTCATAGCCTGATTCATAACATACAGAAGAACAAATTAATGAAAGTTAAGAGCCCTTGGTTTTCCTGTCTGTACCCTTTTTCTAAACAAACAGTAAGAAACTAATTTTAGCCAGGGATGTACAAATATATTTCCCTCTATACCAATACAATTTTGTTACAGTCTATGGCATTATATTAATTTGAATTTTCATTCACTCTCCTTTTTTTTGGAAATGCTTAGAAACAGATTAAAGAATAAGAATAACATTAGGAATAGTAATTATATTCTCTAGGATAGATGAATTATCTAAGAATTGTGCATTAGCCACAGAACTTATTGTATTTGAGGTTTAGAAAGGAAAAGGGAGACTTACAATTATTAACTAAATTATTTATGTGGTTATAAAAAAACAAATCAATAAAATAGCTACTCAGTGCAGCAGTGCTGAATAAAAGAATTTCAGAAGTAAAATGGAGCTATCATAGCCATTTGGATGCTAATAACCAGCTTCAGCTTGCACAGCTGTGCTGAATGACTGCTTGTTTTACCATACATGAGATTTGGGAACTCATCAAATAATTGAAAAATACACTGAACTTCTGTAATTTTTAATTGCTAGTTAACTGGTATTTACACAGCTCTCTCAATTGCTGGTGCATATGAGGACAAGGACCCCGTACATGTCATAAAATATGTCTGTAAGCCACAGCTCTTCCTGCAAATCCAAATCCACCTAATTGGAATTTTCTCTTCTGCAAAAGTATGAGTGTAGTGTCAGTATCTATATGGCAGATGTGCTACTCCAAATGACTATTCCTAAATTTCATCTTAACTGACAAATCTAAATAGGAGTTGAAAGAGGTGTGAGAGGCTGACCTAAAAGCACAGTTTTTTTGCTAAGAGTCATGATATCGACTGAAATCTTGAGAAGATGATGCTTGTCCTCTAGTCTTCTCTGGATTATTAGTGGCCATAGATGCTAATAGACATATTTTTAAAATTACATTAAGCTTTTCTGTAAGTGGGCAGACATTAAATATGTACCAGTGTTGCTTTTCTCCCTTAGCTAAAACACTAGTGATCAAAAAATGCTGAGAAGAAAGGAAGAGCTGGGAAAAGAGTACCTGCTTAGAAATTAATGAACCTGCAGGCATGCCAGAAGTGAATTTAAGTGCTCAAATTCTTCTCATGACAAAGCAAAAAATATCAAAGTTTCTAATGTCACTCATTTGCTGCTTGTCTCTCCATTTCCTTCCCCTTCCTTTTCTCTTATTTGTGTCTACATTTTTAGTTCAATCATTTTGGAAATGTGCTTTCCTGAGAGCTTGCTGATGTTTTACTTGACCTGTAGAAAGTACTTTCAAAAAAAGAGAAAAGGGAAAAGAAAAGGGAA
>VXBR01003869.1:0-14306 GCA_013400215.1 Cisticola juncidis
CCGAGCCTGTCCCACGTGGAATGTACCGACAGCGCCCGCGGGCCGCGCTCCTCCCGCCCGCCCGCTCCGCAGCCCCGCCCGGGGCCTCCGCGCACCCGCAGCGCTCCAGGCGGAAAAGTCCCGCGGGCACGGACAGGATCCGAGTGAGATGGAAAATGGGGCGGAGAGCCCTGATCCTTATGAAGGACGAGACTCAGTTGTTAAACTTTAAGGGGTACCCGATGGCTTTTTCCAGGCACTCTACCAAAGAGCCGGCAGACAGAAAATCCCTCTCCACTTCCACAAATTTGATGTAGATGGATTTGGGTGAGACGCCGGGCTCTACGACGCAGTTCTGAGATAAAAATGCGTTGATCCCGACCCAATCTTTGCTGAAGGTTTTGGTGTTTGCCTGGAAGTGTAAAAACAGGCACTGCTGGAGAGTCCGGACCTCGGCGATGCCGAGGTAACAGTAGATAATCCGGGCAGACTCCATATCCACCCGGAGGGAGGCCTGCGGGGAGGGCACCTCGAGCTCCCCTGGAGTCTCAGTGCCAGGGTCGGGTGCCCGGTGCTCGGCCAGAGGGGAGGGGAGTTTCTCGTGGCACTCCTCATATCCGATGGCGTACAGGCCAGGGCTTTTTGGGATCCCTCCTGGTAATAAATACTGCACCACGTTCCCTCCGGTGGGTTTGGAGTGAGCGATGGGAATCCAATCGATCTCCATGTGCAGCTCCAAGCATCTGGCTTCGCTGATGGTGATCTCCAGGAATTTGTAATAAACATTTTTCCAGTTCATTTTCTGGACTCGGGTCATGATCACCCTGCCCTCCGGTTTCTCCGAGTTGAAATATTCCCGGAGCCGCTTGCCCAGGGGCACCTGGGAGCTGATCTCTGCGTAGTGGTAGCGGATGTCCTCCTTCCAGCGGGTGTTGTACCCGATGCCAAAAATGGCCAGTTTGTTAGAGAGGTGGAGCCTGGAGAAGTCCGTCCAGCTCTGAAACAGCTCCCACTTCAACTGGACCGACTCCAAGATTTGCATAATGTTCTGCATGACATCGCGCTTCCTGGAAATTAAGAAACAGGGAGAGAGGGATAAAGGCATCAGAACTGAAAAACTTTCCCAGTGAATGCACCAACCTTCAGAAAACTTTCATCCCCATCTGCTTCCTTGCCTGGCTTTTCTTACTACTACATACATTTCTGGGGTAGTTTATGGGTCACAGCAACGGCCCAATGGGGAAATTTTAAATTAATCTTGACAAAACCAAAACAAACCCAACCCCAACTCCTCCTGATATCAAAGCATCTCCAAGGAGCATGTATCTGGCACTGCTGAATAAATACACACTCAACTGCTGGGTTGTTCTTTACAGTCCTGGATTTCTGTTGGCACATGGTCCATGAGCTGCATCCCGAACTCACAAATGTCACCCAAAACACTTCTGCCTCATTGTTATCCCCAAATTAATGCCAGCAAATGGGACTGTAATTGTAAAAAGCCACTCCCAAGGGCTCTGTCCTGGTGCTAGGGTGGAAACACAGCTCAAGGGACCCCCTGGAGCAGAGGATGCTCCCAGACACATCCTGGATGCTGAGGGAAAGACAGCAGCAATCCCTCCAGACAGACAATAAGGAAATCCCCACGCTCCCAAAACTCTGTTTTCAGTGCCAGCAGCGATGTTTCAGAGAGGGGTTTACATCAGGAGAGAGCCTCTGTGTGCACCTGCAGCGAGCTGGAACAGCTTCCTCCAGGATAAATGAGAGCATCAGGGTGTAATTAGCTGGTAGGGAGAACTCCTAATTCGAGGAGTCATTGTCCTATAATCAAAGCTGTAGGAAGATATTGCAGCTCGTTTGCTAACGGAGAAACCTCTCTTGGTCCAACAAATGGGATGTAAAGGATCTTTCCATGCAACTCTCCTTCCTTTATCCATTGTGCCACATCTGGAAAGCTGAACTGTGGAGGCCACTGCACTTCCAGGAGGATTTTTTCTCCTTCCACACCCCACCAGGAGGACATACTGGACCAGCAACACAGGTTGTCTTCTGCAGGGCAAATTTCCCTCCTCCTGCAGGTTCCTCAGATCACCTGAACTCCCTAAAACCAGCCCTTCCCAACGCTTCCCAGTGGAGTCCAGCATCAGACTGGTGAGGGACATGAAAGCCTCTAAGAGCAGACACGACACCCACAGGCAAGGCTGACTCTGGCAGAAGCATCCCTGCCCAATAAATCCCTATGGGGAGCAGGTCTTTTTCCATCCTAATGTATATAAGGGTTCAAAGAAAACTGGACTGGGGGCTGCAGAGCCTTCCTGTGGTGCTGGAGAGGCCCCACTTTAGAGCCTTTCATCTCAAAACCCCTGTTTTTACAGGTCTAACTACAAGGCATGTGATTTTGGCAATGTTCTCCAACTGCTGGGTGTCCAGCCTCTGGAGCAGGCTGAGGGCACTGGGCTCAGGACACAGAGGTTTGGTTTGATGTTTGATGGTTGGTGCACACCAGCTGCAAACCTCACCTGTGCTGTCCAAGCACCCCTGAGCATTTCTGAGCATCCAGGCTGGGACACCTCCCTCCTGATGGCATCAGATCCATCACCACATCATCCATCTCACCTGTCTTGTAGCACCAACCATGTCAGAATTTCCCTGAAAAAACCCTCAAAGGCACTTTGGGAAGTGCATTTTCACCATAATCAGAGTGTAATCGAGTTTCTAGAGCACTGAAGAGGGACAGGCTGGACAAACAGAACCTGTCTGTGCCAGAGGTCCTTAAAAACGCTGATCCCATCAGCACTGAAGTTATTCCTGAGGAGTCAGTTCCACTACCCAGCAGCAACAGAGAGAAATCCCAGACAAGAAGAATGTGTGTTTACCCCAAATCCATTTCCATTCCCTCAAACACTGCGGCAAAACTGATTTAAAGCTTCCCTGATGCTTTGCCATGTTTGGAAAACAGCTTTTTGAGGCTCTGGAAATGCCAGTTCTCCATCTGGGCACACAGGGACAGGACAGAGAAGGGGCCAGGGCAGTGCTGGAGCCCAGCTCGGTGTCTCACACTGGCACACGCTCGGCTCCTGACGGCAGCTGAGCTCCAGCTCTTCCCTTCCCCAGGCAGAGACAGGAGAGCACGGCGTGGGCAGGTTTTCATTCAACAGCTGAGGAGCAGAGCGAGGCACTGAAAGCAAAGCCCCCACCTTTATTAAGTGCACTATAAATACTCTGCTGGGTTTAGCTCGGCACAGCCCAGCGCTGAGCTTGGCTGCATTAGTCACTGCGGCTGCTCCTGCAGAATGGGAACCATTGCAGGAGAGCACAGCTCCAGCAGCAGACACAGAAGGGCTTTCCACGGAAACCCACTGCTTCCAGTATGAGGAAAACAGGGAAAGATGAATTTTAAGGAGTTTTGCTTTTCAGGTTTAGCATCTTCTCGCTTTTGCTGGGACCTGACTTGGCTGAGCTTTTCATTCCCAGGATCTTGACGACTTAGCCAAGCAAAGGTAGCATAAGCAGTAAAAATCACTATCATTTAATTATTATTTTTCAAATGTAATTTTCATTCACTCAACTATTTAAAATTATTTATTAAACATGTACTTATGTATTTGCTTTATTTATATTGTCAATAAGATTCATTTTTCAAGAGGACAATGGGAGCAGAGGGTTTACCCTGTTGTGTGTCTCAGGACAATCTCACTTTTGAGCTGCAGAAGGTGCCCTAGAGCTGAATTTTCCCTCATCACCAAACCATCACCTCCCTGCTGGAGTCTGGGACCTGCATTTCTTCCTCCCTGGAAGCTTTTGCAATTCAAATGAGGAAAGACTTGAGACAAGAGTAGGCGCAAATTTGTTCTAAGGAGCTGTTTCCAAACCAGGCAGACTTCAAAGGGCCCAGAACAGCTGCTTTCAGTGAAGATCCACAAGCGCTCTCTAGTTCATCTTCACAAAACCGGCACTGAATCAAACCACTTGTCAAAGTCTCTAAGTAGTATTTCACTCCTCAAAACAGGTTATTTGGAGACAACAGCCAAGGGCAGGTGGAGCATCCTGGTGGAGGATGGGACATGGACATGGGTTACCTTTGCCCTTTGCTTCCCATACTGTCAAAAATAAAGTGAAAGGTGGGAACTCCCTGTGTGTTAGAGACTCAGAACACTTTGGCTGTAAAGGATCTAGAAAGCTCATCTCATTCCCATCCTTGCCATGGACACCTTCCACTAGAACAGGGTGATCCAAGCCCTGTCCAGCCTGGCCTTGGACACTCCCAGGGATCCAGGGGCAGCCACAGCTGCTCTGGGCACCCTGTGCCAGGGCCTGCCCACCCTCCCAGGGAACAATTCCTGCCCAATCTCCCATCCAGCCCTGCCCTCTGGCAGTGGAAGCCAATCCCTGTGTCCTGTCCCTCCATCCCTTGTCCCAAGCCCCTCTCCAGCTCTCCTGGAGCCTCTTTAGGCCCTGGCAGGGGCTCTGGGATCTCCCTGGAGCCTCCTCTCCTCCAGGTAAACACTCCCAGGCTTTCCCAGCCTGGCTCCAGAGCAGAGGGGCTCTGGCCTTTGCAGCACCTTTACCAGATTCCCCTAGAGCAGCCCGTGGCTCTCTCTGTGTCACTTGGAGACACACACTGCTGGGAAGCCCAGAGGAGATGGGATATCTGCCCTCTGACACCCAGACAGCTCGTGCATGTGCTGTAACTAAAAGCTCTCTAAAGGATGCCCACTACACCTCTAAAGCTGCAATTTGACTCTTGTCTTCTCAGATTTATAACCCACTTTCCCCCAGCCCTTCCAGTGTTTTGGGGCTCTGATCTTTATCCAGCCCTCCCTCACCCAACCATATTTATTAATTGGTACTTGGGGAACCTGGTCCAGACATTCCCCATCCCTCACTTTCTCCTCTGCTCACATCCCTTCCTGTGCCCGTGGCACTTGGCTATGGCAAAACCCTGCCAGTTGTGAGCACAACCAAACAGCACAAATATCACCCCAGCACAGCCCAGTGCAGGGAGCTCCCTCCTCCTTGGGGACCTGAGGAGAGAACCAGGCACCAGTGGTGGGGTTTAAACAGCTCTTGCCTTTCACACAAACCTGCTCTGTGACCTGCAGCAACGCGCTCGCCTTCCATGTGCTCCTGCTCCATGACTGAGGGAATCCAGAGGGATCGGGACAAGCTCAGTCAGGGCCTTGGGGAACCNGGGCCTGAAGGGGCTCCAGGAGAGCTGGAGAGGGACTGGGGACAAGGGATGGAGGGACAGGACACAGGGAATGGCTCCCAGTGCCAGAGGGCAGGGCTGGATGGGAGATTGGGCAGGAATTGTTCCCTGGGAGGGTGGGCAGGCCCTGGCACAGGGTGCCCAGAGCAGCTGTGGCTGCCCCTGGATCCCTGGCAGTGCCCAAGGCCAGGCTGGACAGGGCTTGGAGCACCCTGTTCTAGTGGAAGGTGTCCCTAGCCATGGCAGGGGGTTGGAATGAGATGAGCTTTAAGGTTCCTTCAAGCTCAAGCCATTCTAGAATTCTGTTTCTTTATGTCCAAAAGCCCACCACAAGTTTCACCAGGATTTGAATGATTTCTGGAAACATTTTCTCCTGAAAATCTGCCCTTGACCAAGAAGGAAGATGAACCCATCTTTGAACTAGGCTATCTGCATTTTAAAATGCTGTGCAAAGAGATGAAAGAATTTGACATCTATTTATCTACTGTGGATTTTAGATGAAATTTTATTTTTTTAAGATAATAAATAAATACCCAGCTTATCTTTGTATCAGCCCTGCATCTTCTGACTGCTTTGAACCTACTGAATCAGAGTTTAAAAGTTCCTTCTCCTCACAGACAAGGGGGGAAAGCAGCTTTCAGCAAATCTGTGCTCTGGAAAATGCTCTGTGCTTCCACTCTGCACGTAGGATGAGTTTATCGCTGGCACACTTCACAAAATGCCCCAGAGTTCAGACTCCACTGCATTTTAGAGGGAATTTGGGGAGGAAAATGAACATAAAACTCTGAAAGGTCTCATTTACCAAAATCTAATTCAGCTGTTCATGTACACATTAAAATTTGGAAGAGAAGATTCATGTGGTCCAAGTCTTCACCTCAGAAAATTCAGGATTATCTGCCAAGGAGTTCCTTAAAGGTAAAATTACTCCCTAAGTGCACCAAGAAACTGTTCAAGGAGGCAGTAAGAAAGCTTATACTGAAAAAAGCTATTTTTCTGCAGGTTGTCCCTGAGTTGTTAAACTGATTTTGATCCATGAAAAGAAAAAAAATCACCTCTGGCTATGTGAAAATCCACCTGTAGTGAGGGGTCTGCTGAAGCTACACCGCTGCCATGGAAACTTCTCGTTAATTATTTTTCTTTTAAATTATTTTTATTCTCTTATTTAAGTAAAATAACTTAAATTTTATTTTTATTTCTACGTATTTATATTCATGTTACATTTTGTCAAGGGGTTTTTTTTTGATTGAGTTACATTACAAAAAGCTTTGTTGTATGTGACTCATCAGGGATGTTCTGTTGCTGTTCCCAGTGCTGCTGACCTCCTACCCTACAGCAGCTGATTTTCTAAATCCACTAAAATCCACTGGTGTTGGAGCTCCTGTGTGGAACCCTGAAGGATCTGTGAGCCTGGGCTCACTCCCCCTGCAGACAGACCCAAAACCACCCCAAAGGCTGGCAGAGAGCAGCCCTGGACAGGGTAAATACAGCACAATTCCCTTCATTTTTGGGAATGCTCTGTGTTATTGTTGGAGAGGGAAGGGAGAGTTGCATGCTCAAAGCATTCAAAAGGCTCCAGTGTTTGTTAGATTAAACCAAGCCAAAAGGTTACAAGTAAGGTCTGGAAAGTTATAAAAATGAAAATCAGAGACTCCCAAGCTTTGGCATGCCTTCCCACCAAAGAAGGGAGCTGCTCTTGTGGATTCTGTCCTGGTTTAAGTCCCCATATCCATGTAGTAATTCTCATTTTCTCTGCTGAATGGCAAAGCCAAGGAGAAACAGAGTTGTGAAGCTTTTCAGCTCTTCTGAGGTAATGGGAATAATGCATAAAGCAGATTCAACTGTATGAATAGTCTTGCACAATGTATTTATAATTATAAACAGAAGTTTCAAATATCCTCCCCTCCTGCACAACATCCCCAGGGAAATACATTCCAGGGTAAAACATTCATAAATTACTTACTGTGTGTCTTCTGAAGATTCCTGTTTTATCTTTAATGTTCTTTTCGTGGTAGGCATTTCATCTGAAAGGTAAAATTTCAATACATAATTAGATTTCAAATAATGTTCTTCGGGCTTTTTTTTTAAGAGGTTGAAATTAAATAAAAAATAAATCTGAGATGCTTCCTAAGCCAGGCAGTCTGCTGGAGTTCTGAGACAGCTCCAGCTCCTACACTCTCTAATTGATTGGGTTTTTATTTAACTTGGAAGAGACATGGTCAGTTAAGATCTGAACCTCTCCCTGCAAGTGTAAAACCTTTCCTGGACAAGGCTCCAATCCCTCCTATTAAATCACACATTTAATAGAATTGCAAACTACATCATTTTAAGAAAAAAGAAAATAAGAAAAAAGCAATTCTGCTTCTAATGGCACACTTGAAGAGGAAGCAGCAGCAGAAGTGCATCTGTGTTCAATTCAGCATCGTGTGCCAAGGGCTTTGCTCACAACTTCTGAGCCTGAAGGGCAGCGCCAGCCCAGGCGCACGCAAACGTCCCCAAAACCGGTGACAAACAGGAGATCCCAGCTTGACTCACCAGAACCAGCCACACCAGACAGAATTAGCCATCATTTACATATGTTTTGTAACGTTTTCCTCTCCCCACTGTTTCTCTCCCACATATTTCTGACTTTTCAATCCCCTAGGGAAGGAGTCTGAGGATCAGGAATGCGGTTAACAGCCAACTTGCAAATTTTAACATTAAACTGCGATCTAAGGCTCTTTCAAAGCATCCTGACTCACCAGTCCCCCAAACACAGATGTGCACAGACACCCAACTGCATCTCCTCTCCCTCATCCTACAAACGGGAAAAAGCCTTTGTACAATTCACCTTCCTCACATCTCCATTGGATCTGATCAGCTTAAAGCTTCTGCTGTGAAAAAAACCCTGCTCAGGCAAGGGAGGAACACACACCCATAAGAGCAGCAGCTTGAGAGAAATAATCCTCAAGAAAGCCACTTCTTCCCACAACTGCTCAGATTGGAGTGTTTTTTCTGTCAGGGATGTGGTACCCTGAACTGTCTAAGAAAGTTCAAAAAGCCGTGGGCAACAATTAAACCTCCAAATTAATTAAAATGTTGAATTTTAGGCAGAGACAGCAATAATTTGGGCAAGAAAAGCATGTGGAGGAGTTTGGCTTCGGTCTCAAACATCAAGTGTGAGCTCGCTTGCTATTTTTTCAGTTAAAAAAAGGCCACATCTCTGGATATAAATGTATTGACATGCTTAATATTAATATATCAAGGTAAATAGAAAAGAGGAACATTTTTTACAGTTGTTGGTGTTGTCAGCAGCAGGCTGAAGCCATGTTCCTACAATTTAAGCAAATGGTGTTTGAATGGTGACACACAGGTACCACTGAAAGGGAAAATATCTCCTGAATCCCATGAGGGAAAGCAAAACTGAAAGTGAGACAGGGAAGGTGTCAGCTGCACTGTTCCAGCCCTTCTTCTCTCCAGTTCTGATCCTAAAGTACTTCAAGAACCATGGTTCTTGATTAATTGAGTAATTTCTGTCCCTTTTCTCCCTAAAAATGTGTCTAGCATTGTGAGCACACTCTGTCTGAGAGGTGAAAGCTGGTACAGAGAGGTGTGTGTGCCAGATAGCTACAGGTGTTGGGGGTTAGATTTGCTTTTTTTTTTTTCACTTACAGAATTTTTTCCCATAAGTTTCCAAGAAGCCTCAATGACTACTTAATCAGAACAAAAGGGAGTACTTGAAGGACATGGCAACACAAGGCTACACCGATTGTTTTTTAAGTCTCTGGGAGTGTCCCTCAGAGGGGAGAGATGAAGCTTTGGGAAAGGTAAAACGACAGAGTTGGGGGAGGGAAAATCTCTCTTGTTCTCAGCGCTGAGGAGGACTGAAGGCCAAGCTGCCCCTGGCTGCAGGAGGAGTTCACGGCCATCACTGCCTCTGTCTCGTCCTGGGAAATCCGTCATCATCTTCTCCTGTACCCAGGAATCCTGAGCTCGTTTTCTCCAGCCTTTCCCCCACCGCCGCTGCTTCTTCAGAGCTTTGAGGTTCCCCTGCTACTCTGTAGCCCAGCCCTGCCCAGCCCTGCCGGGACAGCCCTGCNCCCCCCCACCGCTGCTGCTTCTTTGGAGCTTTGAGGTTCCCCTGCTGCTCTGTAGCCCAGCACTGCCCAGCCCTGCCGGGACAGCCCTGCTGCTCCAGCCCCAGCTCCAGCTCCAGCTCCTCATCTAACCCACCAGCCCGGGACTTTCCTCCCTTCCAGCTCAGCCTCTCGGAGTCCTGCAGGGGCACCGAGATCAAACTGCCCCGGGCTTTCTTTTGTGAAAAAAAAGCCCTCAAGGTTCTTGGTTTGGTTTATTATTAATGCTGTAGTTGTTGTTTGTTTGTTTTTTGTCATATATACTAGTAAAGAACTGTTATTCCTATCCCCATACCTCTGTTTGAAAGCTCCTTTAATTTTTTAAATTAGAATAATCTGGAGGGAGGGGATTTGAATTCTCCATCTCTAGGGAGGTCCTGCCTCCTTCCTAGCAGATACCTGTCTTTCAAACCAAGACAACAGGTAAAACCCAAGGACGGAGATGTGCCAAGGTGGGATTTCTTACCCAATTCCTGCGAGCACAGGTAAAACCCAGGGATGGAGATGCCAAGGTGGGATTTCCTACCCAATTCCTGGGAGCACAGGTAAAACCCAGGGATGGAGATGCCAAGGTGGGATTTCTTACCCAGTTCCTGTGAGCACAGGTAAAACCCAAGGACAGAGATGTGCCAATGGGATTTCTTACCCAGCTCCTGCTCGCCGGTCTGGTAGCAGTGCAGATCCTGGCTGTGGTTTCCCCAGTCCTCCTGAGAATACTCCTCCATGGTGCTGCCATCCGACTCCAGCTCCTGGTACAGGCCACTGCTGTTGATGAGGACGGGCTGGCAGGGCTGGGAGTCCCATCCCCCCTGCCCAAACACCTGCTCCAGCTGCTCAAAGGTGTAGCTGCTTTTCCTCTTGCCCACGCCGTGCTCCTTCACGCGGCTGTAACACCTGCGGAGGGTCTGGGAGAGAGAAGGGCTCAGTCAGGGGTGTGGGCTGGAGGAGCACACAGCACCCACACAGTCACACAGGCAGAGTTTAGGGCTTTGGGGGTCATTGCTGTTGGTCATATTTGCCCCACGCTCATGAGTGATGCTCCCAAATTAATCTACAGCCACCAGGAAGCATCATATGTATCCAACACTCCCGCTTAGCGTTAACGTCTGTGACACAGGACAAGTTGTGTAGCAGCTACAGATTCCTCAGATTTAACTTGGGTCATCTATTCTCTGTCTCACTTAAAAGTAAATAAATAAAATCCCTGGATCTCCTACGGATGCAGGGAAAAAAATAAAATAAAAATACCAAGAGCCCCTCAGTCAGAGACACCAATCAGCCAGGAAAATGCACACCTACTATGAGGAGGAGAAAGCAGAGCTGGTGTTGTGCCCACAGCTTGGAGAGAGCAGGGAGGAGAGAGAAAGGAAAATAGAAAGATTTCCCCCAAAAGCAAAGACAGTCCAACCTTCCTTACTCTGGTAAGAAGACACAAGGTACAAAATGGATATGCCTAAGCTATTCAGCTAGGAAAATATTTGTTACTTACATATTTTTGCATTCCTTACTAACTCACTCTGTCTCTTGTGAAGCTGCTGAAATTTAAAAGAGGTCAAATCAATAATGCTCCCAAGTTCCCAGACTTTGATATCATCATCAAGTAAGTAACAGCTCTGAGGTGGCCTGGTGTGAGCAGCCTCTCAAACAGAGCTGGGCAGAACCTCCCACACAGGTGCCAAAGCCTCATCCAGTTCTGGTGATCCCTTTGCCATCCCACATCGAGGGCTCATTGCTGCTGGATGAGCCAGTGGTTCCATCCATGTTTTCCCCCTAATCTGGAGCAAAACACAACTCCTTGGGGTAAAAAACCTAAAGCCTTCTATGCAACCCTCAATGTGGTTTTCATTCTACCACTGCTCTGATTTTGATATGCCCCAGGTTTGCTGGGTCTTAGGTATTTTTTCACATTGGTTAACTGCTAGAAAACATTAACTTTTTCAGAAATTCAATTTATCAGATTGCTGAGGTTCTGACTTTAATGGAAAAGTTGTCTCTGGAATTCAAGAGAGGCATTAATTTAGGAAGGACTGGTCTTGTTACCTTGCTTTCTGCAGGAGGACTCTAATGGATCTATCATTACAAGAACTACTTGGTTTTTTCCCCCCAAAGAAAGGAACTTTTAAAACTCCAGGAAGCTGGAACCTACCTAATGCTCCTCATACACTGGTTTAACAGCATCAGCAGCAAAGGGATACATTTCTAACCAGTTTCCTCCTGAGATTCAGAGCCCTGGGGGCAGAAGCAAAACCGCTAAGCAGCAAGTCAGTATTACCCTGCTGTTTTAAACAAAAACACACGAAAACAACACAAAATAAAAAATAACCCATATAAACACACAGGCAGCAACAGGCATGAGTTATTCCACGGTTTAAGGTGGAACCCTTCCCACTTTTGCTGTAACTACCTCAGGATAAACAGGCAGATCCTCTTTGGATGGACACCAGCACAATTTAACTTTCTGTGTGTGAGCAGGGTGGAAAACAACCTGCTATGAAAACCTAGAACCAAAACCCAGCCTAGAAACCTGATGGTATTTGCTGGTGCAAAGAGGGTTCCCTCAAGCTGGGGGATACATTAGGTTGCTAGAATTCAGCTGTCTCACTCCAATTTCTCTCCTTTCAGCTCAGATCTCACTGATTGATAAGGGCAAAGTCATTTCACTCCCAGACTCTTTCTAAAATCCACCCAAGTTAGACTTTTTAAAATGTATTTCCCAAACCCCAGTTCTTGTACCTGCCCCAGCTTATCCATAGAGTTAAATGTGGTTTTAGAGCCTCCAGCTGAATTTACAAGCAGCCTTCAAGTGAAACAAACTGTTTCCAAAGCATCCCTACGCTTGGCCAAGCCCTCTGGGAATGCCCAACACCCTCAGCCACTCTATTTTCACACCCTATTTTCAGCATGTGCTTCAAACACCTCTCCTCACCAACAGGGTTAGGGAGGATCCTACACTAGGTTGCAGCCTAGTAGTAATTAATTATTTCAGTCAGGCTGCAATCTGGCTTATTTTACTATCAAAATAGTTTAGCAGCAAGGCAATGCAGACTAGTAGAAAAACCAAAGGGAGCAACACAGGAAAGGGGATGGAAATAAATGAGCAATAGTGTGACTGCTCATTACTCTTAAAGGTCAAGATACTTTAGGGGGTACTGCCCACATGCTCACCTGGCTGTCTTACCTCCACTTCTGGAAGCAGATAACCTAAAATTTGAGGGAATAATCTCAAATACAGGGCTTTCCAAAGCACCAGAAGGCCTGTGGCTAAGCAGCTGATGGCTCCTTGGTCTTGTGTGCTGGAAAATCAAGATTCCTGCTAGCTCCTTCTTCTTGGAGGCTCTCCCCAGTGTCTCCAACAGGCAATCCCTAAAACTCCTCCTGATGTTCCCTCCAAACACCACGAGTCAGCCTTGCTCCATGTAAGCCCACAGGCCTCCCTTCTTCAGAGCCTGGTAAGACCTAAATAACTGCTCAGACCTCAGGAACCCTTGACATTTTATAATCCTTAACCTTCCTCTCACCAGGTTATTCTGATCTCCAGGGTCTAAGATCTGGTTTTTCTTACGCACCTCCTCTACTCCTCCTGGTGTCCAGCTCAACTCCTGCTCCGTGGTTCCTGAAGTGCACATACAGATATTGATACAGATACAGAAAGCAGGAAATTTAGGACAAGTAACTGAAAACAGACCTGATCACTGCCCAGTGACTGCTCAGACTGGAAGAGACCGAGGCTTTTGCTTATTGTTCTGCAACACTGCCTGCAACACGAACACACATTATCCCCACTTAATTCATGATCAGGAAAACCAAAGGAGGAGACAGTCACAAAGCTCAATGTGGATTTTCTCACCATTTCTAACTCACGAGTCCTCATCTCTACAAGTGAAGCCACCGAAGAACCTGGAGCTCTGCAGGAACTGCAGGATGAGGATGAGAAAAACCTTTAGGAAGGCTGCAGACATGGTTCTCCTTCCAGCAAAAAAATAAGATGAGGGAGAACCACACCACAGCAGGCTTTTTATATATAACCTGAGATTGTCCAACATGGAATTGCAGATCCCTGATCTGAGACATGCTCTTACTCAGGGAGAAGCTGTGGGCTCTGCAGAGCAGTTTGGTGGCCTGTGGCTGTGTCCACATTCATCTGTTTAAGCTGATTCAGTGATAGCAGCCTAAAGGGGTCCTGATGTCCCAGAGCACCACTTAGCACAACACTCAGCTTCAAAGATGCTCTTTTACTTAATGGAGAGGAGCTCTCAGCTTTATATCCTGAATTAAGAACAGCAGTGCCCAACAGCTCCCTCCCTCATCACGCCAGGATACTCACAGGGAACACAAGATGAAACTACACTGGGACAAAAGAAACAGCCTTTGAAACCTGGAGTGCTTGTAGGGGACAGTGAAAGGTCTTGAAGTCTCCATTTTCAAGTTCCCGGGAGCAGAAAGTAACAAATCTGTGCAACAGCTTCAGCTCATGAACTTTTAGGTTAAAAGCTATGTGCAAGGCAGGAGAACACAACACTTACATGGGGTAGTGCCTCAACAAGCCCCATTTCTGTGATTTATCAAAAATAAAATGAGAAGAGCAGCACCTCAAACTCTTGGGAGAGCCACACACCAGAGCAGGAAGGCAGCTGATGACACCAATGCATCTCCAGCATGAGGACCCAAACAGGAACATCCCTCTGCAGAATGTGAGAGCCCAGCACTCAAACAGACCCCAGAGAGCTCAGGGACAGCCCTGGAGCTGCTGCAGCCCAGGCTGCACAGGCTGCAGCCCCACAGCTGCACATCTGCCTGAGCACAGCCCCAGGGACACAGCCCTGGGGGACACAGCCCTGGGGGACACAGCCCTGGGGGACACAGCCCCGGGGACACAGCCCTGGGGGACACAGCCCCAGGGAGGGGACACAGCCCTGGGGGACACAGCCCTGGGGGACACAGCCCTGGGGACACAGCCCTGGGGGGACACAGCCCTGGGGGGACACAGCCCTGGGGGACACAGCCCT
>VXBR01003869.1:28207-38915 GCA_013400215.1 Cisticola juncidis
GAGGGTTGGGAAAAACCAGGAGGAATAAGAGAGCAGCAAAACCAATGTAGAATAATGAGGACAACAAAGTATGGAGGAAATCTCCTCCCATCTAAAAACTTTGAGGAGGGTGATTTGGGCAAAGCCTAGGCAAACAGCCGCTAATCGCCAAATCAAGCAGCAATTAAATGCCGTGGCAGTGAGAATAAATCTGCTAACGAGGAGGCGATGCCCTCGCACTCGCTGTTTGCCCAGCTGATTAACGGGGATGAATCTGAGGGGGATTATCCATCGGGATGAGGCGGCTCCTTTGTCTCCATTCCCCGTCACAAGCTCTCTCAGAGGATGTATTGGATGCGCGTGTGTCACCCCTGGGAGCCTCAGGGCTCATAGTGGGATTAATACAGAGGTGCTTTAATCCCCGAGGCTCCCCAAACCTCCAGGATTCCCATTAAAAATTCTTCCATTTTCCAAGAACTCAATGAAAAGAAACCCAAAGGCTTTCCAGAGATTAACACCCTTTTCCATCCTGTAGTTCTGTGTTGGAGATGTCCCATTCCTCAGGTCAGCTTTTCAGAGGGACCCAAAAGGAGAAGTAGGGGGAAAAGCAGGTTTAGATATTGAAGCATTGCCATCAATTCCCATCCCAGAGAATTATTCAGGTAATAGTTGGATAAACCTGTTATTCTGTGGATTTTTCCCCTCTGATCCTACTGAGAAATCCCTGTGCTGCTTCATTGCCAGCAGGAGAAGCGGAAGAGCTTTGTGCTTGACTAAATTAATATTTATTTACTTTCTCTATGCCCGGCTCCAAGGGACAGATGAATAAATAATGCATTGCCCACCGGACACCTGGCAGATCCGGTGGGATATGGACAGCTCAGAGGATGCTGTGAGGCTGAGTCCAGATGTGCACCTGTCTGCAGCCTCAGCACAGCTGGAAAAACATGTCTGGGCAAGCTCTCCAGATGTGCAAACTCTCCAGATGTGCAAACTCTCCAGATGTGCATTCACCTTGTGCCTCCAGATGTGCACACACAGAAACCATCTGGTTCTCCAGATGTGCTTGAGTATCCCTGTGACATCAGGGACTTCTCCAGCTGTTGGTCTGAATGCAGCTGCATCCCCCAGACCACCCAACCCTCCCAGATGTGGTCACCCTGGAGATCCCTGCTGCCCCAGATGTATGTGGAAAAGCCTCCCCCCTCCCCAGCTGTGCCCCAAGACTCCTCCAGATGTGAATGCCCTTGGGGCCCAGATGTGCAAACACGTGTGGGCTGCTGTGCACGCAGATGTGAGGACCCTTCTCCCTTCCAGCATCCCAGATGTGCATACCCAGATGTCCCCCTGGTCTTTCCCCACTGCCTCTTCTCCTTCCTCCTCCTCTTTTTCCCTGGGTCCCTTCCAGGTTCCTCACACTCCCGATTTCCATATTTTCCCTACTTTTACCCTATTCCAAGTGCCACCATAACAATCTCCCGTAATCAGCCCCCCCAGCAGCCCCCCCTAATTAATTCCCCCCANTTCCTTTTCAGGGTTTATTGAGGGGCACGTCCCGAGTGGGGAGTGACAGCAGCCCCAGTCACGTCATTTGGGGTGAAGCCAGGGAGCTGCTGAGTCTCTTCCTTCTCCTCCCTCCAGCTCTAGGACTCCGCTTTTCCTCTGCCCCCTCAAAAAGTCATCCCAGTCCCACTTCACTACCAAGCCCCCATCCCAAACGGGACACCCCTCGCCTTCGTCCCCGTCTCGCTTCGCAGGGACGGGAAGGGCGCACAGGGACACCCCGGTCACCCCGCCCAGCACGGCCCCGCCCGGCCCCCGCCCGGGGGCGGTGCCGCAGGCTGAGCCCGCCGANGGCGGACCCCGCCGAGGGGAGCTGAGCCGGGCTGAGTCGGGCTGTGCTGAGCCGGGCTGAGTCGGGCTGTGCTGAGCCGCGCTGGACTGAGCCGCGTCGAGTCGGACTGAGCCGGACTGGGCTGAACCGGGCCGGACTGGGCTGAACTGATCCAGACTGGGCTGAACTGAGCCGAGTCCAGCCGAACAGAACGAACTCAGCTAAGCCGGACCGGGCTGAGCCGGATCGGGCTGAGTCTGGCCAGGCTGAGCTTGACAGGGCTGAACTGAGCCGAGCTCAGCTGAGCAGAGCCGAACTGAGCTGAGCCGGACCGGGCTGAACCGGGTCGGACTGAACTGAGCCAGTCCTTGCCGTGCGGGGCAGTGTCGTGCAGAGCCGACCCGACCCGAGCCCACCCGAGCCGAGCCGATCTCAGCCAAGCCGAGCAGAGACGGGCAGGATGCTGCGGTACCTGCTGAAGACGCTGCTGCAGATGAACCTGTTCGCCGACTCGCTGGGAGCCGAAGGCTCCAACTCCTCCTCGCTCTTGCTCGGCATCAACCGCTCCATCGCCGCGCTGCACCTGCCCGATCTCGTCCCCGGTAACGGTACGTGGTCCCCGCTCCTCCTGTCCCCCTGCCCCGGAATTCCTGCTCCTGGTCCAGCCGGGATGCTCGAAGTAGCCCGCAGACCCCCGCCTCAGCTGGGACGCCACCAGCACCGACACTGGATTCCCAGCCTGTCCTCTTGTCCCCTAACCGGGACCTGCCCCATGTCCCAGCTCTGGAACATGACCCAGTGTCCCCACACCAGCTCCGTGTCCCCATTCTGGGACCAGCTCCCTGTCCCCAGACCAACTCCCGGGCGTGATGCGGTGTCCTTAGATCCTCTCCACAACCCCAAACCGAGTCCAGCCCACTCTCCTCAAGTCAGAACTGTCCGGTGTACCCAAACCAGTCCTATGTTCCCAAATCCTGAACGACAAGCAGCTCCTGTTCCCAAACTGTCCCGTGTTCCTACATCAACTGCCAGACCATGAGCTGGGACAGACACAGCATCCCCAAATTGTCCCCCTGTCCTCAGACCAGTCCCCAGATCCCAAACCAGGGGCAACGCAGCATCCTCAAACAGCCTTCATGCCCCCAAATCCATCCCTAGTCTCCAAACCAGGACCAGCCCTCTGTCCTAAAACTCCCTGTGTACCCAAACCAACTCCCAGACACAAACAGGAGAGACTCCATGTCTCCAAACCAGTCCCGTGTCTCCAAGCCAATCCCCAGATATTAGCTGGAACTGGCTCTGTGTTCCCAAACTCTCTCTACATTCCTAAATCATCCCAGTGTCCTCCAAACAGTTCCATGTGCCCCAGTCCTCCCCGTGTCCCCAAACCAGCCCCATGACCCCCAGCTGGGACAGAGTGGGGGTGAAGGAGGGCTGAGGGAGAGGGTGCCTGCCTGAATTCTGACTCTTTTTTAAGCTTCTCCCCTCTTTTTTAGTCTGTCCCCTCCAGCTGGCCCTGGGTGGCTGGCGAGGGGGAGGGGGTGTTCCCAAACCTCATGGGACCCCCTGCCCCTGCATCGCCAGCCGGGCACAGGAAGGGGCCTGGCCTGACCCCCTGCTTGTCCCAATTAGTAACGGGGCCAGCTGCGGCCCCCTCAGTCCTGCTGTGCCCCCCGGGGGTACCCGGTGCCCTGCAGCATTGCTGCCGTCCCCATGGCAGCCACATCCCATCCCCATGGCAACCCCGTGGGCACCCCAAATGCAGCCCCCTATGCCTCCATCCTGCCCAGGGTGTGGGGGAACAGGGGAAGGGCGTGTGCAAGACATGCGTGTGGTGTGCATGTAAGTGCAGTGTGCATGTATGTGCAGTGTGCATGCATGTGTGAGACATGCGTGTGGTGTGCATGTAAGTGCAGTGTGCATGTATGTGTGAGACGTGTGTGTGTGTGTGCGTGTATGTGCAGTGTCTATGCGTGTGTATGTGTGTGTTTACGGGCAGTGTACATGTGTGTGCATGCATGTGCATGTCTGTACAGTGTGCATGTGTGTGGGTGTGCATTTGTATGCACATGCATGTATGCATTTATGTGCATATGTGCATGCATGTGCATGTATGCATTTATGAGCAGTGTGCACGTGTGCCTGCTTGTACAGTGTGTATGTGTGCATGTGTGTGCATTTAAGTGCAGTGTGCATGTGTGCATGCATGTGCATGCCTGTACATTGTGCAGGTGTTTGCATGTCTGTACAGTGTGCATGTGTGTGCATCTATGTGCGTGCAGCAGTGTGGGTAAGTGTAGGCACGTGGCCCCACCTGAGTATGCATGGCTGTGCATGGCTGTGTGCGTCCCTGTATGTGCCCCTGAGCATGTACATATATGTGTGCAGCCTGTGTGTGCATGCACACCCCTGTGTGCATGTGTGTGTGTGTGCATGCACCTCTGCATGCCTGAACAAGTGTGTGTGTGTAAGGACTTCTCCCACCTGCATACATGCATGTGTGCAGAGGTGTGTGTGTGTGTGCACATCCTGCATGAACACATACACATGAATGCATCTGTGCTGTCAGGGCATGCACCCCTCTGCCAGAATGCACACGTGTGCACATGTGTGTGCAAGTGCAAGCACATGTATGTGGCTGCATGTGTGTGTGCACACTCCTGCATAACTGCCCACATGTGTACATGCAGCTATGTGTGCAATGCCTGTGTGTACACACACACCTTATAATGCAATGTGCATGCAGGCACATGTGTGTAATGCACATGTATAATGCATACATATAATTGCACTTGTGCAGCTGTGTGTGCACAGATACCTGTGCATACCTGTGTGTGTGTGTGTGTGTGTGCACCCCTGCATGGCTGTCCACGTGTGCACACATGCACCTATGTGTAAACACATGCAGTGCACGGCTGCATGTGTGTCTGTGCAGGTGCAGGTGCAGGTGCATGCAGACCCACACCCGTGTGCACACGTGTGGCTGGGCATGCAGTGGTGTGTGCCTGTGCCCCTGGGCCAGCAGTGACACTTGGGGACTGAACTCCCACACCACCCCAGGCAGTTCAGCCCAGCCAGCCCCAGCATTAATGAGCATTAATTATGATGACATTAATGACCAACTATTAATTCCCCTGCCCTAGCAGGGTGTTTATTTATTTATTTATTTATTTATTGGAAAAGCCCCACACCCCCAATATGGGGCTTTTTAAAACTTCAAATTAAGCATTTTCTGCAGCCCAGAATGACCAGATCTGCTACAGAAAGTCAGCACTTGCAGCTGAGGGAAAAAACCCTGTTTGGGGGGAATTTAGCCCCAACCCCATTTCCTTGGGGATGCTCAAGTGGAAACTGGGTGGAAAAGGCCATTACTGGGAGCTAAGCTGTTTAGTCCCACTGGCTTTGCCTGACACCCTCCCAATCTGATCTTAAGTTGTGCCAAGGGAAATTTAGTTTGGATGTTAGGAAAAAGTTTTTTACTGAAACAGGGATAAAGTACTGGAGTGGTCTGCCTGGGGACATGGTGGAGTCACCACCCCTGGATGTGTTTAAAAAAGACTGGATGTGGCACTCGGTGCCATGGTTTAGTTCAGGTGGTGTTAGGGCGTGGGTTGGACTCGATGATCTTAAAAGTCTCTTCCAGGCTGGTGATTCTGTGACTCTGGCTCTGTGATTCTCTGATTCTGTGGCTCTGTCATTCTGTCATTCTGTGATTGTTATTCTGTCATTCTGTCACTCTGTGACTCTTCTGTGATTCTGTGACTCTGTGATTTTGTGATTCTATGACTTTGTGATTCTGTGGCTCTGTGATTCTGTGATTCTGTGATTCTGTGATTTATTCTGTGATTCTGTGGCTCTGTGATTCTCTGATTCTGTGACTCTGTGCTCCTGTGATTCTGTGATTTTGTGGCTCTGTGATTCTGTGATTCTGTGATTCTGTGATTCTGTGATTCTGTGATTCTGTGATTCTGTGATTCCGTGATTCTGTGATTCTGTGGCTCTGTGATTCTGTGGCTCTGTGATTCTGTGGCTCTGTGCTCCTGCTCCCTCCCCATGGTGCCCACCCTGGGATGTGCTGGGCTGGGACCCGGCCACTCCATCTCTCCCCTCCTGCCTTCCAAGCCAAGCAGCTCTGGAGCCAGGAAAGCCCCACACGAGCCAAGGCTGCTCAGCCTCTCAGACCCCTCCCCACCCCTCCTGGTTTCCTGCAGGATCCCACACCCCGCTGGAGGACACGGCTCCCCGCATCGTGGAGCACCCCAGCGATGTCCTGGTGTCCAAGGGGGAGCCGGCCACGCTGAGCTGCAAGGCCGAGGGGCGCCCGCCCCCGGTGGTGGAGTGGTACAAGGACGGCGAGCGGGTGGAGACGGACCGGGAGGACCCCCGCTCCCACCGCACCCTCCTCCCGGGGGGCTCCCTCTTCTTCCTCCGCATCCTGCACGGCCGGCGGGGAAAGCCCGACGAGGGCGTTTATGTCTGCGTGGCCAGGAATTACCTGGGAGAGGCCACCAGCAGGAACGCGTCCCTGGAGGTGGCCGGTGAGTCCTGCGAGGGACTGAGGGGAGGATTTGAGAGGAGGAAATTTGGGGTTCTGGTATCATCCCTGAGCCTGCCTGTGGGATGAGGGGCTCTCACATTCCGAAGCCTCTGCTGGCAAGGGAAGAGGGGAAAATAAATAAAAATAAGGGGGAAATAATTACAAATAAATAAAGTAAGTGACAAGAAATGAAAATAAATTCAAAGAAGTGAGAAATATTGGAAATAAATTAAACTAACTGAAAACAAATAAAAAAAGAAAAGTGAAAAGAAACGAAAATAAAAGTACAGGAGTAAGTGAAAATGAATGTAAATAACGGAGAAGAAATTAAAACATGGAAAAGAGATAAATAAAGAAAGTGAAAGTAAGTGAAAATAACTGAAAGTAAATGAAAATAACTGAAAGTAAGTGAAAATAATTGAAAAAAATTAAAATAAGTGCAAATTGGTGAAGAGAAGTAATGAAAAAAATGAAAATAATTGGAAATAAGTGAAAATTACTGAAAAGGAGTGAAAATAAATGAAAACACTGTAAAAGAAATCAAAAGCGGTGAATATAATTGAAAAAAACCCATGAAAATAAATGAGAAAAATGAAAATATTTGAAAACATTTGAAAATATTTGAAAATCCAGTAAAATCAATGACGATAAATGCAAACCTGTTAAGGCTGACTCAGACGCTGCCCCGGTGCTGCCCCAGCGCGGGGCGCGGGGCTGAGGCCGCTGTGCCCCCGCAGTGCTGCGGGACGATTTCCGGCAGCCCCCGGGGGACGTGGTGGTGGCGGCGGGGGAACCGGCAGTGCTGGAGTGCGTCCCGCCCCGCGGCCACCCCGAGCCCAGCGTCTCGTGGAAGAAAAACGGAGTCCGGGTCAGCGACAAGGACGAGCGCCTGACGGTGAGTGGGGCAGAATCAGGCTGAAGGTGATGCAGGGGAGATGGGGAATTTACAGGGATCCAGGATGCGATGGGGTGCAGGGTGTGACGTGGATGTGGGTGCAGTGAGGGTCTGGAATGTGATGGGGGTGTGGGATGCAGCAGAGAGCGCTGTGATGTGATGGGGATGGGATGAGATGGGGATGTAGGATGGGATAGGATATGGGATGCAGCAGAGATTTGGGGTGCAATGGAAACATGGGATGTGATGACAGCGTGGATGCAATGGGAATGTGAGATACAGTGAGGATACAGGAAGTGATGGGGATACAGAATGCAGTCAGGATGGGAGATGGAATGAGGATTTGGGCTGCGGTGGGGATACGGTGGAGATGCAGGATGCAATGGGGATGCAGAATTTGATGGGGATGGGAGATGTGTGTATGCAATGAGGATGTGAGATATCATGGAGATATGGGATGCAGTGGGGGGTAGGGTGCAGTGGGGATGTGGGATGTGGGATGTGATGGGGATGTGGGATGTGATGGGGATGTGGGATGAGCTCTGCTTCCTGCAGATCCGTGGTGGGAAGCTGATGGTGGCCAGTACTCACAAGAGCGACGCTGGCGTCTACGTCTGCGTGGCCACCAACGTGGTGGGGGAGAGAGACAGCGAGCCGGCCGAGCTGGTCGTCTTTGGTGCGTGGGGGTTTCATTTCTGGGGTGCCAGGGAGGTGGGTGCTATCCCAGTGGGACTGACAGCCACCCTGCAGAGCGCCCAGCGTTTGGCAAGAGGCCCCAGAGCCAGGTGGTGCTGGTGGAGGGGACGGCGGAGTTTGCCTGCGAGGCGCTGGGGGACCCGCAGCCGGCAGCGCGCTGGCGCAAGGAGGAGGGTGAGATGCCACTGGGAAGGTGAGTAGGGGTGAGGGGGGTGGCTCAGGACACCAAGGCCAGCCAGGGTTCTGTGGTGCAGCTGGGCAGCATCAGTGTGTGCCAGCCTGGTGTGCGTGGAGCACCTGGCATCCTCATGGCATCAAGTAAAAGTATCCCATAACCCTGGGGCATCCTCCATCCTCAGCATATCCTGCATCCCTATTGCATCCCACATTCCCATTGTGTCGCATCGCCATCACATTCCACATCTCCCTTTGCCTCTCAAATCCTTGTTGCATCCTGCATCTTCTTTGCATCCCACATTCTTATTGCATCCCAAATCCCAATCACATCCCCCATCCTCACCACAGCCCACATCCCTGCTGCATCCCACATCCCCATCACATTCCACATCCCCACCACATTTCACATCCCCACCACATTTCACATCCCCGTTGCATCTCCCATTTTCCTGCATCCCACATTTCCACTGTACCCCTCACATCCCACATTCCCATCACGTCCTGCATCCTCACTACCTCCCAGTCCCATGGCACCTTACACCCTCCTGGTGCCCCAGTGCCCTGCTGGTGCCACAGCCCCGTGGGGTTCCCCCAGGTGGGAGGTGCTGCCGGACAACACCCTGCGGATCCGCCGGCTGCAGGTGGAGGACGAGGGCACCTACACCTGCGTGGCTGACAACAGCGTGGGCAGGTCGGAGGCATCGGGCACCCTCACTGTGCACGGTAAGGGGGCCCTGGGAAGCACCCTTGGGTGCTGGTGAAGTGCCCAGACGAGCCCTTGTCTCTCCCCACACTGCTGCAGTGCCCCCCCAGCTTGTTACCGGGCCCCATGACCAAGCTGTCACCCCTGGCCAGAGCGTGACTTTCCAGTGCCAGAGCAAGGGTAACCCACCACCCGCTGTCTTCTGGCAGAAGGAGGGGAGCCAGGTCTGTCTCCTTCCCTCATCCTTGACCCCACATCCAGTCATAGCCCATCCTCATCCCAATCCCATTGTCATTTCCATTCCATCTTGTCCCAGTTATCATAATCCCCATCCCAGTTCCCACCCCATCTCATCTCCATCCCTATCTCATCCCATTGCAACCTCACCCCAGTACCAATCCTCATCCTGACCTGTCCTCATCATCATCCTATCCCAGTCCCTATTACATCCCAGTCCCTATTACATCCCTGTCCCCATGCCATGCCATCCCATGCCATGCCATGCCATGCCATGCCATGCCATGCCATGCCATGCCATGCCATGCCATGCCATGCCATGCCATGCCATGCCATGCCATGCCATGCCATGCCATGCCATGCCATGCCATGCCATGCCATGCCATGCCATGCCATGCCATGCCATGCCATGCCATGCCATGCCATCCCATCCCATCCCAATCCCCAATCTCATTCCCATTCCCCCCCCTAACCCTATCCTCATCTCATCCCCTGCTTCTCATCCTCCCCCTCTCTCATCCCCCCACTAACCCCACTCCCTCTCAGACCCTGCTGTTCCCGGGCCAGCCCCCCGTCCCTTCTGGCCGTGTTTGGGTGAGCCCCAGCGGTGCTTTGACCATCACCAATGTCCAGCCCGGCGATGCTGGCCACTACCTGTGCCAGGCTATCAGCGTGGCCGGCAGTGTCCTGGCCAGGGCAGGCCTGGAGGTGACAGGGGGTAAGTCCAGTGCCAACGGAGAACTGGCACATTCAGCGTATGAGTGACACCCACCCCACCACCCAGCAACTCCCAATTTTCTCCCTGTAGCACGCACTGAACTCCACCCACCCCTGATCACCCTGCCTCCCACTAACCGGACCGTGCTGCCAGAGGGGGCCACAGTGCGGCTGCCATGTGGAGCAGGGGCCCACGACCCCCCCGGCAGCGTGGGGTGGCTGAAGGATGGCAGTGCCCTGGTAGGTGCCCAGCCCCGTGCCAGCCTGCTGGAGAACGGCACCCTGCAGATCAGCGGCCTCCGGGTGAGCCGGCCCCGGCAGGGGCACCCAAGGGGGCGCTGCAGGGCGGTGGAGCACGGGGTGGAGCAAGGGGAGATGGATGCTCATGGTGGTGGGTACGAGCAGTGCTGGGGCTCAGGGTGCTGAGCACAAAGTGTGGTGGGTGCTCATGGTGGTGGGTACGAGCAGTGCTGGGGCTCAGGGTGCTGGGTACAGAGTGTGGTGGGTGCTCATGGTGGTGGGTACGAGCAGTGCTGGGGCTCAGGGTGCTGGGTACAGAGTCTGGTGGGGACAAAGTGTAGTGGGTACAAAGTGTGGTGGGTGCTCAGGGTGGTGGGTACAAAGTGTGGTGGGTACAAGCAGTGCTGGGGCTCAGGGTGCTGGGCCCAAAGTGTGGTGGGTACAAAGTGTGGTTGGTGCTCAGGGTGGTGGGTACAAAGTGTGGTGTGTACAAGCAGTGCTGGGGTTCAGTGTGCTGGGTACAGAGTGTGGGTGTACAAAGTGTGGTTGGTACAAAGTGTGGTTGGTGTTCAGGGTGCTGGGTACAGAGTGTGGTTGGTGTTCAGGGTGCTGGGTACAGAGTGTGGTGGGTACAAAGTGTGGTGGATACAAAGTGTGGTGGGGGGTCATGGTGGTGGGGACAAAGGGTGGGGG
>VXBR01003869.1:60257-76393 GCA_013400215.1 Cisticola juncidis
GGGATGGGGCAGGGTGCGGGTGCCCCGCGGGTGAGGGCAGGGATGGGGCAGGGTGCGGGTGCCCCGCGGGTGAGGGCAGAGATGGGGCAGGGGGCGGGTTGGGGTGCCCGGGGGTGACACCCTCACCTCTGCCCGCCCTCCGCAGGGCCGGGCCCGCGGCGGTGCCGCGATGGTTCTCCCCTCCAAGGAACAGCGCCGGGGGCCCGAGCAGCCCCCGGGGAGGCTCCAGGCGAGACCCCTGCAGCGCCGATGGCGGGTCCTGGCCGAGAGGAACCAGAGTGTGGCCCCCGTGGGCGCCTGGGTGGAGAGTGCGCCAGGGCAGCAGAGCCCGGCCTTTGTGAGTGCACCGAGGGCACCATCTGCCGGGGCAGCCTGAACCCTTCAGCCTGCCAGTAAAACTCCCGGGGGGGTCAGAGCCAAAAGTGATCTTTTTCACAGCCTGAGGGCAGCCAGGAACATGGCTCCTAAAGATAATAATTTGTTTTAATGTGGTTTGGCAGGGTCAGAAGCCGCTGTTCTGTCCATGTAGTCTGGCCTCCCCTTTGCACAAACCCACAACATCTCTCTGAGTTGATCCTCCTCTAATAAACTGTGGTTTTGAGGAGAAATACATCAATCAGATGAGGAACCCAGCCAGTGCTGCTTCTCACTTTCCCATTTATCCCTAAAGGATGTCAGGGAGTCAAGATTTTATTCTGTGTTGCTGATTAAAAAAAAATAGGCTGAGTGTTTCAGGGTCTGGAGCAAATCTCCACTGCACCCCTTTACAAACACTTAAGGAGATCTTCATGGATGCTTCTCAGGGATTTCTGTTTTGAGGGTTATTCTAAGAGGACTAAAAGTGCATTAAATGTTGGATGATGAGTTCAGTCCCCTGTAATTAATGTCTGAATATTATAGAAGCTCCTGCCCTTCTGAGATGATTTATTTCTATATTGTAATTTAAATCTTGAAAGGTTGAGATAATTTATGGAAATCAATCATCTCCACATTCCACAGGACTTCCATCTTGGCACTATGAAACTTCCGGGGGAGCTGAACTTTTCCTGGCAGCTTCAGGGGGCCTGGATGCTCCTGGGGCCCCCCATGTGAGGCTTCCAGAGGTGAATGAAACTGCCCAGGGTTATCTGAGCTTATTTAATGCACTTCTAATTAATCCATATAATGTCTCATTCACCAGACCTGCTGCTGAGGTGGGCAGTGGGTGAGCTGGCACTGGGCTGTTCCCTGGAGCACTGTCTTGGTTTCATCCCTAACAGTGGATTTCTCCCCAGTTTGGAGCTTTGTTGGGCTGTGCTGACCCTGCTGTTCCAAGTTCACCTTTGGCCTCACCCCTTTCCTCCATCCCTCCAGTCTCTGGCTTCTCTTGCTGTGTTGGCAGCCAGGAGAGCAGTGATGTTTTAATTTAAGCCATGGTGGTGCTGCTGAGTTGCCTGGCAGAATTGAAAGGAGAATAAAATGGGATTTTTAGGATTTTCACGTCATTGCTCTTAATCTTTTGCTTCATATGGTAGAAGACATTCCTGAGCAGTGCTGTGCTCTGTGAACTGTTTCCCTGGTGTGCTTCCAGCCTTGCAGAACCCAGAACAGTAACAGGATGAGGGGCTGGCCTGTTCCCTTTGGATCCAGGCTTTGGCTGTTTGAGCATCATTTCATGGGAGCAGGAGCTCCGTGGGTCTCCTTTTCTTCCCTTCCCTGTGTGTTGCAGCGAGGCAAAGGCAGAATTGTGCACGCTCTCTTATCTCAATCCAGCCCATAATAATCCAGTAGATACTGTCCAAGCTGTTATTCCACGTATTTTGAAACAAAACATGAAGTTTACTCTGGGTGCTGCTTGTCTCCCTCCAGAGGGGAGAATAGAGGGCTCCAGGCTGCTCTGATGCTCCAGTGTAGCAAACCCCGGTGCAATCTGCTTCCCCCTCTCCCAGGCTGCGGCGCTCCGGGTGGAGCAGGAGCTGAGGGAGCAGCAGCAGAGGAAGGCAGCGAGGCTGAGGAGGTTCCAGGGCGAGGTGAGGCAGCGGGTGAACCGGCAGGCCCGGCTGCGCCGCGGGCAGGAGCTGCAGGAGGCCTGGGAAGCCGTAAGTTCTCAGGGTTGCTTCTCCCTGAGATTCTCCTCGGGGTTTCTGTTCCCCGGGGTATCAGGGTCTCCCCCAGGGTTGCTGTTCCCTGGGGATTTCCTCGGGGTTGCTGTTCCCTGTGGTAATCAGGTTTTCAGTCTTCTCTTTGCCCTGGGTGTTTCACACCAGAGCCAGAGACGACAAGCTGAGTCCAGCAGGGTTATCAAGGCTGTTTATTCTAAATTATCTCTCAGTTCTTGTCCAGCTCTGCAGGGCGTCCCCAGCAGAGCAGGACACGCGGGGACTGGGCGGGTCAGAGATCCCCAAACCTTCAGTGCGGGATCTCCCACCCAACCACTGTCCAAAATGTATTTTTTATTTACAAAATTTTACCAATGCCTACTACCTACACTAACATGTCAGTTCTACTCTAAACCAATCTCTAAAGTCCAAGTCAGGAAAAGATGGGGGACAAGAGCAAGAACAAGGAGCACAGGGGCCACTCCCCAATTCCTCCATCTTGTCTCTTCAGCCCCGTATGCTAAGAATCCTAATTTCTATATTTATATTCTATAACAAACTAGTGACTATTTATTTTTAAATTCTTAGGATTTGTGATTCTTCCTGCATGTGAGTATTCACTGCCATGGCAGGGATCAGAGGCAGTGTCCTCCTGGGCTCTGTGTGAGGCTCTGACCCCCCTGTACAGATCCCAGACCCCCTGTCCGGTCTGCAAACCCTCCAGGGTGGCCACAGGGATATCCTGGACTCCGACATCAAATGAAGCTCTGTCAGGAGAAACTCCTCCAAACCCAACATCAAATGGGAAAAATCCAATCACTGGAGCATAAGCCAGCACCTGAAGTCAAGGTGTTAATGAGAAAAAAAATCTGAGGTTCCAGGCCCTGTGGTGGCAAATGATGTCATTGTGATGCTTTAGCTGGTGCTGGAGGTGCTTTGAAGCCTCCCCAGGGAAAGGTTACTGACTCACTCAGGCAACAGCAGAACACAATTCTGGAGCTCTCTGTGGAATTGCCTGGAGTAAAAAAACAGCCAGGCAGGAGTAGGGGATGATATGGATGTGTCTTGGCTGCATTTGAAGCAAAGCAGTTTTTGTGTCTCTTTTCTGATCCCTCTTCCAGAGCAGCCAAGTAGTTTTCAAACAACACTTTCCCTCTGTCTCCACATTCCCTTTTCCCCCATGGGCTTGTTTTGGACTATCCTGTGAATATATTTAATTCTTTCTATTCTCAAGTGCTGGGGAGACTTGCCAGGATCTAACTGTGGCAGAAAAGAGAATGCACTGACATGTCACCAGCTTTGGCCACCCTTGGGCTGTTTGAGCTGTTTCCATGGCTGACTAGGGATGTCCTCATGTAGCTCTGCCAGCTCCAAGCGGGAAGCTCGCAAATGCCCTCAGCCCCAAAGGGCCTGGTGGTTCTTTGTATTCTCCCAGCACGGAGAGCCAAAACCTCCCTCCCAACAAATTTCACCCATGGCTGGTGAAATGTCAGCTCTTGCCGGGTGGTGGAGATCCCGCTGGCTCTTTCCTGCAGGCGGAGAGGGAGAGCTGTGTTGCTGCGCAGTGCTCGGCCCCATGGAGGAACACGCGCCTGTTCCAGAGTCTCCCTGCTCCCGTCATCTGCGGGCCCCGTGCTGGCCCCGGGCCAGCCCAGCCGCGGGAGGAGCCTGGGGAGCCGTTCCAGCATCGAGCAGCCGAGGTGAGCCCGCCCCTCCTGCTGCTCCGGCGTTTTGGAGCCTCGGTGTTTGAAATTTGCAACGGGCCATGTTGTCTGTTTTTGTTCTACAGCACATCCCTAATATTTGGGTTAGATACTGAATGAGACCTTAGCTCTCACTGTCACCCTCTGCTGTTCTCGGAGCATCCAGCTGGGTGCTGCTCGTGCTGCTGGCAGGAACGGCGTTTCCCAGCCCTGTCCTGGCGCAGAGGTGACACTAGGTGGTGCCAGCTCCTTGCAGCATGTCTCGTGTAGACCAAAATCTGGGAAAACCTGCCTTCAGGATTGGTTAAACTTTTTTGGGTTTTTTTCAATAGTGATGTTTACGGTGCATTTGGTGGTTTAGAAAGCCTGTGTGCTCACCTAGGAGCTGGAGTTATTCCAGTTGAAGCACCATGGGATGCATTCCAGTTGAGCTACCTTGGGGTGGAAAATCACTTCTGCCTGGATACCAAGCAAAAAAATTTGAGATCTGGCAACTCAGCAACATGTTTTGGGAGCAGATGAGTTGCCTGGATTGGGATTTCAGTACCTTGGGGTAGCTCTGGAAGACCCTTGGCTGATTGTGTTGGGTGGTGCTGCCTTGCTGGAGCTCCCTGGCCGGAGCAGAGTGGCTGGGGGATGTCTCAGTGCAGGAACTTGTGCAGTGTTTTCTCTTTCTCCCCGGTGCAGCTCAGCAGGGCCGTGCAGCAGGTGCGGCGCAGGCTGGCAGCCTGCAGGACCGTGTGCCCCTGGAGGCAGCAGGTGAGTGAGGGCAGAGAAATCACCCTGCAAACTGCTCTGAAGGTTTTCTCTAATTAGCAAATCCAAAGCATAACTCAGGAAGTTTCTCCAGCAGGAATGAAATAAACTGTGCTTTCCTGACACACCTCGTGGGTAACCCCTTTCAGAGAAGGCAGCAGGATAGAGTGTGTGAAAACATCTCTGAGATGAACTCAAGAATGCAAAAAAGACTTTTAAAGGTTGAGATTATGATCTGGGTGTCTGGGAGGAATGTGATGACCAGCCCTCCCTTCAGGTGCCTTCATTTCTTCAAACCTCAGCAGCTCTTTCCATTGCATCAATCCCTTGCTTTGTGTGGGTGGCAAAGATCTGGAGGGTTTTTCCTTACCTGGGGCTGGCTGCTGCTAGAGAATGATTGGCATGCAGCTGCTTTCCTCAAAGCAGTGCATGGAAGGTCAGTCCCACCTTTTGTTCTGCTGCATTTCATCCTGCTTTTGCTCCTTCTGCTCTCAAGAACACCTTTGTGTTGTAGCTATTTTCCTGGTCTCTGTGCCAAGACCTTTCTTAAACTGATGTACTTTGGAGAACACCAGGAGCAACTCAGCCTGTTGTTGTGTGTTATCAGCTCTGGAGCCAGTTTCCTGCCCATCCTGTAAATCTTCATTCCCTTTTCTTTCTCAGGTTCACCAGAGGTGAAGTAAAGCTTTGCTGATTATCTAGAAACTACACTTTATAGAAGGGCTGGTCTGGCTCTTCCTCTTCTTTGTACCCTTGGATTTCTGATGAGTTCTGATGGATTTCAGCTCTGCAAATAGGACTCAGAGCAACACAATAATTATGGTCTCAAACCCCTTGTTACCTGTCTCCAACAGCAAACATCCTTCTTGTCTGAGCCATTTGTACTTCAGTAAGATAAGTTGATTCATGACCTCAGATAATAAAGCCTCTTCCCAGGTGAGCCAGGGGGTTACAGGAGATCCGTGGGAGTCCTGAGCAAGAGAAACTGGGAGGGGTTTGGGGCCATCCTCCCTTCCCAGCCTCACTGTTAATCTACACAGCTACTGTTAATCTACATAAGGAAGTTTAACAGCTTCCTTGATTTATTCTGGGAGGAATATATTGATTTATTGCTTTGCTCTGTTTTATTACCCCGAGATATATGAGGAGAAAAAAGCTCCTGTATTAATCTGCCTCTCTCCCTGTGTGAAGGTTTGGCCTGTTCCCAGCCTGGCAGGACAGCACTGTGTTCCCTTCTCTTCAGGTGCAAAAGGCTGCTGCAGACATAACCATGGACTTAACCCCCTTGTAGTGCTGCCTCTGCTTTTGTGCTCCCTGGATTTCCTTGTGCTTTGTATTGTAGCCTATTTCTTCAGTTTGAACCCAAGGGTTTTTCACCCAATATTCTACAATGCAAGTGGGGTCAGTAGCTTAATCAAGATGCTTCTTTCTTCTCTCATCCAGGCTGATAATGAAATCAAAGAGCAGAGCCCACCTAGTTCTTACCCTATTTCTGTGCAGTGAACTCCTGAGACCAAATCTGGGCCATGTTTTTAATCAGTTTTGAGCATCCCACATCAGACTTTCTTCTAACAGGTTTTGCTTTACCCCAGTGTTGAATTAGGCCACTGGAAAGCTCAGCTGAACCCCAGAGTCTTCTGCTGCTCTTTGCCTGAGGCCTTTTCCTTCTATTGCAGGAGACATTCAGCTTAGCCTGACCTGAGTCACTCTTGACAAATTTATGCTGGTTTCTGCTTATCTTGTTTTCTCCTGGCTTACAGGCTGTTTGCAAGGTGATTTCCTCTTGTTTTTTCAAAAGTCACAGTTAAACTCTTGAGGCTGAAATCTTCTGTTTGATATTTCCTTTTCCTCTTCTTTAAAGAAAGAAAGACACTCATTGTACCCTTTTCTGATAATCTGGACCTCCTTAGATTTCAGGGAGCTGTTTGCACCTTAGGTGCTGCTCCTGGCAGCAGGTCAGGGCAGGTCCATCCTCCTTAAAAACTTCAGCTTTAGTAATAACCTGGCTTTTTCTTCCCAATAATAGATCTTCCCAGCATTTTTGTCCCTGCTGCTGCTAACTCAAATGAAATCTTTGACTGAATTTTTTTCCTTCCGTCCTGTTTTCTGCATTTTTCTTCTTTTATCCTTTCTCCCTGTAAAGTGTTGTATTCGTTGTGATCAGTAGTCCATGTTACTAAAATTGTTGCTCTTTCTCTCCCTCCAAGACTTCTGAGGTTAAAAGTATCCAAATTAGTGGGTGCAGTTAATTGCCTGCTTTCCTAAGCAGATACCAGAATGGTAATTGCCTGTAAATGACCTGTCCAGTGTTCCAGCTCATCCTGTTACTGTCTTTGCCTTCAGGCTTTGGTGGACATCTGTAGCTCCCCAGCATGGCAGCACCCAAATTCTCTTGCCCAGTGTCTCATTCCACTGAACTGGTGGTGTTTTTCCACAATTTAATGTCTTTCTACCTTCAGTGCTCCAGAGCAACCTTCCAAAGCAATAACCCTTCCCCTCTATTCCCTTATCCTCACCAAAGCAGCTGTTCTGTCATAATGAGGTTGATGGAGTAATTCCTGTGCCTATCAAGTAATTCTATGTTCATACTGACTCCAGGCTATTCTCTGTCCTTCCCAAACAGTGGCAGAGCCATATCAAGGAATTGTTGGCATCACCTTTTCTCCTACTGATCCCTCCTTTCCCTCTGTCAGCAGTCCTGTGCTTCCTTTCCCACCATGCTGAAGGAAAAAAAGAAAGCAAGGGGAAAAAAAATTATCCTGGCTTCAAGCTTACATTTGGCATTTTGATTCTTTAGTTTGTAGGAAACAATCTGCTGCCTCTCAAAATATTGTGGATTGCCTGTGGGGAGCCTGCCCACTTCCCATCTGAGGGAGTGTGCTCTGTGCCTGGGTGTCGCTCAGATCCCCTGCCACTGTGAAACTCCTGGAGAGGGTTTTGCCTTCCCTTCCCTTCACCCCACACGTCTGTCCTGCTGCCTCTGCAGTTGGGGAGGGCACAGTCACCCTGCTACATTCCTGTTTCCCAGTTCTGGTGGCCCGTGGTGCTGCCAGATCACATCCAAGTGACAGCACACACAGCTAAAGCTGCTCCAAGGGTGTTCAGTTTTCCCTTGGCACCAAAGCAGCCACATTTCAATTCTGTGTTTACACCCATGTCCTTTCTCCAGGAACCAGAGCCTTGCCTGGCAGCTGCAGTGCCCGTGGAGGAGAGTGAGGAGCTGCTGCTGGCAGGACACCACGATCTGCCTGCTGAGCTGCTGGGGCAGGGCACAGCCACAAATGGCGCTGAGCAGGAGGATGACTTCTACATCAAGATTGAATTTAAAAGAGTAAGACTCATGCACAGTTGGTCTTAGGAGGTTTGGATCGTTAGCTTTATTTTGGTGTCTGGAAGAGGCTGCTCTTGGAGTGGAGCAGTGGCTCTCTCAGGCCTGCTTAACTCTTAAGCCTAGTGTCCAGCTTTGGCCTCTCAGTTTAGGAAGGACATTGAGGCACTTGAGCGCATCCAGAGGAGGCAACAAGGCTGGTGAGGGGCTTGGAACACAAAACACAAACTGAGGGAGCTGAGGGTGTTTAGCCTGGAGAAAACAAGACTTAGAGATGACTTTATCACTCTCTACAACTTCCTGAAGGGTTATATCGGGTGGGGTTGGTCTCTTTCTCCAGGCAGCACTGACAGAACGAGAGGACACAGCCTCAAGCTGCACCAAGGGAAAAATAACTTGGATATTAGGAAGAAGTTTTTCACAGAAAGAGTGATACAGTGCTGGAATGGCCTGCTTGGGGAGGTGGTGCAGTCACCATCCCTGGATGTGTTAAAATAAAGCCTGGATGTGGCACTGGTGCCATGGTTTAGTTGAGGTGTTGGGGCTGGGTTGGACTCGATGACCTTGGAGGTCTCTTCCAGCCTGGTGATTCTGTGGTTCTGTCCTCCAAGCGGGCTCAGGAGCAGCACTGGAGCTCAGTGAGGTTGGCACTGCTGTTCCCTGCTTCCATGTGCAGTTGTGGCCTTGGATTCCTGCCTGCTTGTGATGCCACTTGGCAGCTGCCCAGGCACAAGCTGAGACCGAGGGCCTGCAGTCACATCATAGCCAGAGCCTGCTCAGACCACGATGAAAGAGCAGAGGGTGGAAGAGATCAAATCAGTCAGAAACCTCCTTGAAAAGGGAAAAAAAAAAAAAAAGAGAAAAGCTTTGTATCAGGTGAAGGAGATGGCTGTGGCAATCCTGGTGCCTGGGGGTGGCAGGCCCTGCCCTAGGAGGGGTTGAGGAGGGCTTGATGTATTTATCTTTCCTCCTTTGTTTTCAGGCACCTTTTTTTGAGCATCTTGGGGGTGGAAATGGTTCATCCTGATTACCTGGGGTGGTTGGCAAAGGCTTTATGGCTGTGGCAGTGTGTGCCCAACCTTGGCTGGGGATTAGTCTAGCTTGGAGCAGAAATACTGGCTGGGCAGATAGGGACACAGTGGAAATTCATCCTGAGGTTTACACTGAGGTTTTGGAAGATGTTGGCAGTGGAATTCCCCTTACATTTAGATCTTTTTTTCACACTTCAAGAATTTCATAATAGAAGTTTGGAATGGGGAGATGTACATCCAATTTTAAACTAAACCAGAACCCTTCTCCAAGGATGTCTTCAGGGGTGTTTTGACAAAGCTTTGGTGCTCAGACTCGTGTGTTGAGATGTGGCACATCTCTCGTGTTCATGGCCAACCTGTTCCCCAGATAAAGCCCATTTCCAGGGTGGGTTATCCCATTGTGGTCTGGAGGGATCACCCAGAGGCCCTGCCTCCAAATGAGGAGCATTTTGCTGGGGGAAGATGAGAAAGAGCTGTGGTGATGCTGATGCTGCTCCCTTCCATTGTCTCTCAGGCCTGTGATGGGTTGGTGAAGGACTCAAACCTGCCTGGGCCTCCTGGGAGGCCACACAGTGAATGCCACCCTCCCCTCAGACTCTGGGCTGGTGCTGACCAAGAGGAAGCCAGGAAGCAGGTCTGTCCAGGGGAGCCAAGCCCTCGTGGTTTTGTTTCACAGGGATTGGGTGTTGGGAATGCTGCTGGCTCAAATAAGAAGCCTCAGAGCAGCTTTGATGTATGAAGCCCCTGCTGGGTTTAATTTTTTTGTTTCTATGGTGTCTCAGGTCTTGAGTGAAGCTACCACGTTATTTTTTTAAAATCTGTTGTGACTAAGTGCAGCTGTTACCTACTCCTCCTAAAAAAAATGGGATTTCAATAACACCAGAGATCTGAAGGAAAAATAGGCTTCTTTCATTCTGCCTGGCAAAACCAAGGGGTGTGCTTGCTGTAGTTGCAGGAAGCCCAAGAAGCTGCCAAAAATGCTTAAAAAAGAAAAGAAAAAAAAAAGAAAGAACAAAGCCAACTCTATCTTGTTTAAATACAAGGCTGGAACATAAAGGTTTCTCTGATTTTGGGAATAGCCTCAAGCCCAGCCTGCAGGCCAAGTGGATGATTTCACAGTGAGGGCTTACAGCCTGTGTCCTGGACAGTTTGGCTCATGCTAATCTGGGTGATACAGAGGGATGATGTTTGTCTTGGAGCCTAAAGCCAATGACTTTTATTTTCCTGCTTCCTCCTGCCATGAAGGGGAAAATTTCTCTCTCCTTTTGTCACCTTTCTTGCAGCTTGCAGTGTAAAATTCTGAACAATTTGCAGATTTTTTGTTTCTTCAAGTGTTTTCCAACCAACTGATCCCAAATATGGTTGTAGTTTCTCGCCAGTGTGACAACAGCTGGGGCTTCTCAGGTTGCTCCTCCTAACCCTGCTGTTCCCTTTCCCTTGCTTTTAATCTCCTTGGCTCTGATCCATCCAAGATAACTGGTTTTGCAGCACTCTGCCTGGGGTTTTTCCATCCGGTTTTCTTCAGTGGCAGCCTGGTGATCTCTTCTCCTCCTCCTTTATCTCCAGCTGTGCTGGGCTCTCTCTGCCAAGTGAGGTGGATGAACTCAGCCCAAAGGTTTTGGCATTCATGAGGAAAAATCTATGGGAATCGTGGAGCTCAAACTATCTCTGTACCGCACAGCAGGAGGATTTTTGATGTGAGCTTTAGCCAGGAGGTTTCCCTGCCCTTGCTGCATCTGTGGGACAAGCCAAAGTCCAGACACTAAACATTCAGTATCCATATGGGAGTTCTTCCCTGCAGGGCCTCTGGATTTGTCTCAGCAGTGGTTTTGCCACCTCTGTGGTTCTCCTGCACGTAGAGAATCCAGCCTGGTTGTCATACGTTCATCTTTTGGAGGAGGTACAGGATTCCAGTGCACTGCAGGGGAGCACCAGTGTCCAAGTGGATCCAAATTCAAGCAGGCTGAAGTTGGAATTGGCTCTTTTCCCCTCAGCAAAGTGAGGGTTTAGGGATTTGCCAGGTGGCAGAGCTCCATCCACAAGCAGCTTCAGTGGAGGGATGCCAGTACGGAGCTCTGCAATGCTTCGGGATGACTTGGTCTTTCCTACCTCAGTGCCATCTCTCCAGCTTCTCTGGGTCAGAGATGTTTGAGAGCCTTTTGGGGAGCCAGCGAGGATCCATCCTGCAGAAATGAAGCTGAGCACTGCTGTGGCTCCATGTTTATCCCAGTGTCCCTGTCTGTTCTCCGCAGCGGCAGAGGGAGTTCCTGCGGTGCCGGCGCCTGTTCATGGCCCTGGAGCGGGAGCGAGCGCGGCAGCGGCAGCGGCAGAGGGAGCACCAGCACAGAGTGGCCCAGTGAGTCCCTGGGGTCACCTCCTCCATCAGCGCCCTTCAGGAGGCTGGAAAAGTCTTGTGAGCTTGTCTGGTGTAAGCCAGGCACTGATGTGTGCCCCTCCTAGGGTGGGATTCACACCCAGCAGAGACCCTTGGGCCATGATGAGTCCTTTAGCACTTCTCTATTTAATTTTGAAGTCTCTGTGCAGCTTTTTCAGGAGTTGGGAGCCAAATCATGGGGCTGGGAGAGCTGCAATGTCCCAAACCATAACTCTGTGAACCTAAGCCTGTGTTTAGAAACTTTGGGGTGAGGTCAAATCGTTGTGCTTAAACTGTGATTATCCCTGGCATTTTTAGTATCAGACCCTTCACCTTCAGAGCCATAAAAACTTATACAGTGTAATAAAATGATTTCCAGGCATTTGTCCCAGAGTTGAACACTTGATATCTGTGTAAAGGTATCAGTTGTGCTGCAGTTTCTCACCTTCTCCTGTGAAGGGATTTACTGAGGAGAAGCTCTTCAAATTCACAGCCAAACAGGAAAGATCCTCTAATTTTTGTTTTTTTCTGTGGCTTTCCTTTGAATTAACTGACCTAAATCTGACCATCCTGGCTCTTCTGTGATCAGGCTTTGGGGGAGTGGGACAGGCACCACAGGGCAGGATTTTCATGGGCATTTTTTGGGAAAAACCACCAGTCTAAAGCTCCTTGAACCACATTCTGACATTCCAGTGGCACTTGGGAGCTTGGGAGAGCTTGTCCTACCCTGGGAATGCTGGCAAGGCCCCAGGGACTTCCTAGTTAGTGTGATACCTTTTTATTATTATTTTTTCCCTTGAAGTGTGTGCAAAGAGGAGCTGGGTTTGTAATTATGGGGTGTAAAGCCTGGAGCTGGCCTTGGCCTCAGTTTCTGGAGCAGATTTATGGTGCTGTACTTAAGGTTCTACATTTCATTTTAAAAACATTTCCAAGTTTATAACTCAACCAGAGAAGTTCGACTTTAGCACTTTCCTTCTGGATGTAAAGGTTTGACCCCCTACATGAAGGAAGGTCCAAAATGTCTTGTCCTGGTTTCTTCCCAGCCTTGATTTTGGTTTTAATGTCCCCTAGTGAGGAGTGGCCTGGGACACATTGTTGCATTTGTGAATGAGATGTCAGATACTTTGGTGTAAAGTCTTTGTGCTTTGTAATTGCTGCTTGTCAGGGGAATTGGTTTTGTGTTTGGTGGGAATTACACAACCCAGGACCCACTAAAGGGCTGGAGGGCCATGTAGATGCAAGGGAGACTGAGGAGATAGAGGAAAACTTGGTTAAAAGTACATCCTAAAGCCTGTTTTGGAGTAAAGAATGGGATCCTGGGAATGTCTCTGTTGTACCCAGCCCTGTCATGCTGACCTGTCCTGGAAGGTGCTCACAGAATGATCCAAGCTGCCTCATAGTCAGAGGCAATGGGGAGTGGGGAGTGGGCAATGGGAAGATGCTGGTCCTTTCTGGGGGGTATTGAAGAGCCCAGCCTACATGTCCTTTATTTAAGGACAGAAGTGCAGCTTTGGGGAGCTGTGGGTGAGAGGAGCACGTGTGGATGTGATGCAAGAAGGAGCTGGGAGAGGAAGTCCCTGATGGTGAGAAAACAGGCAGGCAGGCAGGGTTTGAGGGCAGGAGAGCATTCACAGGCTGGTGTTGCTGTGTGGGGGGAAGAATGGAGGCTTGGGAAGCTTTTTTGACCATTCTGTGTTTAAAGCAAATACATTTGTTCAGATTTATTTATATTTAATGCTGTGATTAATGCAGAATTACTTTTGCCTTTGAAAGCAGCAGCAGCATTACCCAAATTCCTGTGCCCTGACCTCACAGGCAGGGACCAGGCAGGAGTGGAGGCTGGGATGGGGAGGCTCCTTCTCTAAGCACGTGTGTTCCTGCAGGATTAAGAGGCAGAAGGAGAACCAGCGCTGGGCAGAGGAGCAGAGGATGCGAGACATGGCTGAGCAGGGAGAGTCCTCCCTGGGAGAGGGAGCCTGGGAAGCCCTGGCCCAGCTCCACCTGGAGGAGAGGAGAGTGAGGGACAGACAGCAGCGGGACAAGGAGCACACCAGGTACAGGCAGCCTGCAGTCCTCGTGCAGAGCCAGGTGTCACTGGCAGAGGTGAATGTTTGATCCCTTGCAGGTACATCGAAGCTCTGAGAGCCCAGATGAGAGAGAAAGTCAAATTCTGTAACATGGACTTGCCCCCACTGTGTTCCTGTGGGTCTGATTTCTGGGATTCCCACCCGGATACCTGTGCCAATAACTGCGTCTTCTACAAAAACCACAAAGGTAGGTGCTTCTGCTTTCAGAGAGGAGACATCTGGGCCTTGTTAAACAGGGAGAAATTAAACCAGGGTAGGTGTTTCCATGCTCCTGGGCTGCTGTGCAGAGATGCTCCTCCAAATATGCTCCAGAGAGGGCAGGTCAGGGGCTTTGCTGCTTGACCCAGCCTCTGTCCCTTAAGGGAGTGCAGTGGCAGCCTCAGCAAGGCACCAGCCCCTACAATGAGTTAAATAACACAGCTGTGACACAGCCACGTGTGGCTATGGACACAACTGTGAGGAAAATGCTGCAAAGCATCACTTTAGGGACACAGAGCCCTCTGCCCTAAGTGCTAAATCTTCTGGTGGGAGGATGCACAAGGTGTGCTAAGGGCCTTCCTTAGGTGGTGGAGTGCTATGAATTTAAACACAGCTTGGAAGAATACCTGGCTGGGCAACTGGGAGTCATCTGTGAGGGAAAACAGAGAAATTTGGGTTCATAAAATAATCTTTGGCTTGTGTACTGCTTGATGTTTGGGAGCCTGCAGAGTGTGCAAACGAGCGTGTGTGGAAAACTGCAGGCACATGGATTTACCTTAACCCGCAGTGGTGTGTGTGCTCTGGTGAAAGGCTGGAGCCAAGCCCAGTTTGGGGCCGTGGGTGCAGTTCCCGTGCCCTGACGGTGTTTGTGTCCCCTCCCTCCAGCCTACAGCCAGGCCCTGCACTCGGTAATCTCCTCCTGTGCCCGCGCAGCCGCGCTGCCCCTCCGGGACCCAGAGCTCTGTGCCCGTGCAGGGACGCGCCTGTGACCAAGGCAGGGAGCGGGGCTGTCCCTGTCCCAGCGAGAGGGGCTGTGCCTGTCCCAGTGCCTGCTGTGAGCAGGGAGCAGGGCTGTGCCCTGTCCCAGCCATCAGGAGCGGGGCTGTGCCCTGTCCCAGCAAGCAGGAGCGGGGCTGTGCCTATCCCAGCGAGAGGGGCTGTGCCTGTCCCAGTGCCTGCTGTGAGCAGGGAGCAGGGCTGTGCCCTGTCCCAGCCATCAGGAGCGGGGCCTCCTAGGCCAGCTCAGATCCTACAGGGCTCTGTGCCCTGTCCTGCCTGCCCCTCCACTCCACTGCCACGCCGCTGTCACCTTTGCTCTCCCGGTTTGTGCTCTCCCGGTTTGTGCTCTGCCTCTCCCACTGCTCCGGGTGTGCAGTTGGTCGGGGTGAAGGAGGCAATTGCTCTGTGGGGTTGGTTTATGGCAGGCACTTGCATTCCAGCATTTGACTGTGGAATAAACTGTTTTCAAGGATTGTTTGTCTTATTTGAAGTGTGAAAGGAGAAGAAATGAGGTGCCAGGGGTCAGTATCTCCTAGGGGAGGATTTCTAACCTTTCCCTGCTCCCTTCTCTCCCTTTTCCTAGGGGTTCTGCCAGCCCCTGCCACTTGGTTCACCTTCCAGAGCAAGATATTTATTGTTCCCTCCTTCTTTTCTGTGTGAGGACCTCTCTTCCAGTAACACCCACACAGCTTCCTCCCTGACCCATGCTCCCAATAGCCTCTACTTTGCTCCTGAAAAGAAGGAGCATTTTTCTAGTTAAAAAACAATTCTGCAGGTCTTTGCAGGAGTGGCTGGAACAAGATGGGGTTTTCCCAAAGCTGCCTGTGGTGCGGTTACGTGGTCCTGGGCAGAGGTTACTCCGTACCCTGTCATTAATATTTACTCCTTGCCCTCTCCAATATTAACCATGGCAGGAAGGATGGGTGGCCGAGCGTGCCGGATCATTTCTTTTCCCCGTTCCCATCCCATTGGGCACAAAGCAAACCCACCCCTGGTCCAGAGGTAGCCCAGAGGCACAGAGCCAGGGCCTGCTCCTCGGTTCCCCCTGGAGAATCATTCACTGAGGGATCCGTGGTGGCTGATGCTGTTCATTAACAGCCGCTTGCGTCAGGGGAAGGTGCTGCAGCCCTCATTCAGGGTGTTGGAGTGGGTTTGGAGAGGGCAGAATCTGCCCCGTGAGAGGCCAAGGAAGCAAAGGGCTAGAGCTGCAAATGGGTTTTTTGTAACTGATTTCAGCTCTAGGGCAGCTGAGGACAAGCAGTTCCTTGGCAAGTCCCCAAGGAACTTGCTCAGGCCCTGGGAACCCCTGTTCCAGCCTCTCTGGAGTGATCCCTAAAGGGGCTGTGGGCTGAATCAGGGCTTAGTCAAAGGAATAAATAAAGCTGTTTCTGCTCTTCATGTTCAATCTGCCCCTAGCAGGATGAATAGGATACTTTGAAAGGGGGTGGGGGGGAGAGGAGGACTCCCAAAATCCCTGGCACGAACCCCAAAGCATGTCTGGGGTAGCTCAGTCACCATCAGGGCGGTGAAGCCTGATCGGGAGTTGCTGGGAATGGGAGTGGAAAAGTTAAATCCAGTTTTTCTGCTGGAAAGTACAGCGTCCGGGAAAGCTCACAGAGCCCCGGAGATAGGAAAAGGGCTGGCCGGTCCCTGCGGGGCTCTGCCGCCTCCCACTGCCCAGCGCGGCTGTTCCCTCNCCCCGGGGTCCGCCTGCTCCGCGCCCTCCCCCGGGAAAGCCGGTGAGCGGGATCGGGAGCGGGACGGGGGGCAGCACCGGCATCGGGACTGGCTCTGGACACAG
>VXBR01003869.1:76482-93686 GCA_013400215.1 Cisticola juncidis
ACTGGACCTGGACACAGGGACCGGGACTGGCTCTGGACACAGGGACCGGGATCGGGACTGGACCTGGACATATGGACGGGGATCGGGACTGGACCTGGACATAGGGACCAGCACCGAGATCGGGACTGGCTCTGGACGTAGGGATCGGGATCGGGACTGGCTCTGGACATAGGAACTGGCACCGGGATCGAGACTGACTCTGGACGTAGGGACCGGCACGGGGATCGGGACTGGCTCTGGACACAGGGACCGGGATCGGGACTGGACCTGGACATAGGGACCAGCACCGAGATCGGGACTGGCTCTGGACGTAGGGATCGGGATCGGGACTGGCTCTGGACATAGGAACTGGCACCGGGATCGAGACTGACTCTGGACGTAGGGACCGGCACGGGGATCGGGACTGGCTCTGGACACAGGGACCGGGATCGGGACTGGACCTGGACGTGGGGACCGGCACCAGGATCGAGACTGGACCTGGGATAGGGACTGGCACCGGGCAGGGAGGGTATCGGGACCGGGATAGGGACGGTGTCTGGAACGGGGTTCGCTCTTTTGTGGACCAGCGCTGGAATGGAGACTGGCCCTGGCCACAGGAGCCTGCACCAGGATGGGGACCAGAACCAGTGCAGGGGTCAGCCCTGGGTTAGAGACTGGCCCTGGGCACAGGGACTGGCCCTGGGATGGAGACTGACCCCAGATTGATAGACTGGGACCGGAGACCACTTGACTTGTCTGGGGACTGACACTGGGACAGGGACACTGCGGTGGGGACATGGATTAGTGGTCACTGTGCATTGGAGCCCCTGTGAGATGGGAGCAGCCCACACCGGCTGCAGCCCAGGGCTTTGAGGAGCAGGGGGAAGCTCGAGATGGGCAGCAGCACCCAGCAGCCTCCAGATGTCCCAGGCCCTCACACTCAAAACTCTGTGTGGCCAACACAGAGACCTCTCCTGCTGCATTCTCTTTTAACGTGATGAGACTGCTGCCCATTTAATTTCAATTAATATTTGGATTTTTTGGAAGCCCCTTGCCAGACACTCCCCCTGCTTTTCCATCTGCTGGAATTTTCTCTGCCAGAACATGTAGGGTAAAAAGGAAAAACCCGACACCCAAGTGTCTGGCCCAGAGGGGCACTGCATATGAAGTTTATCTTTTCCTTCCCTACTGTGGCCTCTCTGCTCCTCTTGAATCAGCCCTGCATTCACTAGCAGTGATTTTGGGTGGTTTGTTTCGTTTTTGTGGTGGGGAGCAGCAGTTTCTCAACCACAGTGCAGCCTTGTAGCCAGCACCACAGCACAGAGGGTTGCCTGGATTTGTGGGGCATCCATCATTGCTGCAGCTCCAGGGAGAAGTGAAACTGCAGAGAGGAGCAGAATGGGCCAAAACCACAAAAAAATGTTTTTTTTTCTAAACTTGAAGCAACCCTGTGACATGTCTGTGCTGCAGCTGCCCCTGACCACTTGCATCCTCTGTGCTGCCATAAACCCCTTCCTGAAGGCAACACAGCTCCCTCAGAGACACTGATCTTGCTCCAGAGAGTGCTAAATCGACTTGGGATTCTCCAGGTTTTGTCTGTCAGCTTTGATGGGTGCAGCATCCCCATTTTCTGAACCCAGACTCTCCCAATTCCCTGTATTTTATTCAAGCAAAGAGGATGAAATGGCTTTTTGGTGGAGGAAGGGGAGCTGGTGTTGCCTAGGGCATCCTGCCCCCTGTTTTTTTTCCAGCTTATCTTTGATTAACCCTGGGACTGAGGATGAATCAGCGCAGTTTCCACTCGTGACACCAGCAGGGCACTTGCTCACCCTGTGTTTTGGTGGGATATAACTGCTTGACGAGGTGGAAACGCTGCTTGATGCTCCCCACAAAACTCAGCTGATCCTTTAAAGCCACATCCTGGGCTTTTTGGGGTGGTCCCATCGCTTCCTGGCCAGCTCAGCTGAGCTGATTCAGGTCACCAATCCAGCAGAGGAGTCCCATTGCCTGCTGAGGCAACCCATCCCTGTCCCACAAACCCTGACCTCTGCCTCCTTCCTCCCACAGCTATCGGGGTCTGACCCTGGTCCTGACCTTCCTCTCCTACACCAGCTACCACCTCTCCCGAAAACCCATCAGCATTGTCAAGGTGAGTTCTGGCCTCACCTCCCTGTGGGGACAGGGAGCCTGGAGAGAGCCTGTGGGGAGGGGGCTGCAGGCAGCACCTCCATTTCACCCCTCTCGCTCTCCCTGCAGAGCCAACTGCACCCCAACTGCTCGGCCTTGGGCCCAAACCCCCACAATGACTCCAACAGCTCCACGTGGTGCAGCTGGGCCCCCTTTGGTAAGGCTGAGCCCCCCGAGGCACCCCAAACCCCACACTCCTGGCAGCTGAGCTGGGCTCCCCCCATTCCCTGAAGCAGGTGGTGGCCAGGGCTTGGCAAGGGGCCAGCTGCTCATTAAGTACCCGGAGGTAATTAGCTGATAAATAACTGTCCCATGCCCCTGGGCCGAAGGGCAGCAGTGGGTGGTGAAGTCCGGGACAGGACAGGACCAGGTCCCAGTGCTGGTGGCACCTGGCCATGCCCCCAGAAGCTCCCATGGAGACCATGGCTTTCGGGAATGGGGGACAAGACTGAGCCGGCAGCCATGGGGAGGGGGCACAAGGTGGGGACCAGGCTGAGGTGGCCCTAATGTTTGTTTTGCAGATGGGGACAACTACAAGGAACTTTTTGGGGCTCTGGATAACGCCTTCCTGGTGGCCTACGCCATTGGGATGTTTATCAGGTACCCACGGCCTTTCCCTCCACTCACCAGTCTGGTGGAAGCTGATTTCCATCGGGATGGGGTCATGCTGATGGGAAAGCAGCTCAGGATTCGGGTACAGGCTCAGTGGGATAATGCCCATTGCTGGCATCACCCCTGACAGCCTCTGTCATGCTCTTCCCTCTCTGCAGTGGCATTTTTGGGGAGCGCCTCCCCCTGCGCTATTACCTGTCGGGGGGAATGGTGCTGAGCGGGCTCTTCACCGCCCTTTTCGGCCTCGGCTACTTCTGGGACATCCACGTGCTCTGGTACTTCATCGTCGTACAGGTGCGTTGTGCTGGAGGATGCCCAGGCTTTGTCACCGTGGCCCCATCCCAGTTTTCCAGTGGCCTTCAGGGACAGGGGTGGCCCAGTTTCTGAGCAGGGGAGCACTGAAGGTTTCCACTCCCCACAAAACCTGGCTGTGCGTGGCGTGGGCGTCGAAACCTCCGGGCGTGGCCCCCCCCCCCCNGCAGTGCGGGCAGCTGGTTTGGCAACACCAGCCACTCCCAGGTCAGCCATGGGAGCCATGCAAACAGCTCCAGGATTGCCCCAGCAGGGAAAAAACCAAACAAACCAAGTGCTTTCCAACAGCTCTGCAATAGGGGGGCTCGTTTTATTGCCCAAAACAGTGCAGGGGCTGTGTGGTGGTCGCTGCTTTCTGGGTGATGCTCCCATCTCTTGCCAGGTCTGCAATGGGCTGGTGCAGACGACTGGCTGGCCTGCTGTCGTGGCATGTGTTGGAAACTGGTTTGGCAAAGGAAAGTGAGTTTTTCTCCTGTGTCCCATGCCAGTCCTGGTCCCTGCAGACCCTGGCAGCCACCCCAGTGGCACTGACCCTGCTGTGTTCCCACAGGAGAGGTTTGATCATGGGCATCTGGAACTCGCACACCTCTGTTGGCAACATCTTAGGGTCGCTCATTGCTGGTGCCTGGGTTTCCTCTGCCTGGGGCCTGTCCTTTGTGGTGCCTGGCATCATCATCACCATCGTGGGCATCATCTGCTTCTTCTTCCTTGTGGAGTGTGAGTGTTGGGATCTGGGGTACAGCAGACAGCCACTGTAATACATACATTTTCTATCTTGCCCATCTCCAAGCATTTTTGGCAATCCCTAATTCTTATTTCCAACCTGTGGCTAGCAGGGATGTGTATCTGACCACCAGCATCACTGGTGTTGTCCAGGCAGGCTCATTCCCCATACCAGTCACTCCTCTGAGCCTTTCTAGGAAATACTGGGGAAGTCCTTTGGGTTTTTACTGGGGAAGAGGGTACCCAGAGATGCAGCCTAGACCTGAGGGTGCCCAGCCCCTGTGAGATGCTGGAGGGAGAGCAGTGCAGTAGGGTTGTCCAGGCTCTCCTCACAGGGTGTTCTTTCTCCCTGCAGACCCTGAGGATGTTGACTGCAGCCCACCTCTGCATCACGTGAGTCACACCAATTCCCATCAGGCTGTCCTGGGCTGGGTGTTGCTCAGGACACAGTGAAACCACTGGGTCATCAGGTTGTAATGGCAGGAATTGGGGCAATGTTCAGTTGTTGCAGGGGATGGTTGTTGCTCTTGCACTGGGAGCATTGTCTGGGTCATGCCCCAGCAGCAGAGCCAATGTTTCAGCCTCCTCCAGCCATGAGAGCCACATCTGCTGCTTTGGGCTTGATTTTAGATGGGCTCCAATGAGGATCCTGGAGGAGTGACCACCAGTGAGAAGGATCCTGAAGCAGTCACCTCCAACGAGGGCCCACTCAGCCTCTCAGGCCAGAGCAGTGTGGATCACTCCAGCAGCCCCAAGGAGCCGGCTGAGGAGCCTGAAGCCATCAGCTTCCTTGGGGCACTTCGGATTCCTGTGAGTGCTGGGATGGAGGAAAGAGCAAAGCCAGAGCAGCTCAGAGCCTCCACAGGGCAGAAAATGGGGAAAACCCAGAGAAGGCTGGGGGAAGGAGTCTCCTCTGATGTCCCCTCCTCTCCTCCCAGGGCGTGGTGGAGTTCTCCCTGTGCCTGCTCTTTGCCAAGCTGGTGAGCTACACCTTCCTTTACTGGCTGCCCCTCTACATTGTCAATGTTGGTGAGTTCTGGGGACAGCGAGGCGGGAGTGAGCCTTGCAAGGGAAGCATCTCCTCACCCCTCTCCTCTCCTCCACAGCTCATTTTGGTGCCAAGGAAGCTGGGGACCTGTCGACCCTCTTTGATGTCGGGGGTATTTTAGGTTCGTCAGCATTCCGGGGTGGAGGGGGTGGATCAGGGATGATTTAGGGGTAATTCTGGCCTCGACCAGACTTGGCTGGTCCTCCCTGCAGGCAACACCATCTCTTTCCTCTGAGAGGTTTATTCAGTCTTCACAACACTCAGCAGGCAGCAAACGCCCCTCCATTTTCTTTTGGCATCCATTTGTTTTGATGACCATCACAACCTCTTTGCTCAGGCCTTACTTGCTCAGGCCCTCTTTTTCCTACAGTTTGCAAGCATTGAAGAGACCAGAGCAGCACGAAAGTGCTGAGAAACCATCTGCAGGGAGGGAGGGGAAGGGATAAATCAAAGCTCTTCACTCTGATATTACTACATTTAACCTTGGGGGTGTACTGGTCAGAAGATGGGGGCTGGAAGAGATTCCAGGCTGGGCCAGGGCAGAGCTCTGCCTGTGGGTGCTGTGACTGACACCTCCACTCTTGCAGGGGGGATCTTGGCCGGCCTCATCTCTGACTACACCGGCGGCAGGGCCACCACGTGCTGCGTGATGCTGGTGGTGGCTGCTCCCATGGTGAGCTGTCACGAGGGCTCCCAGCCCTGTCACGAGGGTTCCTCTGCTGCGGCTCCTTTGAGTCACGGCCGCCCTCCCCTCCCTGAGCACCCAGGATAGCCTGGTCACACGCCTGGCTGGGATGAGAGCTGGGATTGATTCACGTGCCCAGATGTTCCCGGGAAGGATGTCCAGCTCTCGGGGCTGGGAAGGGATTGCAGAGACCTTGACAACTAAAAAAAAAAACCCCGTAGGTTTTTCCATCCTGCCATAACTCTGCTCAAAGCCTCAGAGGTCCCACTGAGCTGGTCCAGCTTTTGTCTCTGATTTTCATCCCAAAGCCCCCATGCTAACAGCCTCATGCTCTGCTGGAGCTTGGCTTGGACATCCTTCCCAAGCACCTGCACGGAGCTCATTTGGCTTGGCTTGCACAACACGGCTAATTAGCTGTAATGCAGTCCTGGCTGGCTCTGGGGTGGGAGCCTCTCCCTCATGCTGGGAAGCAGAGGGGCTGTGTCACGTTCACAGCCCCCAGAGCACCATTGGGGCAAATTATGTCTGGCTGCAGCCATGGGAGGAGCAGAGCCTCGCTGGCCATAAATCGTGTCAGCACCTCTGTTTGCCAGCTGCCAGGTATTTCATCATGCCAGTGGGATGCAGAGGTCAGGGGTGCACTCAGCCCCCCGTCCCAGCTGGTCTTGGCACGAGCAGTAATTCAGGTTCTCCATCCAATCCCCAGGGTACTGCTGCCAGGAGAACGCTTGTAAAATATCTGGAGTAGCCATAACTGGTTCACCTTGTGTCTCTTTTCCAGCTGTTCCTGTATAACCATGTGGGTCAGAACGGCATTGGCACATCAATAGGTAAGGAACTCCATGGTGCAGCCTGGTCCTGTCACTGAAATGGTGATGGAAGACACTGTGGATTCACCTCCCTTTATTCCACCAGGCTCCCAGGCTGGATTTTGGGGGAGGGTGGTGTTGGGTGGGTGTTCACTGCCTGCTGGATGGGATCTCCATGGGAGAGTGGAGATGCACAGGAGAAGGATGTGTGGGACAGCAATGTCCACACAGAGGCTGGGGATGATGGATGCAATGTCCTGCTGCTCCCTGTGCCTAAAGCTTGAATCTCTTCCTGTGTGCCTCTGCAGCCATGCTGATCATCTGTGGGGGGCTGGTGAACGGGCCCTACGCGCTCATCACTACGGCGGTGTCGGCAGATCTGGTAAGAGGGGTCAGACCCCACCTCACTGCCCTTGCACATCCCTGAAATCCTCCCCCTGCAGCCCCCAGAGCTCCTAGGCCAGCTCAGATCCTACAGGGCTTCGGAGGAATATTTCAGGGACAAGGTAAAGATTCCAAGAGAGGCTCTAACCCCCAGATATTGTCCAAGATGTTTATTCTAGATGGTTTCCAGGGGGAAAAGAGAACAAATGAGGAGGAACGGGCCTTATCTACTCTCCTGCTAAGGAGAGATAGTTGGTACTCAGCCTATAGGGTCAGAAAGGGGAGGAAGGGTTAAACTACATGATTACAGACTCCAGGGGTCTCTGGGGAGGGAAAAACCATTCCCCAGGGAAATACAACATATCCTGAGACTGTTCCCTCTTTCCCAGAGGCATGTTTTGCTGGGATTTTTGCACTTTACCTTTGTTTTCCAATGCCTCCTAAGTCCAGTGGAGAAAGGCAGAGCTGTCACACCTGGTCCTGTGCTCTGCACCCTCCCTTAAACACAGGGGGCTTTCCTGTTGCTTTTTCACCTTGGCCACATGGCTGTGTTTCAGCTTTGCTGCATCCCCCTCTGAGCACAAGCAGAGTGGAAATATTTGGTGGCCAATCCCCTGGGAATTTCTGCCCACTGTTGGCTATCCATGTTTTGTCATGGTTTGGCTGGAGGCAGCATTTGAGTTTGGTCTCCCTGTCCATGGCTGGGTCTGACACATGGGAGTTGCTGCCTGGGACAGCAGCCTCACTCTGGGGTGTGCTGGCCATGCACCCCAAAGCTGCTTTTGCTCCTTATGTTTTTCTCCTCCATCCTTACAGGGAACCCATGAATCTCTCAAAGGAAATGCCAAAGCCCTTTCGACTGTCACTGCCATCATCGATGGCACAGGATCTGTGGGTGTGTATGGCTGGGTCTGAGGTGTGCTGGGCCCTCTCCTGTGTGAACAGGGCCTGATGTTCCTCCTGTGCCCCTGCAGGTGCTGCCCTGGGGCCGCTGCTCGCGGGGCTCATCTCCCCCACGGGCTGGAATAACGTCTTCTACATGCTGATAGCAGCTGATGTCCTGGCTTGTCTGGTAGGTCTCTCCTTGGCAGGACTCCTTTCTCTACCCTGGGCTGTCACAGGCTCCCTTTTAGTGCCTGGAGGACACTGATGGTTCTCAGAAGACAGCCAGGCACAGGACAAACTGCAAAGGCCTCTATTGACTCCAAGCCTCTGCTTTCACTTGGCTTTTCCCACAACCTCCTCCCCTCACAGCTTTAGTGCATATGATCTTTGCTAGGAAGAGCTGTAGAATTGATCTCCATCTGGAAACACTCCTGCCAAGGCTGGAGCTGCAGTGCCACCAGCCTGGCAGCCACCCTGGCCCTTCTCTTGCAGCTCCTTGCTCGTGTGGTGGTCAAGGAGGCCCGTGGCTGGTGCGGCCCCATGGCGAGGCAGAGAGGGTACGTACCCCCCGCCCTGGGGCAGCCTCTGCCCCCGCAGTGCCCCAGCTCGGTGCTGGTGCTGCTGCACAAGGATGTTTGTTACCCCCTCCTGTCGCTGCTGCATCTCCGCGTGGGCACCGCGGGGTCTGCCCGGCCCCTCGCTCCTGCGGCCGCAGAGACATTTCCACCTCCAGCCCAGGCAGCCCCCGGGGCATTTTAGCCATCTGTGCCTCAAAAAAAACCTCTCGGGGTGCTGAACACGGCGTCCTTGTGTCTTTGTAGCTCTAGTGTGCAGCTAACAGAGTCAGTGATGGATGGGAAGTAGCTCGGTGTAAGTATCTTCACTCGAGCCCTGAGGATTAAACAAACACAAGCCTGATTCCTTCTGATTCCGAGTTTCGCTTTGCAGGCTCAGCCTAGAAACAGCCACTCCCCCAATCATTGGGGGCCGAAATCAAGATCTGGGAATCAAAAGATCAAATTGCAATGGATGGGGAAGAGTGTGGGAAGGTGTGGGAAGAAGGGGAGAGGGGGATGAGGCTGGGCAGTGCATCCTTGTCTCCGGCTGACACAGGAGATCCTGGCCCAGATGCCAAATCGATTGGGATTGATTAATGCCCTTGAAACAACTGAATTTAAAGGCTTTGCCCACCTGTGCTACTGAGCTTGATTACACACAGCCAGGGCTCGCTAATCAAATCTGTAGCTGAATCACTGCAGCGAGTGCATAAATAATCCCCAAATCAGCACTGGCCTGGTTCTGATTGTCACCAACACCCCTGTGTGACACCCAGAGAAGGGGCCACAGCCCCCCTGGCAGAGGGGCTGCCAGACCCCGACCCCCTGCGAACGTTTGGTCCCTTATGTCTTGTGTTTGCAGGTGACAGACCAATAGTGTGGGCCTCGTGCTGTGGTAAGTGTGGCCCGAATCTCCTCTGGCTGCCGGTGGAGGGCTGCCAGGTTCTGCTCTCCTGTGCCGGGGCTGTCAGGGTGACGCTGTCCTAGGGCTGACAGCAGCCGTGTTTGCACCAAATACTGGCTGGTTTCTGCTGGGGGAGGCAGCTGGCTCAGTTTGTGGCAATCCTGCATCGTCCTGAGGGCTTTGGGGAGTGTCTCTGGAGGAGCTTGCAGAGAGGAGGCACAAACACTGCAGGATTTTTTTGGGGACATTTCAGCTTTGGCCTGACACAAACCACTGGCTGGATCTCCTTGTGTTTGCTTCTCCTCGTGGTGCGGATGGGGCTGGGCTTTCCCGGCGGAGCACTTTTCCCTTTCAGTCTCTGGCAGCATCAGCTCCACCATCGATCCCACACCCGCGGGGCGGTGCCCTCCGTGCTCAGCCCCCTCCGTGCTCAGCCCCCTCCGTGCTCAGCCCCCTCCGTGCTCAGCCCCCTCCGTGCTCAGCCCCCCGCTTCTCTCCCCGCAGGTTTAAGGAGTTTTGACGCGCCCCCTGCGAGCCGCCCCGAGCCCGGAGGGAGGAGAGGGGCTGGGGCACACCGGGAGCGTCCCGGCAAAGCTGCAGCCCGGCCTCGGGCACGGCCCGCGGGCTCCCTGCCACCATGGGCACGCCTCACATGCTTCCAGCGGAGGCGGGGGCGAGGAGGTGTCAAAGGGCCCTGGCCAAAAGGTTTGCTGGGTCAATTCTTCACCATCGGCCGTTTTATTAATAAAAACATGTAAAATCCGTGTGGCCGCTCCGTGCCATGTCCTGACGGGGCTCAGCCACGTCTGTGAATATTTGGGAGCAGTGATCACAGCCCTCTTTTTGCTTTCCTCTGATGCTGTCTCTTGTTTGTGAGCCTGCCCCATGCAGATGTTTGGTATTCCAGGATCTGGATCGGGAGGATGATGCCAAATCACTTTAGGCACTGCCTCCCCAACAAAGCACTGCTTATTCTACACAGGGAACATCCCTGGGCTGAGCACAATTTAAACTGAGTTTACTCCTTGGCTCATCCCGCTGCGAAAAAAGAGACTAAACCCAATGTTTCCCCTGATTATTAATATTCCAAAATCATGCCATTTGCTCCGGAGGAAGGACATGCATCCACCCCCACGCGCTGAACTGATCACACACTGGCTGCTCTCGGTCCGGGCGGGCAGCTGATGAGCTTAGTTAGACGCCTCCTAATTAGGAGGAGCCCCAGGAGGTGCTGCTGGCTGCCAGCCCTGCAGGCTCCACGGGCAGGGATGGGGCTCAGAAGCCCCCACGGTGTCAATTGACTGAGACCAGGGCCAGCTGTGCAGCCAGCTGTGTGCTCAGGGAGGGGACGGCTTTGATGTGTGTGGAGTCGGGCTTGGAAGCCACGGGATGTGACTGCATCCCCCGGGATGTGACTGCATCCCCTGGGCTGTGCCTGCATCCCCCGGGTTGTGACTGCATGCCCCGGGTTGTGACTGCATCCCCCGGGTTGTGCCTGCATCCCCTGGGTTGTGCCTGCATCCCCTGGGTTGTAACTGCATCCCCCGGGTTGTGCCTGCATCCCCTGGGCTGTGACTGCATCCTCTGGGCTGTGACTGCATCCTCTGGGCTGTGACTGCATCCCCTGGGTTGTAACTGCATCCCCTGGGTTGTGCCTGCATCCCCTGGGCTGTGACTGCATCCTCTGGGCTGTGACTGCATCCCCTAGGTTGTGACTGCAGTCCCTGGGATGTGTTTGCCTCCCCTCGATTGCATCCCCTCGATTAACAGTTTCAGGCACCCGGGGATGGCTCCTGGGCAAGCTCAAGCACCTGTGCCGGGGGCTCTGTGCATGCCTGGGATAAATTGCAGCACTAATTGACTTCACCTCCTTGGATCTTGACCCGAGGAGAAAACATCTGGGCCTGATGTGATTTTATTAAGTGCTGATTTCATCAGCAAAGGGGAAAAAGGGTGGGGGGAAAAAAAGGAGGGAACTTGCTGGCCAGTTGGACCAGCTCACTGTAAACCTCTGAAGGTGATGCAGTGGCACGGGGGGATCAGGCACCCTGGGAGTGGCAGCTGCAGCTTTGAGGTGACCAAAGAGTGACAGCCTTCCATCCCCTGCACTCTGACTGGTGATGCTCAATGGGCATTGGGAAAAAAAGCAGGAAAAATGATGGAGCAGGCAGAGAAAAATAAAATCCCCAATTGCCTTTTTTCCCAGGAAAATGTCAATCCCTTTGGGCTGACAGAGCCACAGGGAGAGGTGTCACAGCAGGGCCTGTCCTCAGCAGAGCCCCAGGGTGACCCTGCAGCCTCCCCAGGCCTCTGGCTCGTGGCTCATGTGGCCTCTGAGGGCACAGGGACCTTGGCACCAGCAGAGATCCATGAGCTGGGCTGGGAATGGCTCTGCCAGGGCACATGTGATGCTTAATGACCGATCTCTTGTGGAGAGAGAGGGGGCTCAAAATACCTTTTTATACAAAAAACTCCCTGACACACATGGGGGCTTATTGCAGCAGCACATTGGTTTGGGGATTTCCACCCCCCCTTCTTCCGTTTTTTTTTTTTTTTTTTCCTTTCCCCCCTCCTGCTTGTCCTTTCAGCTGCTTACAATCTTTCCAGGACAAATTTAGGCCTGGGCCCCATCCCACTTATGTTTGGAAAGTCTGAACAGCCTTGGCTCTGCTGCCAGGAGTGAGGAGAAAGGGCACACAGCCCATGGCAGTTTTAAACTTAAGAGCCAAATGCCAAAGAAAACTCCAGATCTCACTGAGCTTTGGAACTGAAGGGTGAGCGGGAAGGCAGAGAGGAGATCCCCTGGGCTTGCCTTAGCCAAAAAAAAATTTAAATGGAGCTGAGCTCCTCTGGGAGGAGTCTAAGAGACAACTCCCATTGTTCCTCCTCTGCTGGGCAAGGGGCTGCTGCTTTTCCTCTGCCAGGAGCCCCTTTGGCACTGGGAGCACGGTCAGGTATCCACCTCTGTGCTGTGATGGGACAAACCCCACCTCAAACGGGCTCTTCAGGCTCTTTAGCAGCTCTGGTGTTTTTCTCTAGGTGTCCCAGAGCCCCACAGCAATGCCATTCACCAGGAGGCAGATTGGGAAGAGGCTGCCTGGATTTTGGAGGAATTCTGCTGGGAGAGTGGAGAGGTGGCTGGGGCACGGTCTGTAATTACCTATGCAAGGAGCAGCTGGCAAAGGCTGAAGGGCTTTTTAATTAGCAGCCAAAGGCAAATCAGGATCCAGCAGCGGGGAAGCTGAAGTCAGCAAAGTCAAGGTGGAAGTCTGAGGGCAGTTTTTCCAGGGAGGGTAATTAATGCCAGCAGAGAGCAGCGTGAGACATGAGGAATTGCCATCATTCAAGGACCTTAAATCAAGGAGAGGAGTTTCCCCTGCAGACACTCCTGCTCCTTCCACCTCTGCTCTGGCACTGCTCTCTGCCCTCCTCAGCAGGAGGGAGCAGCTGCCCCTGGGTTGGTGAGCCTGGCACTGCCTGGGCAGGCTGCAGGGGCATCTCTGCGCAGGCCTAACAGGGCAGAAAGAGAATTTAGGGAGAGAAGAGGGCTGGGTTTGCAGCTGCCCTGAAAGCAGCCAGCCTGCCCTGATCCTGGCACACACGGGATCTTTTAGCACAGCAGCTTTCCTGCACTGAGGTTCAATCTGATTTTGTGCCTGCATGGGGCTGGCACCTCAGGACTTGCAGATCTGCTTCTCTCATCCTGCAAGAGGAAGGCTGGATCAGTTTGGGCTGGAGCTCCTTGGCTACAGCATCCTCTGAGGTCTCAAAATCCTCGAGGTTGGTGTTTAAACCAACCTGCCCTCCTGTGGCAATCAATTCCCAAATAAAGGATCAGGCTGCTGGATGGAGGCAGATGTGCTAGCAAGAGGTTATCCTCCAGGAGCTTTGGGATGGGGATGGAAGCAAAAAATCACCTTTTGGGGCTGGTTGGGAAGCAGCTCTGGCTCATACCAATTCCTTGACGTGGTCTTTCCTTTCCCAAAAATAAACAGGATTTGTTTGGAAAGCCCCTTTGCAGGGAGGAGCAGAACTCCCCAGAATAAATAAATACACAGAGAGCCCGGGCTGAGTTCATCCAGCTGCTGGTTCCTCACTGCCAAGGGTTGCAAAGGATGAGGATGGAGCTCAGAATGTCTCAGTGGGGGTGAGAGCATATGAGGCTCTTTCCCCAGTTAATGGGGATTTTGGGAAAAGGCTGAAATGGCCTCCTTTAGCAGGAGCTGGTGTCTCTCCTGAAGCATGGCTTTCTGCTCTCCCCAAAATAACTGCTGCACTCTCAGCCTTTCAGCTCATTTTAGTCACAAACAGTTTCAGGGGGCAGAAAAAGCCCTTGTTTGTGTTTAATTACAGTGCAAACCGGGGAGAAGTTTCACATTTCTGCATTTAGGGTTGGGTTTTTGGTGCCCCAGCTGCTTTTGCCATGGTTTCCCTCCCATCTGCTGGACTGAAACACCACCATGGCCTCCCTGAGGCTCCCCAAATCACCCCACAAACACAGGGATAACACAGCAGGCACAGAGCTGGAGCTGCCAGACAAACCCCACGTTCATAAATGTTATTAAGACAATGAATTAAATATGAAATTTGTTTCAGGCATAACATCCAAATCACCCAGAGGCCTCAATGTGCTCGTGTTGCATAAATGCTCAGCATTTCCTCAGTGCTCCTTGGGCTCCCTTGGACACAGGCATCAGGACAGGGATTGAGCAGTTTGGAAAGCACAGATGCCTCTTCTCTGCTTTTTTGGGGACTGTACTTTTATTTTTTAGCTGACTGAGTCAGTGCTCTGAGGTGCTGGGGTGTTTTCTGCCAGGGAAGCATCCCCTCCACGCCCACTGGCTCTGCCTTATCCATCTTTCATGTCCTGAAAGCCCTGCTGGTGACTGACAGCTGTCAGGACAGGGCTGGGAAAAAACAGCTGGTTCTTTCATTTACTGTCTTCAGTTCAAAACAAAAAATAATTTAAAATATCCCTAAAATGGGAAAAAAATTAAAAATTTGAGCTTCTGCCCTCAAGTTTTTGGCTGTATTGACCCTGGCCACTGCTCAGGGCTGTCTCACTGGCTTTGACCTCACTGCAATCCTTGCTGCCTGCTCACCCACGGAATGCTGAGCAGCTCCATCCCTGTGGGGCTGGAGAACACACAGACCCCACCTGCCCCTGTGACCTGGGCACCTGCAGGAGCCTCTCCCCAGTGCAGCAGGAAGGGTAAAGGCTTCTTCCCTGCTACAGAACAGTCACAGGATGCTCCAGGCCACCAAAAATGCTTTTCTCCTGCAATTTAAAAGCCTTTTGAGATTTTTGCTGCCACTGAGGGCATAGAGCAGCAGTGGCTGTGCAGACACTGCTGCTCACAGCTTCATCTCAGCAGGTTTGGCAGGTTCATCTCAGGTTTGGTTTTGCTTCAGAAGGACTGTTCCAAGGGCTTCCCCCAAAACAGGGACAAAAATGGGATCCAACCCCATTGCTGCAAAACATGGAGAGTGTTTTCTCCTGCAGGGCAGGAAAAGGGAAGGTGTTGGAGTTGACCAGCAGCTCCAGCAGAACCTGTGCTAGAATTGAGCAATGGTTTCAAGTTTTAGGGTGGCAGCAGCTCTGAGCCTTTGGCAGCACCCAGGGTGACACTCGGGGCCTCCACAGGCAGGGAACACTCAGGTCTCATCAGCAAGGGGCTTTTCATGGCTGGCAGGACTGCTCAGCACAAGGGAGGTCAGACACAGCTTTTCCCTCACTCCTGGGGAGGGCAGCTTTCCATTTGCTTTTCTGGCATCCTTTGCATGTTATTCACTCCCCACTCCAAAGCCCCTGATTTCCAGTCCAAGGGATCATCCCAAACAATCCACGGCCACACACTGATGTTTGTTTGGTTGGTTTTTTTTCCAAACTCCCACATCTGCCCCAGCAAAAGGCAGTTCTCATGGGCACTGTCACCATGGAGTGGCCAAATGTGACATCCCATGGAATAAATAAAGCCCGAGTCGGGGATTTCTCAAAAGGTTTTATTAAACCTCAGTGAAAAAGGAGCAGTAACAAAGCATCTCTTGTGGGTAACAGTAACAAACCACCTGGGTTCAGTTCAGTGCACTGAATCAGAGCAGCACCCAGTGCCTGGATCTCAGCTCTGCTGTAAACCAGAGCAGGACTCAGAGGTTCACACACCTCTGCAGGTGCAGAGGAACCCCCAGGGCAGGAAGGGGCTCAGACCAAACTTTGCTTTTTAAGATGAAGCAAAGACTCCACTTGCTTCGCTGGCTCTTTCTGAGCTCAGCAAGAGCATCGTGGTCACCTCCAGAACAGCCCCTGCTGTCTCTGGCTGCTTTATTCCCATGAAATCAGGATTGCTCTTTGCAGATTGCTGTCTCTAGCTGCTGTGGAGGGGCTTGGCGTACACAGGCTCCATGAGGTGATAAACCAGGAACAGGAACAGGCACCCCAGGAACACCAGGCTCATCACAGCCACCAGGACGAAGCGGCCGATGAGGAAGGAGTCCACAATCTGCAGGGAGGAGAAGCACAAAGATCCCAGTCTGCTCCAGGAGCCTGCAGGGAGCACACCACGTCCTGGGAATAAGAACATCTGGGGCTCCCCCACATTCCTCTCCTTGCTTTTCATCCCTGGCCATGGGCACTCTCTGGGATGGCAAATGAGAACAAGAATCCCTGCACAAAGCTACTGGGAATGTTAATGTGGAGCAGCACAGTCCTGAGCACAGGGAAGAGACAGCAGCCAAGCCCTGGAGCAGTTCTCAGTTCTCCACAGACACAAACCTCAGCCCTGATTCCCTTTTAGAAGGGAGATAGTGAGAAAAGAATAAAAATATTAAAAAACAAAAAGCTATGGTAGCTAGGCAAGACACAAAGAGAAGCCCACAGCGAGGAGGCTGATCTGAAACCCCCTCTCTGCTCCCCAGACCCCCCAGAGCTCTGCTCAGCCCTGGCTCAGCTTCATCCATCGCATTAGCTCAGCCCTGGTGCTCCTGCAGAGTCTCTGGTGAGCCAAGCGCCGGCTCCTTCTGCACGTTTCACTTTTTAATTAGCCAATTAGCAGAGTTTTGGTGCAGAAAGCCCAGGTCATGTATTATTGATAGGCAGGGCAGGTCCAGTCCAATTGAAGATCCGTAAAAAAAAATAAGATTTCCAATTCCATTTGCCTCCCAGGCAACAAACACGCACTGGGCTGCCCTTCATCTCCCTCCTAACCTTCACACCAGCAGGTCAGATGTGACACAGGCAGAAGAAAAGAACATTACAAGAATCTTTTAGTAGGGATTTACACAGAACAAGAAGCAGAAGAGCGATAATTAAACACACATTAATAATAGAACAGAGGAAAAGGCACCTGAAAGGCCACAAAACTTTGTGTATTCAAAGCCCAAAGAGCTCTGGGAGAGCTCGAGGTGGCAGCTCAGACAGCCTGATCCAAAAACTGGGGGACATCCCTGTGCCTGACAAGGCAGATGGCCTCATGCTCTGCAAGGACCTACATGAGAGCTAAAGAGCTGTCACGGGCTTTAATCAGCAAACAGAGCTGAGGGAAAAGTGAAAGGCTGCAGAATTGGAAGGAAAACGATAAGGGAATGGCAGAGAGGGAGCAGAGGCCGCTGGAGCGGGGAGGGACCAAAGCAGGAGCGCAATCCCTGCACAGAGCCCCTGGGGACAGGAGGAGGGGAGCCAAACCCCGCGGGTAAAGGTGCCCCAGGGTGCAAATCAGCAATTTACTGAGAGAAATCAATAGTTCCCGGCTCCACCGGCGACACTCGCTGTGCCAGCGGAGACTGCCGGAGACGGAGACCAGAAAGGCACCGCGGGGCAATCTCTGGGCACGGGGCAGTGTCCTGGGCACGGGGCCATCCCTGGGCACGGGGCAATCTCTGGGTACGGGGCAATCTCAGCACACGGGGCAATCTCAGGGCACGGGGCAATCTCTGGGCACGGGGATGGCGCCGGGGCTATCACTGCGCCCATTCCCGGGGCCGCAGGGCATCCTTGCGGCTCCTGCCCGGGGTAAAGGACCATTCCCAGGGCTGCAGGGCAGGGCATCCTGCCCGGGGTAAAGGACCATTCCCAGGGCTGCAGGGGCCCATCCCCGGGGCAAAGACCCATCCGGGGCGATCC